>VXAL01018742.1:207263-342890 GCA_013399475.1 Chauna torquata
CGGCTGCCCGCGGCCAGGCGCAGCGGAACCTGCCGCTCTGAAACGGCACGGTCCGCAGCGGCCTTTCGCGAAACCTCGCCGAACGCGAGGTCTGGTTTTCTAGTTAAAACAAAAAAGTGAGGGTTATAAGCGCAGCAGTCGCTTGTTCCGTCCGCACGGCGGGCTGGCGGCCCGCTCCGCCGTGTGGCAGCAGCCCTAGGAGCAGCGGGGCCGCTTCGTCCGCGCTGCTGCCGTCCCAGCGTGCGAGGCGGGGGCTTGTTAGTTCGGTTGTCTGGGAAATGCGGGGAGCGCGGGGTTCGTCTGGTGCCTAGGGAAATGATGCATCTTCTCCTGAAAATTTTAGAAGACGACAAGGTTCCAAAAATGTTGCGAAGAGTCCTTGCGCAGCTGTCGCTGAGCAGTATGAAGTCTGCAAATATATGCATAGGCCGTCCGGTCCTGCTTACCGCTGCGGGTGGGAGACAGGAGGTGAGGCTCCGTCTTGTAAATCCACGTACTTTTCCTTTTGGCAACCCATGCATTTTCATTTTATTCAGTAGGGACAGAAATGGAGCATGTGTGTAGAAACACAGTGAATGTTTTTTTTTTTTCCACAGCTTTTTACACTGTAGTTGCATGTTTGCTCTCAGTACTGGAAAAAAATCCATGCTGCTTATACCTGCAAGAAATTTAGAAGTTGTATGTGTGAAGGTGTGTTATTTATGCAAACACGTGCATTTTTATTTGTGAAAAATGAGCATAGGCCTTACTCTTCGTTATTGGTTTGTAGCATTTTCAAGTCTGTACAGTGCATGCTTTTGTGTCATCTGCAGAATGGTTGTAAAGTTCTCGTGGAATATTTGTATCTCCTTTGCAGGCAAAATATAACCACTTCCTTTTAGAAAGATACCTTCAGAAAAGTACTCAGAGAACTCAGTGCTACTTGTATCGTAGCCCTCTGTGGAACCAAGTTGCAATGTAATCCTTCTTCCTCAGCCCATGTTTTTGTTAACAAAATATTACTTATTTAACTGGAGGGCTGAAAATGGCTGGGGTGGGGAGGGGTGCGTGGAATATCTCTCAATTGACAGTTGTTGCTTTGAAACTCTACCTAGGTCTGTACTGCTTGGCCCACCGCAGGCTTTCCAGGCGGGAAGGTCGGACTGAGTGAAACCACGCAGAAGAACCTGAAAGTAAATCTGGGTGATACCATCACTGTGCAGCCTGTGACCGGTGCAGTCATCCAGGCAGAAGAAGTTGATGTGAAGTTGAGGTATGGAGCTTGTCATAATCTACTGATGTACCTACCGTGAGGCATCTGCTTTGCACTGCAGAGTCTTGGAAGATGCCATTTTTATCTCTTGCTTTGATGGAATTAGTATGTATACAAAGTCAAACATGCACAGATGCTTGAAGGATTAAGGCTAAAGTTCAATAACTGGGGGCTAACTGCTACCTGCTCTGGTGGCCAAAGAGTGGTTTAGCTGCTGTACAAAATCTCAGCTGAGGGGCAGAGCTCTTGTGGAGACTATAATGCCACCAAGAGCATTAGTCTCAAGAAGTTCTTCATTTTATGTTAAATTAACAAACAGTGATGTTAGCTTCAGCCCTCCTGAAGCAGAGATCAGGCTTTTGGCAGGTGTGTATAACTGCATGATCAAGGCAGATTCTTTAAATTCTAAGTCAATTGTAAAGGATGAGGATGATGTCAGGTTAGAAAGGACTAGAAGGAGCCTGTGGTGTGGCTGTTGTCGTTAGGAATTAAGCTGCGAACTGCTATCTGAGAAGCTCTTGATGAAAAGTCCATTCACAGTTAAGACAATCTGGCTGACAGGTTGGGAAGAGTCCTCAAAACTTCACCAGTGTATGTGTGTGGTTTTTATTTACTGGAATGTTTTTAGGATTGGAAACTCTCACATAAGTTTTTTGTTTGTTTGTTTGTTTGTTTTCCTTGAAATTCACCAAGGATAGGGAGCAGAAGGTGCAAAATGAAGCTGTCCTGAAAACATGAAGGTTTTGAAAAATTGGCAGTTTCTTAGTCTACTGAATGGCTTCCTGTCTTTGTCATTCTCATAACATTCCACGGAGTTAGCATTTGGGTTGATGCAGAATCTGGTTATAGTTATTTCCTAAATGAAGTTATTTTACAATTAGTTTTGAAAGAGTCCCAACACCTTTAATTCCTATAAGTTAACTTCCCTTCCTTGTCAAACCTCCGTGTTTGAACGTGGCTTTGTCTTTGTCCATTCTAAAGGGAAGCTGCAGTTTTCCAGTAGATTGATTCAGAAATGTTGGTAAGGCAGCTTTGCTTTCATTGGTAATATAACCAGTTTAGCTTAAAGTATATTTTTACTGGTTAACGTGGCTGTAGATTTTATACTGACTCCTTGTAATCAGCATGCTTTGCACTCCGTGCCTCTCTTCTCACCAGAAAATGAAAAAATGATGTAATTAGAGCTTTTTGCTATGGCTAATTTAGTCGTGTAGGAATTTTGATTATTATTGTGTACGGTTTGGTTATAGAAGTGGTTGAAAACACTTGGATCATGGAAAAAAAAAATAAAAAAAACCTGTGTTAAATTCAATAATTAAACCTAATCTAGATATATGTTGCTGTATTATTATGCCAGGCAATCCTTTTTTAAAGCTGTGGCTTTTACTGAAATGTATGAGCCAGCAGCGTGCCCAGCAGCCAGGAGGGCCAGCCGTGCCCTGGGTGCATCAGGCACGGCCCTGCTGGCCGGGCGAGGGCAGGGATTGTCCTGCTCTGCTCTGCCTGGTGCGGCCTCACCTCGAGCACTGTGTGCAGGTTTGGGCACCACAGTTTAAGAAGGACATGAAGCTATCGGAGAGTGTCCAAAGGAGGGCTGCAGAGATGGGGAAGGGTCTGGAGGGGAAGACGTATGAGGGGCGGCTGAGGTCACTTGGGTTGTTCAGCCCAGAGAAGAGGAGGCTGAGGAGAGGCTTCATGGCGGCCTGCAGCTTCCTCACGAGGGGAGCGGAGGGGCAGGGCTGATCTCTGCTCTCTGGTGACAGTGACAGGACCCGAGGGAACGGCATGGAGCTGTGACAGGGGAGGTTCAGGCTGGGTGTTAGGAAAAGGTTCTTCACCGAGAGGGTGGTGGGCACTGGAACAGGTTCCCCAGGGCAGTGGTCACGGCACCGAGCCTGCCGGAGTTCAAGAAGCATTTGGACACCGCTCTCAGACATAGGGTCTGATTTTTGGGTGGTCCTGTGTGGAGCCGGGAGTTGGATTCGATGATCCTTGTGGGTCTCTTCCAACTCAGGATATTCTGTGATTCTGTGATAAGCTAAGGATGAAGTCAGAGGAATTGTATGTAACTTCTGAAATACTTATGATTACTGTAATTTTTTGGAAACTGTTACAAAACCAGAGTTTTGCTTCTTAGGCAGGATTTTGTGTCAAGAGTCAGGCTCCTAGAATTGTTCTACGTAGTGTACCACCAGATTAAAAGTCATATAAATGACTACGTTTCTAGAAGTACTCTTGGAGAGAAAACGTGAAAACAGGAAGTAGTGTGTTTTAAGCCTGCTAATTTACTACAAACTATTGTAGTAAATTACAGTGAATTAATTGTCCTAAATTAACAGTAGATTAACAAACATCCTATTAGATAAGAATATTAATTATTAAAAGAATTAATGGAATTCTCATTGTCGCAGTATTTCCCAATTTTCTAGATGCTTTACAGGTGTAATTTATTCTCTGAAAATTAATATCTCTGGGGATTTGCTTGCATGCATAATTTAACTCTGTTTTCCCACTTAAAAATCAACCCCCAACCTCAGACCCCAACAATGTAATTGAGTGTGTTTGCTTGTCAGGAATGGCTGTGATATTTTGAGAGCTCTCCTCTAAATTAGCATAATACCCTGCTTTCCCTCAAATAGTTTTCTTGATCACTAACATTGAGAAATGGATTTTTGTTTCTAGGTGTAGAGCTCCCTCTCTTGATCATAATTTTATTTGCAGCTGTTTTAAATGCCTTTGATGATGCTGTTCACCTCTCTGTGTAATGTTTTCATTACATGTGTCAAAGAGCTTACAGAGGCTGGGCTCATTCATCTGCAGAATGAATGTAGTGAAATCTTTATTTTATTGTGAAAACAGGAGGGCTAATGTGTGAGGCTGTCACAGATTGGCTGAGCAGGATAAATGCTAATGAATTATAAAGATGGTTTACTGGCTTCAGTAAAAGGTAAAGCTGCAAGTGAAATGAGAAAGATTATATGGATAAACTGTCATGGAAAAGTGATTGAATCACCACGCATAATGTTACAATATATCTGAGGAGCAGGGAGAGTTAATGATGTCTGTGCGCTTAGTGAGTCGTGTATGTGATGTACGAATTGCTTTCACTGGTGTTTAAGTTGTCTTGTGTGTTAACATATACTTTTCATTTGCTTTGGGTTAAGAGTATAGGTGCTCAGCTATGTGTTAAATTCCAGTGATGAATCTGTGCTTGAGAAAATGCTGTACACCTGGCCAGGGCTGGCTCAGGAAGGAGATTAAGATCTATTGAGTCACTTAAACTTGATTAAATAGAAGACTACAAAATGCATTGCAGGGAAATGCAGTATGAAGTATATATAAAGTATTGATAGTGGATGTGCAGTGCTTAAAAGACACACAGTTTTTCAAATGCTCAAGGTGCTAGTTTAATCAACAGATAATGTGTGCGTGTGTGTTTGCAGGGGTGAAAGAGACCTTCCCCATCTGTAGTTGTTTCAGTTCTGTACATGTAGCAATGACCATTCTGTGTGGTGAGATGAGAAGTATATATTCCGTATTTGTAAATATAACTTACTATATTGTTTATTACAGCATTTTACATGGGAAAAAAATGAAACAAAATGAAATATATCTTCTTACGTTAGCTGTGTGGCTAATATCTTTAGAGTTGTGATGTGAGCCAAAGACTGTAAAGGGCTCATCCATCTTTTCCGGTTAAATCTTATCATGAAAAGTAAGTGGTATTTATCATCCTGTTGCCTCAGTGGTGTGGACTCTGTTTTGTTTTTGTAGTAGTTACTGATTGGAAATGTTTTTTTTCTTCCTACCACAGGGACAAAGATGCCTGTATTAATGCTGAGGAAATGTCTGTCTGTCTGCTGAGAAACCTAGGTATAAATTTTGTTGCTTTTCTTTCGACTGTTAAATTTTTGTCGTGGAAGGTCAGGTTCTGAATAGAAAAAGCAAACGGTTTCCTCCTCTGATCTTAATCAAGGGCTTATGATAAAATAGAGAATATTATTCTGCTCACACTTCTCTCAGGGATCTTTGGACTAAATCATTTTACTATGCTATGAATATCTAATTTGCCTTAATCCTGTTTTTTCTGTCCATTGTACCTATTGCTGTTTCAAGTTACGGTTGTTTACGTGTCATTGGCCTTCTGGCTGGTATTGTGATGCACTTCAGAGTTTACTTGTATCGTGAAGAAAAAGAGTACAATGTTATACGTTAAAAACAAGATAAGGGATCAGTATTAGAATGAAACTCCTTACTCTGAATCTTTTCTACATTGGTGGTAAATAAGGAAAATTTGCTTTTCATTGGGTGGTACATATATGTAAGTAAGGAAAAAAAATGCAAGGTAAGTTTTTTCAGGGTATTATTATTACTCAAAGGTTCAGTTTTTCTCCTCAGTGGTAATCTTCTGGTTTGGGAATTAATAACAGTGCTGGCAAGCTAAGAAGCAGGAAACATGAATTAGATTCAAAATTCATGAGTTTGGCTGGAAATAATAAATCTTGTTTACATTTTTGCCTTTGGGTTGTTTTGTGTGTGTGTGTGTGTGCGTGCGCGTGCACCTGTAGGGTGCATTCAGATTACATTTCCAAATCTCTCTCTGTCAACACAAAGGCTAAAACCTTTCCTTTTTTAGGCCAAGACTCAGGCTAAACATGAAATATTGTATTTGCTGTGTGCCTTATAGGTTCACAAAATTTTTACCTCTTACAATACTAATTCCATAATCTCACGTTGTACGCTGTATGAAGTTCAAAAAACTCAAAGTAATGATGAGCTTAGTATGAGGTTTTATGTATGATGACGAATGTTTATCTAGTGCAGTCTACTTGTGTATAAACGGATCATTTGAATTACCTGAAATTACCTTTAAATCACCTAACTACCTTCTGTTACGTTAATTTATAGCACTCTTCAGGCTTACTGAGAAAGAATTATTCTGATACAAGGACGTCTTAAAGTTATTGCTGCCAAAGTAGATTGACTTTTTTTTTCTTTCTTTCTTTCTTTCTTTTTTTTTTTGACCTTATCACAGAAGGGAAAGTAAGCTTACCGGGAAACCTCTTGGCTTTCACCTTCTATGGCAAACTTTGTAACATCGTGGTGGTGAAAGTGAAAGGAACTGATGGTGCAGAGCTGACTGCCCAGGCCGGTGCCACTTCCAGTGAAATGCATGAGCCAGACCTTGAAAAATCCGACTTGGAGATAAGTGCACTGGATTTGTCCTTACAGCTCAGCAAGGTGGACCTGGATGATCATCCAGAGGCTGCATCTATGAGCACACCAAGCAAACTGATGGATCCAGGTTCACCAGTTACACCCAGTTCTGCTGTGGCAGCCAGTGGTCAAGACTCTGCTCAGGGAGATAAAACTTATAGCGAGGAGGATGGTGTGGGCCTTGCCGATGGCTTGGAGTTGGCCGGGAGAGGAAGCAGTGAGGGGCTCCCGCTGCCTGGCAAAACTGGAGCGATAAGCAGCACGGACACTTTTTATTACATTTCTTCAAGAACTAGAATCAAGTTCATTGAAACCAGGACCAGCGAAGCAGAAGATGGTGATTGTGAATCCCGAGTTACCTATGATATGATAGGAGGTTTAAGCAGCCAGCTCAAAACTATTAGAGAAACAGTTGAACTGCCCATGAAGCAAGCTGAACTGTTCAAGAGTTACGGTATGATGCCTAAGAGTTGGCTTTCTTCATTTGATACTAGTTTTTTTCTTTAACGTGACTTTTCTTTTTTAACCAAGTTATTCTTCCAGAAATATGCACGGAATTTTATGTAACACTAATTCGGTAAACGTGTCTCCAGAGAATGTCAAACTGTTTTATAGTTTATACTATGTGGATATTATGAAGATGTAATTATTAGCTTGTGTGAAAAATAATTCAGTAGGAGAGAAATATGTATCTCTAGGAAAATTCAAGCATGCATGAGCAGAATTTATAACAAATAGCAAAGACTTTTATATTCAGCCATTTGAAAGGTGCAGATGTTTCCTGTGGCTTCCTAAGATTTTTATTTTTTTGGTAGGGTCAATTAATTATATTTTTTTAAGTTGATAAGAATTAGGTCAGATTAATTCTTCTGCTGTCTTTATTCCTGTGTGTTGTAGGATTCATGTAAAATGTTAAGGAAGCATTCGAGTCGTTAACCCAAACTGCTCAGTGTGTTTAGGATGGAATTACAGGGTTGAAAAACTAATATGTTTACTGCTACCGTATTTTAAATTATATCTAAAATATATATGAACTTAGAGGATTTTTGTGACAAAGATGGAACTGTACTGTGTATTTATTGCAAATCGATACGCACATAAAGCGGGCATGTCTGCTCATTGTACTTGTCTAGGTGTGCATCGCTGTGAGACAGGACTCTTGCGTATAAATATTTCTTTCATACCATGACTTTGAGGCTTTTTATTTCTCTGCCTTACCTCTTCCCACACACAGCCATTAAAGAGGAGATGATTTCAGTGATTGCTGAGACAATTTCCATAACGCACAAGTTGTTCTTTCAGTGTGCGTGGCTCGGGCATGACCTGTGGGTGTCAGTGGGGTGGTGTGAGGAGTCTTCAGCCGTGCGTGGTCCAGCTCCGTTCCCTGACCTCCAGCCTCAGCGTCACTGCATGTTTTTGTGTTGGCAGCAGTGTTGCTTTCGGCATCAGCATTCTTCGCACTTTGTCCCAAGAGGGCTTGATCAGATTCTTTGCTAATTGCATGAGAAGGGATGATGTTTCTTTGCCAGTTAAACTTTTAGTAATCATCCAAGTGTTGTGAGCCCTTACCTGCCCGTGGGTGAGGCAACGAGGATGTCGCTGGAGGTGAGACCTTTGGTTCAGCAGCTCCATTTCTCGCCAGTGCCAGATACGCCACACGAGGGAGCAGCGCATGCTTTAATGGACTGTTAGGAAGTAACCTGTCTGTAAAGACGCTTTATTTCTATCCTCTGTCAATTAGCAGATAATTTTTGTCCTTTTGAGTAAATTAGTTCTTAAGATTCAGGCTTTCTGCCTGCGCCAGATGTCTTACTCTCTATCACCGCTGTGATGTAACCTGTCTTTCAAGCATCGTTTACTGTCTGGTATTGCAGCACCCAGCTGATGTTACTTCTCTGGTCATGTTTCAGCAATGCCTTTTGTGTCAGGGTCAGTACTTTGTCCAAAGTTTGTCTCCTTTTGCTTTTTAATTTTTCACTTTCTGCTTTTGGCTTTGTGCCCTTCTAATTTGCCTTTGCTGATCTGAAATGTTTTTTCCAGCTGTTTACCTGGGATCATAATCTTATGTTACTGCAGTTATCTGTAGTTTCTGTCCAGTTTTAACTATACCCAGGAATGCTTGGTTCTTCCAGTATCCTTTATGGTCAGTGCATGAATGTTTCTGTCCGTTTTGACTCTTAACATTTGCTATTAAAGAGGCAAATTCGTCTTTTTGGGTGTGTATTTTTCATCTTTTTTTAAGGTATTCTTTAAATTATAGCTAAGTACTTCAATCAAGCCTCACAGTATTTCTGAGACTTTGGGAGCATTGAAAGAAGTGGTTTTCTGGTGTTGGAAACTTGTAATAATGACACTGTAAGACTCACAAATAACTTAATAAAGTACATTCATGAAGATTAGGTGCTTAGTCCAATATTTTTTCAGGGGAAAAAAAAAAAAGCATAGGGAGAATTATAATGTTAAGCTACTGAAAAATAAAACAATTTAAATGGTTGCGTTTTAAACAGAATCGTTTAGACTTTAAAAGTAAAAAAAAACCTAGATGTGTGTCCCATGTAAGTGTCACAAATGTTTTGTGCAGAGGGCTCTTCCTCCTGAAAGCATACCATTTTATCAAAACGATAAAAATAATGTTGGCTAAAGAAATTAATGCTGAGGTCAAGTTATAGTCAGTAATAACTGCAGGGCAGTGTAATGTGCAAATGCAACTTGTTCAGTCAGGCATTTATCAAAAGTAACTTTCTTCTCTGTTTGTGTGCATGTTCTTGTTTGAAGGAATCCCTCCTCCTAGAGGAGTGCTGTTGTATGGCCCTCCAGGTACTGGGAAGACTATGATTGCCAAAGCCATTGCGAATGAGGTTGGCGCTCATGTAACCGTTATTAATGGTCCTGAAATAATAAGCAAGTAAGTCCACCCAATTTATTTTCATTAATTCTATAAATATGTCAGCTCCAAATCTGTACTCGCATCCACCCATTGGAGATCCATCATCCTCTCTGTAGAATTGGCTATGGGCTATCTGTCCAAGAGTCAAAAACAAATGGGAAAGGATTCTCTCAAGTAGAGCTTATGTTTCTTGTTGCAGTCAAAGAGTTTCGTTGGATTTGGCTCAGAAGTTTGGGTAAGGCATGGACTAAATTAAAAAGAGAACTGAAACTGCATCCACAATTGCGTTTTAGTTATTTCTACAAGAGGAGTGAATGACTTGTTAAAGCGTATTTGAAATTAAAAGGTGACAATACATTACTGCTTCCAGCAAACTAATTTTTTTTTTGGTTCTTTAAAAATATAGATATAAATTGTTTCTAACGCAGAAGAGATGAGCTTTTTCCTTTTTTTTTTTTTTTTTTGCTATCTAGAAAATAGTTGTATCTCTGTCTGTGCCCCATTTTACCTTAATTTTTGTCCTTGTGGAAATGAAGATTATCTTAGATTTTCATGTGCTTCATAAGTTTGGTGGAGACTTTGAAAGGGTATGCTATGGCTTTTTGGAACACACGAGCAGTAATTTTCCAAGTTGCCTGGAAAATGCCAAAAAAAGTTTCTTAGTAAAGTATTTTAATTATTATAGGTTTTATGGGGAATCTGAATCAAGATTACGTCAGATATTTGCCGAAGCTTCTCTATGGTATGTTCTTCTAGATAATTATATTCATGCTCACTTACTTGCGGTATTGGTTCCAGCATTAACATCTTAAAAGAAAAACATTTGCAAAAATCTTTGTATTGTAATTTTTTCCTGCGGCAGTTTTTAAAAGGAAATAAATTTATTTGTATAGAGCTTAACTGAAAGGAAAGCAGTGAAATTCTAGTATGCCTGTTAAATGCTTTTGGACAGTACCCTGTTTAAGGGACTGTTACAGATGGTGCCAGATTGCTTGATCTGAATTGTTAGTGTATTGTACGCTTATTTTAGCAGATGGAAGCATGAGCCAAAGTTTCACCTGGATCCAAATTTTTCTGTCTAGTTTTATCTTTGGAGAGCAGTGTAGTACTGAGCTGAGACGTGGTAGCTAGCGTGAAATGAGCTAGTGTTGGTGCTGGATATAGCATGCCTCTGAATTATGGTGGCATTCTGCCAAAACTTATTAGACCTGGTCAAGGCAGACTTCAGACTTCCAGATGGTCGTTGTTCCTAATTCATTAGCAAAATGCTATCACATCCTGTGTTTGTGGAGATGCAAATAAAA
The DNA here is from genome assembly GCA_013399475.1 of Chauna torquata. NCBI lineage: Eukaryota > Metazoa > Chordata > Aves > Anseriformes > Anhimidae > Chauna > Chauna torquata. Next base: position 217,924 of record VXAL01018742.1, read on the forward strand.
CGCTGTCTTTTACTCATGAAAACAATATATTTAGTGTTGAGTATTTGGGAGACAGTCATAGAAAAGTAGGTTGGTCGGTCACCTTAAAAATGTTAGTTGTCCGATTCCTTAGTGATTTTAGTTATATCTTAGAGTAGTGCCATATTCAAGGCTGAAACCTTGGCAATGCCTTGAAACTTTAGGCAGTTGCCTGAAGAAGTGGGGTGCTTATTAATTTTCATTTGAACTGGATATTTTCCTTAAAAAGCTTTGTATGTCTCTCTGTTTTAAATCCTCCTGAGCTACGTAAGTTTTTTTGTTTGTTTTGTTTTTCGTAGTCGCCCCTCCATTATATTTATAGATGAGTTGGATGCACTCTGTCCAAAGAGAGAAGGGGCTCAGAATGAAGTTGAAAAGAGAGTTGTAGCTTCATTGCTGACGTTAATGGATGGCATTGGCTCGGTAAGAAGACTTATTGAGACAATTAATGTGTGTGGGGACTATCTGAGCAAAATAATTTTGCTTCTATAGTGCAGCCAATTTTAGATGCGTCATTTGGGGAAAAGAAAATAGCTTTAGGTGAAACTTTATATAGTAATCTAATACTTTTTTGGATGCTAGGCATAGGAAGGGAATGTCTCCCGATAACTGTGAAATTAACAAAAAGTAGTAACAAAAGTAACAAAAGTTTCATTCCTTTCATTTGCCTTCTCCCACTTTTGCAGTTTTGGAGATAAAGCTGATATTTTAGTGATAGCCCATCATTGAACTAAGCCAGGTACTTTGATTGCTCTGAAATCAAAGAAGTCAGGATACTTCTGATGATATGCAGTCTGCATTACTAAAGGAAACAATGACTATTTAAAGATTGACATAGTAAAATCTAGGATATAAACAAAAGCCCACTGAAGAAACAGTAAATTTAATTGACATTAGCACATTATGGATTAAGGCCATAAAGTTTGCCACTCACTCATCTATTATGTTCAGATTATTAGCAGGAAAGACGAGAGAACTCTATTCACAATATGAAAAATCAGTCTGTGTTGTTTATTTAATCTTCAAGTTTCTTGCTATTTTCCTGCACACTTGTTTTTGCTGACCTGTATGGGATTGTTCACGGTCAGAACATATTTTCTGATGGCAAAGACTGTGGACATTCTCCATGGAGAAGTACTTCATTCTCAGAAAGAGAATGGCACTGCAAGCAACCTAGCTGATTTTGCCTCACCTTAAAACTGAAAAAGCAAAACTTGAGGAAACTGGTTAGGTTTTTTGATCTTGCTTTTCCTGCTGAGCCTATGGGAGGTTCTACAACCTGCTGTCTCTGCTGTTTTTTATACCTTAAATGATTTGCTTCCCAAACTTGTTTATTCAAGGGTTTTTGATACCTTTTTGATCTTGTGCCAGCACTGCCTTTTAGTTTAAATGCTTATTTGTCTTCCTTGGAGCTTATTTTCCTGATATAGGAAGGCAAGTTCTTGGGAATTAGAGTGGGGTACACTGGGATGAGGGGTTCTTGGAGTAAAGTTTCTCTTGTGTTACTTGTATGTACATAACACCTAAGGTATTGCTGGATTGCAGGCATGTGTTGGGTGGGATCGCTTGTGGGGTATATATTATGAAACATTTGCTTTGTTCCTTTAGACGTGGCATCAGGATTTAGTGTGTGTAGAAGCTGTGAAAAGTAAGCAGGAAATATGTATATAAGCTGTGTGACATTTAATTTAGTTTAATATTTTGCATTGTTTGATGTGTTCAGGAAGGCAGCAAAGGGCAGCTTATGGTACTTGGGGCGACCAATCGTCCTCATGCTCTGGATGCAGCACTGCGCAGACCCGGCCGTTTTGATAAAGAAATAGAAATTGGAATTCCTAATGCCCAAGACCGTCTGGACATACTCCAAAAGCTTCTGAAGAAAGTTCCCCATTCGCTCACAGCAGCAGAGTTGGTGCAACTGGCTGATAGTGCGCATGGTTACGTGGGTGCAGACTTAGCAGCCTTGTGCAAGGAAGCAGGTAGGGGGTTGTGTATCTTATTCAGAATCTTACTTCATTGTTAGTCTCCTTATTTTGTTTAAAAAATAAACATCCACAGTCTACTAATGGCTTTTAAAAGGATGAGATCTGATCATTTTTGTGTCAAAAGAAACGTAGCCAAGCATAGAGCATGAGGAACATCAATCTGCTCCTGGGCAGACCAGAAAAAACACTTTTGAGTATTCATCGATTTTAAAAACGAATGTTAAGATTAATAGCACTGGAGAATCCCTTGTGCCGTCGCTAGCACACCAGATAGCTAGCTGTCTCTCAGTTTACCAATGGTTTAGTGAGTTAACTGACCTACCCCGAAGAGTTTTTCTGCTTGGACTCCAGAGCCTACCCCTTCCATATGAAAATCCCTAGTTGCTTAGGCTGGACAGGTTGTCCTGCAGATCCTGATTCCCAAGATGTAGAGCCAGTGGGCCTGAGTGGTTACTTCTGTATTGTATGCCTCTGTGTCATTTGCCTAAAGATGAGGAGCTTGTGACAGGCTCCATAGGACTGCGTGCGCTGGGTGGGGTTGGGCAGTGGAGCTGGGGCACAGCTGGAGATCGCACCCCGGGCTGGGGGCTGGAAAGCCTCCCGTGGCCTCCGGTGCAGGCATAGCTCTGGAGAGTTATCCGCGCATCACGCAGCAAGGGTTCAGTATGTTCCAGGCAATACTTTAACACAAGTTCGCTTCTGTTTTCTTTGGATGAAATGTTAAAAGTACGCTCTATCAATTCTTACATTTTGCTAGAATGCGTCGACGCGGTTTAAGTGTTGGACCTTAAATCTACCCACAAGCAGCTGCTTAAGACAGTCTAGTCAAAATACGACTCTTCAGTTCTGCTTACGCATATTTGCTCCCTTGTACTCGGCAAATATGTATTTGCTGTATGTGCTGGTTACTTTTATTTCCTTTGGCACTGAGACATCTTCCTCTGGCAGCGGCACAATGCACAGTTAATTCTTGCATCAGAATTAACTATTAAGCTGGTGGAAGTTTTATTAGGGCTGATGGCACCTGGAACGGCAAGGTTTTTGCTTGCCAGTTTCCAAAATTTTTATGAGATGGTTCTAAAATATGAGTTTTTGGTCTTTTGTATGGATCAAGAAGAAAAAATATGTATGGACATAGTATTCTTTTCATAGCATTCTTCTGCTGACTATGGTTGTGTTTTAAGCTCTGTTTTACGTTAGCAAACATTCGTTTTAAAACAAGTATATACAAACAACAACAAAAGAACAGACTCCCTTTCTGTTTTCCTCCCTCTGTGTTTTTGGAAGTCTGTCAGTCTGCCTGTGTCACAGTCCTCACCCAGTAAATCCTTAACTAATGTAATCTAAAATTTTCAGTGAAAATGTTGTGGTTTGAATTCCAAACGCGATCCAGCCTAGGCGCTGCTCATGCGTGCGCACATTGATTCTGGGCACTTCATCATCCAGCTGCAAATAGGTGATATTTACCCACTTTATGAGGGCTTTTTAGACAATAAATTCTGAATGTTGTGTAAATTGAACATTACATATTTTCTCAGCTCTATGTAGATCCAAAAGCTCTGGCATCTACTGGAGTCTGACTACAGGACACACTGTTATCTGGGAGCTTTGCATCTGAACCCAGTGCTTGGAATGAGGGAACAAGAACATCTCCTTTGTATTAATCATTCCTGAAGTCTGAGTCCATGCTGTTAAATTTCCTTGTTATTTGCTAGCTTGGAGTGACCTCTGCTGGGGAAAATACAGTCCAGCTGCTTTAACTCTTTGCAGCCTACAGGTATTTTTACTTTTCAGAAAACTGCAGAAGCACAATTTGATTGAAGTATTACATACAGTGAATTTAAATTGCTTTGTGGTTAAGGAATGTTCTTAGTAGAATTTTATTTTATTTATTTATTTGCTATTTAAGCTCTCAAAAGCTATTTTTTTATATTAAATTTTCAACACCTTGTAAAATATTACTGCTTTCTCTGGAGCTAAACTTGGAAAAGACTAGCTTTTATGAAGTAATATCTCTCCTTTGGAGCACAGGGTTATTCCATATGGCAAATTTTCCAGTGTTTTGTCTAGTCTTGTTTGTTTTTCAGACCAATGGGCTTCTATTGCTTCACTTCAGGAACTGTGCTGTGGGCCAAGATGGCTTGCTGTCCAGGAATGCTATCTGATGTTCATCCGAAGTTTTCCTTGTTTACTTTTATCCCATTATTTCTATTTACATCCTTGTATAACACGTTCAGTCCCCCTCCTTAGTGTTTACACCCTTAAGATATCTGTAGGCTGTTCTCATGTCCCCTACCTCCTCATTCATTACTTTGCCAAGCTGTAAATATTTAGCTCGTTTAATCTTTCCTCATAAATAAGTCCTTCCTGCCTTCTGAGAACTTCTGTTGATTTTCTCTGAACTCCCTCCAGTTTGTCAATAACCTTTTGGTAACGTGGTGCTTAGAATTCAACATAATATTTGTATATATTAAAATATAAAACATGATATAAACATATAATTAAGACTACTGGTGCATATTGCTATGTAACCAAGATGTTTAATATTCAGGCAGTATCTGAGTTCTTTCACAAATTTTAAAATTAAATGCAACTTTCACGCATGATGTGCATGTAAGTACAGGTAAAACATGGAAATGAATTTAGAAGCATGAATTCTGAGTCCAGAAGTACATGTTCAGTTTTTAGCACAAGATTATTGTTGCTTGCCAATTGTATTGCAGTAGTGGTCTTTGTGAGACTATTGAGTCTTGGTTACCCATTTGCATCTTTAGATACTTTGTTTGTGGCTGGAGAGCCTGAAAGTTTACACACTAAAAATGTTTATATTCTTAATACAAAGTTTAGATAATTTCTAAAGGACTCATCCTTTCTCATCTTTATACTTCAACTCTGTTTTTTTTATACACATGTATAATATTGTGTCCATACTGCTTATATAAACCAAGGCTGTAGAAATTAATATAACATGATAAATGTAGTAATTATAGGGCTACAAGAGCCAAAACTTTCACTTTGGCATCAACGGTTAGGTTTCCTAAGATACTTCATTATAAAAGCTTTTGTTTGTCTTCTATACAATTCTGAAGAACATGGATTAATGAAAAGTAAATAGCTATTGTAGAGTTAAATATATTCCAGCTGTTTTCTTGGCAGAACTCGTTTGTTCTCCGGTGCAAGGAGTACTTAGTGATACTTCTGGGGTCAGACATGCTAGTTGTCTGTTCTGTTCAGCAGCTCAGTGCGTTTTCATGGAAGTCATTAAGGAGTTTCAGGAGCCTTTAAAGTTCAGCTTGCATTGAATGTTTCTCCTGTGTGTATGGTGTGTAGAGAATTGCAGTGTTGGGTATGCTGGAATGGGCAAGGAGAAGAAGGGTGGATGAGCAACCTGGAGAATCTGTGCAATGTGCTCTGGACTTTTCCAAACAGGTTATTGTGACCAAAGACATGTGAAATACTTGCGTATAGATGGATGTAATCATCGATTAAGCGTGGTTTTGATCTTTTTAAAGTGTTGGTGGATTTTTCTTTCAATACCTTCTTTTCCGCTACACCAGATACAGTTTTAGCATCCTATAAAATGAAAGGGCAAAATTACATGACTGTATGCACGAAAAATGCTAGGTATCATGAAGCTTATGGTATCGTTGCAAGAGCTGACAACAGAGTGACAGGCTTCAGCTCTGTATGTGTATCCCAGCCCTAGTTGTTGCACAAGGTACATGTGTCTGTCTCACATGTTAAGCAAGATACTGTTTGTCAGATTTACAAATAACTAAGTGATTGTTTATGATCAGTCTGGCAAAGTTGAAAGCAAAAATGGTATTTCTAACATAGCAAGTATCACTGGCTTAGATGAACGGCTTTTCAGAATTAACATACCTCATCTCTGTTACGGTTATGTTATCTGTAATGACTACATTGGAGAAATTGTGGTTTGTTGACTTTCTCTACTGCCTGGCAGTATGCTTGTGATTTCCACCACTAACTGCATGTTGCTTCCTCTTGTAACCATTCAGAAAGGGTAACAGCATAATATGGAAAATTTACAAATACCTTGATGGGCACTGGACCTTATCCTGTGGACATCAGCGTGCAATGGGCTGACTCTTGAGGACTTGAGTACCCTCTAAGGGATTCACGTGCACAAAATTCTTCCCAAGAAAAGGGCTTACTTATGTGTGCAGCTGAGAAAGTTGTATTCTTAAGACTGGAAGAGGTTTGCCGTGTCCTAAACTGTTTAGTAGACTACCTTCTAGTGTGAACAGCTGCATTCTGAATTGTTTTATCTCAAGCAGAGTCAATGTTTAGGAGATAGACTCAGCCATATCCTTGCATGTAATGTCAGTGTTTGTATGTCCCTGAGATCTCGTTGCTTCTGCTTCAATTAATTGACCACACAGCCTTTTATTAATTCCCTAAAAAATTATAATGGTTTTAATTTAACAACAAAGATAAGCACTCCACTTTTTTGGAAAAACATATGAAATGTTAATTATGTAGCAGGGACATGAATGGTATAAACTGTACTGAATGTTAGAAGATGCTTAGCAACAAAGGTTTCCAAATATAGCAATTTATTATAAACTTATCCTTCTATGGCTGCCTGTAGCATTTCAAGAGAGTGAATATAAATATAGCTTGATTTCTTCAAGAAGTGGGTTCAGTCATATTGTTTACAGAGAGAGGAAGTATTTGCTTTGTAACTCTTAGAATTTATCTTGAACATCCTTGTTCGTTACACATAATTTCTGTGTGCTGATATAAAACACTTGGACTGTGATAAGATAGCATCATGAGGAGAGGAAGAACAAATGTCTCTGTTTAAATTGTGGTCTCTCTTGCAATAACATCAGTTCGGTTCCAGTAAGGATGCTTGCAACCAGTGTAACTTTTAGACTTCTGTGAAAGAAGCAGTAATCATTTTGCTTTGCATCAAAGCTTTGTAAATTGCCTGATTGCAATACAGTTAAAGGCATCACCCTGCTTAGCCTTCAGGATTATAATGGTTCACTGACTTGAGCTGGCTGTTGTCAAAAATGTTGCAGAAATAAGAAACTGAGCTACATTGTCAAACAGTGTAAATCAGCATTACTGCTGAATTGGTGACGCTATGCAATTTGCGTAGATGTATGATATGGTCTGCTATCTTAAGGTCATAATTTTGAGAGTCCTGTTGTTGTGAGATCTTCTTGTCCATGATATTCATTTGGGCCTTTTATTGCCCCTGCATTCTGATAAACAATAGGGCTAAGATGAAAAGCAATTATGCTATTTAGTCTATACCTCTGAATATTGCTTATATATAGATATTAGATCTGTAAAAATAGGAGTAACTTATTAGGGTACTGTATTTGATTTTTGCTGGAGCTGAGAAACTTTCTGCTGCATCTTTTATGAACCAAAAAAGAATTTCTGCAATCCACCCTGGAAATCTGTGGGACTGTTTGTACACCTTGCATTTAAAAATAAAAAAAATAATTTAAAAAAAAAAAAAAGTCAATTGAAGGGCTCCTAAGTTTTTTGTTTTTCAGTGTAATCGATGGAGAAGTATATTCCCTGAAACCCAGGGCCTTCTCTTTGTTAGATCTATGTTGTTTTTTTTCCCCTGACTTCTGCAGTTTGGGTAGACGGGCCATCTGCAGGAAACGTGAGCCGTTTGGGCTAATGTTCCTAACAGTGCGTCTCTGTGCACCCTGAGGACCAGCCTCTTACTGCTCTTTCAATTAGACAAACATTGCGTGCGCTGTGTGGCTTCTCAGCCTCGTATGGCAAAGCCAAGCCCTTCATTTCGGCTCAGTGCCGGTCTTGATGAAGCGGCCTGGTATAAGGGCAGCAAGAATTGGTATCCTTTCTCTAAGCCATGAAGTTCGTGGTTCAGCTTGGGCCTTTCCCAAGACAATTTGGACCGGAGTTCTGCTGGGGGTGTGCAATAAATGTAAATGTTTTTCTTGGATTATAATCCTAAGACTAAGTATGTAGGCCCAGACACTGTTGAAAGGGTAGATTTTGATAAAGGCAGTGGTTGGCCAAGGCAATGGGATTGTTTGTTTTGCAGAATATTTTTGGGGTTGTTTTGAAATGAACTGGTCACAGTTACAGGTTATGAAGGGAAAGCACTGCTTGACATGCTATAGTTATTTATTTCCTTATGGGAAGCGACTGAAACTACCATGTCTACTTTATTTTTTTTGGAAGCGTGGAAAAAGATTGAAATTAGGCTGTTGCAGACTACCTACTACTGCGTTCTCTGACTGAACCCTGATGCCCATGGGCTACTCAAACCGAGCTGGGGAAAGGCTTCTTCTCATTTTATACAGAGGTCCTTTAGAAAACATGGTTTTGGGGGGGAATATTAATAATACTTAAAAACAGAAGGCTTATCACAAAAAAAAAAGTATTCTAATGAAATGGAGAGCTTTCTGCAGAAGTGGCAGAACACTGGATTTTAAAATGCACTGGAAAAACCCAGACATGACATAGAAGTAACACTGCAAGTAAGTTGTTAGACTGGAACATTTGAGTTTTCTCACACCGTGTTCCATCATGCTAATTTACAGTGCAAGAAGACTGGGAAGGTCAATTCCCATCTTCAGCATTCCTGAGCTTCAAGCCAGTGCTGCGTTCCATAGTTTTAAAGTTGGGTCTGTAACGCAGAAGCCGGTTGTAGGCCGAAGCAAGTGGCCTAGTGTGCCATCCTAACGGACTAGGAACAAAAGCGCCCTTCCTTGCACACACACGTAACAAGGCGGCACGGCTTTCTCTTGGACTGGGACGGTAACGTATGCTTCTGGATCGTTCCTTAGGGCAGGAGCTCGGATGGCTTTATGCAGACGTGGTTGCCTCTGGGTGCCTCTGAGCGGCTGACAGGAGCACGTCAGCCGGGTGGGATGTGCCCACCTCGTTCCTGTCCATGGGGTCCCTTGCACGCTCTGACGGGATCCCCCCACCCCAGCACCAGTGGGGCCAAGACGGAGTCAGCACGGGTTGCAGAATTTCTGTCCCAGCCTCTTGAAAGGGTTCAAGTATTTTCTCAGGATTCCATGATAAAGGTATTGTTTTTGCTGTGCAAGGTGAGGTTCTCACCCTTTTACTTTCATTTGGTGTCGTTCTGATGAGATTGCAAAATTTCTGAATCTTTTTTCTTGGTCTTTCCATATTTCAAGTGCACAGAAGTTTCCTAGGGTGTCTATCTGAGTACCTGCAAATTAGGGGGAAAAAGAAAATCACTCTGTCTGCCTTTCTGAAGAGACAATGTCGTTTGTTATGTTTCTTTTTGTAGTTATTTTTTCTTATTTAAAATCTTTGTCTTTTTTGTTAATGGTACTTTTGGTTTTTGTATGGAGAACATTGCGCTTACTGCAGTCAGGGCATGTGAAGTTTTGCTTTTCATCACAACTGAAGTGTTTTTATTTGAAACCGGCTTTCAGTTAATTGCGTGGTGGGATTGCTATCTTCACACGCAGTTGTGGGTTGAGTACTTAAAAATCTGTTTAAAGCACACCCCGTTCTGTCTGCCAACATTTATTTAATCAGGAAATACAGAATATATTCAATAACTACATTTAATATTTTAAAGTAACCTTCGTGGAGGACGGACATCGTGTTCTTCCTTCTGCAGCTGGAGCAACAGCAGAAGAAATGGCGGCGTTACCCACGCGTGGCCACGCATGTGGAGACCTGGGTGCGAGGGCTGGAGGGCCAGCCCCACAGCACGGTGGCTCGTCTGGGGGCAAGGGGGTCCGGCCTGCCTGCTCCCCTTTGCTGACTTGAAAGGTTTTTGCTCATCTAAGAACCGAGGAAGACTTCAGGACCTTTAGTCTCAGCTGCGAAGGGTTTGGCGACTCCAGTCGACTTTCTTCTTGATAATGCAGCCAGCTGTACGCAGGGTCGCTCGGCTGGCGGGACGGTGTTCTGGGTTATGCACGTCCTCTCCCATCGCGTCCTTGCTGGGTTGCCGCCTCCTGCCAGCTGAAGTGGGATCACCCTGCTTGCTCCCTGCTGTTGCTGACCAGCACGTGCGCGGTACAGTGTTTTTCTCCTGCTTGTGGCGTTTGTGTTCACTGTAGCCCTCTGGTAACCGGGCATTAAATTATCGCAGGTGATTCAGACTTGGTCCCTTGCGATGAAGAATGTTACTCAATTTCCTGGTTCTGGAGTGGGCTCCAGTTATGAATTGGAATTACATATTTGGAGTAAAACTCTTTCTCTCCAAGATACAGACATGTTTTTTTGGGAAATAACTTGTTCAAAGTGTCCGTTATGTTTTAAGAAGCCTGTATTTTCCAATTTTGGAAAGGCAGTCATTTTTCATTTCATTCTGTGTTTGTTTTTGCCCATGACGCCTCTGATGCTCATTTATGCCATTTTGTCTTTTGAGATAGCATTTCATTTGACACATGCTTCTAGATTGGAATATCTATTGAATTTTGGCTGGCATTTCTTTCCTTAGTTCTCTTTAAGTTTTGTCTAATCGGTTTGTTCTTATATTCTTTAAGTGACCGTAAGATGGGAACATCTAGAGCTCAAATACAGTGTCATCTCTGTGAAGCAATTAGTGTGCATTTTTTCCCTCTCAACTTTTGTGTTGAGTCTGGTTTTAAGTGTAACTTGAACAGCAATGGTAGTAGGTGGGGTTTCGAATACATGTGAGGTGCAGTCCTGCCCATACTAAAATCAATAGGAGTTTTGTAGTACATGAGGAGGGACTGACCACTTATGGGGCGGTTCATCCCACTCTGTCTTCCTCCGCTGGCTTTAGGAAGATCCGAACTGATCTGTTCAGAGTAGATGCTCATCTTCAGGTTGCAAAGTTGCAGGTTTTCTCAGCATCTGAACAAAGGATGATGTTTTCCATAGCTAGTGCTAATTCAGTCAGAGAAAGAAACATCCTGTGTGTAAAGCACAGCTATACCTTAGACAACCGATCTGTGTAGAAATGGTGCAATAGCAGAAAAGATCAGTGCTTTCTGACTTTCTCTCAGGCTCCAGATAAAATGGTTTCTAGGAATATATAATGGCAAACTTAGGGTTTGAGAGCAGTCTTGGTTCTTTTTGTAATTGATAAAGATAATAAAAGATTCTCTAGTAAAATGTAACTTAATTTGTACGTCTGTGTTAGTTCTGCAGGGGTAGAATCAGTTGCCAGTAGGTATTTGTATGTAGAATGAATAGCTACTATTGGGACACCCAACATAAATATTTGTAGGGGAAGTGTTCGTTGGTTTCCTCGCTTTAACTCTCAGCTGTATTCTGGCCTGACAACGTTCCTAGTTACAATTAGACCACCATTTAGCCACTAAATGTTTCTTGCCTTTTTGCCCTTGCTGTTCTGGTAGCCGGGCAGTCCTCGTTTCCCTGCTTGCACAAGTGTGTCTGACCTTAGCTTGGGTACGTTGCACATGAGAGTGGGCTAGGAACACGGGCAGTCTGGTGTTTGTTATTTCCCTGCCTTGTCATTCTCTTAGGATAAATGATGCGTGCATATCTGATCCGTGAATAAACTATTTCCTGTATGAAAGAAGTTTTGAAAATATAGTTCCTCCTTCCTTCCTTTCCCTCCCCTGTTGCACCTCTCAGCAACTTTTAGTCAGCTCCATAGACATGTTCCAGCAAATGCTGGAGCTCCTCATGAAGGACTATAAATCGCATATGCAGTCCCTACAGTAGATCAGTGCTCAGGTTAGCTGAGTGAATTTTCAATGTTATGGTTACGAGGGATTTAAGGGCATTATCTTTCCTGTGCAAACAGTATATGAAAGTTCTTCAGGGATTTTGCCATATAGTGTTGGCAGCTAAAGACAAATTGCGGTATATGAATACAAGAGCAAAACTAAAGGTTTCTGCTTTCTGAAAAATTTCTACATGGGCATGCATTTTTATATAGAGATTAAACTCATGGGAAATAAGTTTTAAAAATATATTTATAGCAGTCTTACCCATGGGTATTTTCTCATTCCTAAGTAAATTTATTGGTGTGTTTGCTTCCATACTCGTGTGCTTGTAAACAAAAGAAAACAAACAAAAACCACAAAAAAAAAACACCAAACAAGCAAAAGAAAATCCTAAATAATAGAAGTTTCTTAGGATGCAAATGGAAGAACACACCTGAACTTGCCGTGGTGAATTGGTGGTTCCTTCCTCCAGGTAAGAAGAAAACTTAACAGTGTTCCACAAACATCAGGTGCTTAATAGTGCTGTCGTTCCATTACTTTATCTGGGGAGTAAAGGGAGTAAGAGCCTTGACTGAGACACATCTCTGTTGTCCCTCAGTGCTCATGGCAGCTGCTCTTGTTACTTCCCAGTGCTATCTCACTGTGATGGGTAGGAGAGCTGGTTTGCTGGGGCTGCATGGGATGAAAGATTGTCTGAATGTGTGAGGATGTGTCTGGCACGATCTGTGGAGTAGCCGTCCTTAGCAGCTGAGGGTGAGGTTTCCATCTGCTAGATATACAGGCTCTGTCTATGTTCTTATATATTTATGCATAACTGCAAACAAAATACGTGCATGTTCTTTTTTTTTTCCCTTGGATTTGACCATCCAATATCCTGATGTAATAAAGTACTATAAACTCCATTTATTTATGAGGTTATATGTTCAAGAATACATGCGATTTATAGTGCATGATGCATGAAGTTCTGTAAAAGGTTTTCTAGCATAATTTGTCACATAATAAAGGAGAAGAGCTCCTTACCTTAAAGTTATTAAGCATGGGAATAACTTTTGTACCCATTGTTTATGAAGTCAGGTATACCCCTCTGATGGTTTCTGAAGTTCAAAATTGATTTTAAGTTATATGAAATGTTTATTGCTGTGCATAAAACTGTTAAATTTTTAAGTACAGTGTCTAAAGATCTAGAAGTAGAGGAAGATGCCCCACGTAGTGCCATTAGGGAGCTGAAGTCTTTCCGTTTGCTGTTGAGTATTCCATTTCCAGCCAAGCAGGAGAGCATCGTGTTGGATCTGAAAGCTGTTACAGAGAGAAATGGTATGTGTCTTCAGGGCTTGGCCATAATAATCTGGGGGGGAAATGCCGGATTAGCAGGGAAAGAAGAAACATTTCCTCTTGTAAACAAACTAGCATGAAAATTACAGTTTCTGTGAAGCTGTTTACAAATTGTAGTATTATGCTTCTGGTAGAACAAGTCCAGACGAGATGGATTTGCAGAGGAAGTGGCTGATGGGCAGTGAAAGAAGCATGATTAATGATTTTGTTTTGTTTGATTGATTTCCTCATGTGTTGTGTGTATTCTGTTTTTGAAACCTAAACTATGTATGTTCATTGTTTTGGGGTGGATACTTTCTACTATTTACAGTGGTGTGTAATTATACACAGACTCTGACAAATGTAGCAGCGTAGTAGAGTCTATTTTTAGACTCAGGCATTTGTGATTATGATCTAATGTGCCAACTCTTAGCCAAGTTATGAGCAGGAAAATCTTACAGGGAAACAATGCAATCTACCTCATGCTCAGCCCAGTACCAAAGAAGGATCATCTGTACCAGGACAACGCGTTCTGCTGTTTTTTTCCTCTTCTGTCCACTTAATTTCCTCTGTTCTAGACAGACAGGATGAGTTAGTGAGGTAGAGCACACAGTTGCTGGACTAGAACAGATTGTTTATTTTCCATTGTTTGTAATCATGCATGACTTATTATGCTTGTTTCTTTTCATGTTTTTTTAACTGGGATTTTCCATTTGTACTCCGCTGAGAATCAGCGTTGTTCACGGTTGCAGGCTCTGCCTTCTGAGTTGCGTTTCTGCTCCGCACAGGATAGCCCTAGGGACCAGACACATATCCCTTTCCTCGAACTCGGTGGCCCGTGCCTAGGCGAGCAGACCCGCTGACTGCGTCTGCCGCCCCTCACGCAGGGCTCCTTCTGGAAAAAGGCAGTGAAGCGCTCTCGCCCGCTGCTCTGCCTCGTCAGTCACTGCCAGAAGGCTGCTGATGTTCATTAATCCTTTCGAATTAAGTAGCGTCTGAAAAGGAGCAAGCAAGGCTGCAACACATGCAGTGCTCGGAGCCAGTTTACAGCAGTGGCATATACTCTGAACAGAGCATTCCCATGCCAAAGGTACTCAGTGGCTACGCTGAGATGCTCAATGTTTTCTGGGGCACTATGTCTGACTCTTCAGTTTATCTGCATTCGTACTTCTGTGGTGATAAACCTGCGTCTGCTATGGTGTTTCACCTCCCTTGCCTTTGCATTGCTTCTAGCAGCGTATTTTGCACCCTACCCCACGTTTCCTTACGTTACATATATCTTTCAGTGTCTCTAGACAAGGATGTGTTTTTCTCCCTCAGGCAAGTCACTGGCTGTATCCTTCTCCTGTTAATAAGACTTTTTTCCCACTCTGGGTAGAGGTCAGTCTGAAGTGCAGGAAAGAATGATTATGATAACAGGAGGAAACAGGAAGAATCATGCTTTCTTTTTCAATCTGTTTTTTATTATTGTTTTAATGTAAAACATTGTTTCAATTAAATGCTGACCTGTGCAATGGCGTGTGCGTGCACATGCTGAAATTAATTCAGTCTTTGTTTGGAAAGCTGTGACCTCTTTATTCCTGTTCTGGATCAAGGCTGCTGCATTTCAAACCCGCTGCTGATGACTGAAATTTCACTCGTGTACTCCTAGTAGCATTGGCAGCACAATCCTTAAGAGTGGTCTTCTCTTTGGAAATTTTTACGTGGTGTTCTCTCTCAATTGTTTGAAATAAACTTGTTCATTTTAGGAATTCCTAATGTAATGAAAAAAAAGATAACCATGATGCGATTAAAATTCATCAAATGGGCTTTGTGCTAAACTGGTACCTGATGGAACAGTTACGTGCAGAAATGAGGAACAGCAGCCTTTATCAGTTACTTGCTTTCTCTATGCCTTAACTTCATACTATGTTATTTATTCTTTCATTTTTCAAATGAGAGTGCCATATGAATTGACTTCACCAAAAACAAAGCGTAAGACTTGGCCCCCAGTACCTGCCTCCCCACTGCAGCATTTGCTGCAATGGCTCTAGAATAACGTGCCCAGTCTGTTGTTTGCTTGGATGCAAATTTTAAATCTGTGGGGGCGAATCTGTGTCTTCTTGCTCAAGTTTTTTGTTTGCTTAAAACGAACTGTTTTGGAGAAAGGAAGAAGTAGGGGAGGAAGAACCATGAAAATTGTCTGGGTTGTTAAAATGAGTTGTATTTTATCCATGTCCTCTGGTGACCAGATTTTCATTTTCTCCTTGGCCTCATGGAATATTTTTATTTATATATCTTATTAGTTCTGGATGTTCCGCACAAGGGGAAACCTGAATTGCAAACTTTTTTTTTCATTATTGTATTAAGAGCCTGGGTATTGAATGCAGGTGCTCTGACTCTGTCATAATTGGCAGTTTATGGAGAGACACCAGCTGTACTGGTGCACAGGGGAGATATTATGTCTCTTCACACATTGTATATATTGTAGGAAATGCAGAATTCCTGTCATTGTCAGAAACTTTGTATGTCCCCATCTACCAGTGCCTCTGTAGAAAAAAAGACAATCTGCTGAAAGTTAAAACCGCGTCTATTTTCAGAAATGGCTTATCCCTTTTATTGTGCTTTCATGTAGCACTAATTGATGTCTTGTTTGGTTAAATATAGAAAAGATCTAACAAATGTTTGTCTTTTTATGGTCATGCAGGACAAACTGGTGCCGTACTAACTGCCTCATATTTTTTTGTAACACAACAGGTTATACTACATCTCTGTGTGTGTGGTGTGTGTACACGTCTGTATGCCTACGTATAGGATTATGCTCATCATGCATATCACACTTTTAAAGTTTCAATTCATAGAGCAGGGTTGGAAATAGCAGCAATACAACTCCAAATTACATTAGACCTTAAAAGGCATAAATTATACAGTGGGAAAACCATGATGCTTCTGGGCATCTTGCACAATGAGGGCTGTGGTTGCTCTCTCTGGAATGCATGGGGCTTGCAAACAGCACTGCTGGGTCCTGCCACGGGAATATTGATGTATTGATGGGCAAGTGGGGGATGCTTGTGCAGGTTTTGAAGGACTGAATTATAGGGAGAAGCTCGGAATTAGTATTAAGATTTATAGGTGTTGTATGTCAGTGGTTTGGCCAAACAAAAGAGAAGGTAAAAGCTATACCTATGTATGTCTGGAAAGTGTGATTGCTGAAAAGGAAAGAAGAGCTATTCAGTATTGCAGAGGTATATGAAAAAAAGGGGAGTGGTTGTTGCCTATCAAGAAAAATAATGGTGTTTGGCATCTTACCAGGTAGCAGAACAGGGTCTCAATGAAAGTAACAGCAATCACATCAGTTGCATAATTTTTAAGAGCAGCAAAGAAAAAAAGAAGTCCTAATAAATAGAGGAATGGGCACATTTATAGATATCTTACAAGTACTGATTTAGTACTTGCCTCAAATACTCGTTATCCCTCTTCCCAATTTGTGGTTTAAATATGTATTTAGATCAGTGTATGGACATTTGCAGTTTTTGCCCTGTTAGCTTCATCTCAGGGAACACAGGGATAAGGCTGTTTCGTTCCGTCTTTTGGAACTGATTTAGTTTATATTGTGTCTGTGGTCATAAGATCCCCTCTTTCTTCCTCTCTCATCAGAAGTGTCTTGCATGTTCCTTGACCTAGCTGAGGCCCAGGACTGGGACGTGTTTTTGAATATCATTTCCTTTCCAGTGCTGCTGTGTGTTTGTGAGTTGTACACTTCGTGTTTTTGAGAAACAGGATGAAGTCTACATGTTTTTATGTTTTTTGTTTTTAATAGGTTTGTACGCACTGCGGAGAGCTCTGGGGAAGCGAGCTAGCCCCTTAGACAACGAGGTGGCTGGGTCAGTGGTGATTGCTTTCAATGACTTCCTGCAGGGGATGAATGATGTCAGGCCCAGCGCCATGAGGGAGGTGGCAGTTGATGTGCCAAAAGTAAGTTATTTTTTGCAGTACACTAGCAACATTGTTAGAGCCACGCTAAGAGTCACAGTTAGGCATTGAAATGTCCTACCAAAAGAGAGTCGTTTCGTAAAGTGGAAGTCTCCAGCTGCCAATAAATGTTGTGCAACATCTTTTTTTTTTGCATGTTTATTTAATTATAATTTTGAAAACCCGTTTACAAAAACTTGAGTTCTTAATGCTCTAGAAAGAGTTGGTAGTGCAGAAGCATATCTCCTGACCTGTAGTTTTATGTGCTGAGGGGGTTAGTGGAGTAAAAAGCTTAAGATGTCTGCTCAAAGCAGATCCTGCATAAGTTGGAGCCTTTTGTAAAGCAGACACAAATCTGAGTAGAAACCAAATGTTAGCATTTGCAATAAAAGTGTATTGAAACGAAGCTATGAAGAGAGCAATTGCTATGATTTGTGTAAAGCAGTTGAGTAATTTTACATGCAATTCCTACTGCTGTGATCTGAATGTCTTCAGTGAGATTACAAGGTTTTAACTGAGGGCAGAATTGCATACCGTAGGTAGGTTATCACTGCCAAGCAGTTACCCATCAGGGACTGTCATTACACGAACAATTCTCTTGGCAGTGTCATCTTCAGTCATCATTACCCCACTCTCAACCCTTTCAGCTATGTTAATAGTAATTCAGTAGCAGACACAACAAAAATTGAACTGGGGAGCTGGTCTGGTTTAAGAAGACCCTGATCGGGTTTAAGAAGAGTGAGCAAAAGAAAATGTCGTATTTACTCTTAGTAGCTCTTGACTCCGCAAGCAGTTGTGCTGGTGTTTCTCAGCAGCCTTGAAGAAAACATTTACTTCTTACTGCATGACGATGAGTCATCCGGGAATTAGATTGCACAGCTACAGATCCTTATTCCCAAACTATAGGAATGGGAAATAAAATCTGTGAACAGGATGCTGCACAAAGCCAGCTCGGATATCACACTTGGCTTGTTAAGAGTCCATGCTGTGCAGTGAAGTGCTGGATGGAAATGCCTGGGTTGGCCCCAGGCAGCTTTTCCTGGAAATGGTGTAGTGGCATCAATATCCACAGGGGCTAATTAGTTCTGCTGAGAATCAGAACTGCTAATTCTCTTGTTGCTTATTGTGCTACTGTCTTTTGAGCTCACGTCATTATCACTGTGCTGTGCCTTCTAGCCATATCAGTCCGTTTGGAGCTAGATGGAGTGCTGCTAAACAGGACAATAAAGACATATATAAGTCACATCTCAAGGTCCTGCAGGAAATCTAGTCTGAATCCAGGTCAACTTACTATGACTGGTGTCCACTAACCCATCCTGCCAGTGGCTTCCTCAAATGTCACTTATTTTTATTTGTTGAACACCAGTTGAGTTGCTGGAATACTACTGAGATTCATTGCTTTGTTGAAGGGAAGGTAACAACATAGTGCAGTTTCCTTTTGTGCTTACAGGATGTGCATTTTTACAAAATAATGCATATTCTGTGAAGATGTAGGGAGAATTTCAGGCCACCTACTTGGTGCCTGGGGTGAGTTTAAAGTGGAAGCTAAGCACTGAATACAACAGATGTGTTCAGCAAGTATGTCCTCCCACATCACCTACCAAAGGAGGTGCTGGAGTTCTGTTCAACCACTATCTTGGGCTGCAGAACTTCCTGTCTACCAAAACAAAGGTACCTGTGTGTGCTCAGAAGCAGTCTAAATATCTGGAAATACCTGGCACAGCTCTCCATGAAAATCAAAGTAGCGTGAATCCAGCGTTGTAACCCCCGCAAAGACTCGTTACTCCGTTACTGTTTGTATTTGAGGGGGTGAAGTGCCCAGAGTCAACTCGAGCCTGTGGGATAGTGGCAGGAGCTTGGTATCGCTGCGGCTAGGCGGCCAGGATGGCAGTACAGAGCAAGCAAGCAGCAGGAATCCAGGTGGCAGCCTCTGGTTAGGGCTGCTTGCTGGAGGCTTGGGATGGGATGTGGGAACACTTGCAAACATCTGAAATTCTTTCTTGGATTTTAGCATGGCATAGCTGTTTACAAAAATTTGGCACTTTGGTACATAGACACGCACAAGCAAAAAGAAATTAAAAAAATATTTATTGTTGTTATTAAACTCGGGTTAGTGTAATTTACTCTTTAATAGCAAATATGTATGTCTTATTCTATGTTTGTTAGTGTCTGAGTGCCAGTCACTCACCATTTAATAGAGTGCTACCAGATAATTTCCATGGTTGATTTGTTGTTTGGAACATGGATTGTAGCAGAAAATGCAGTGCAGTTTCTATTTCCTTGGATACCTTTTTTCAGAAGACTATGCAAAATTTTATGTTGCATGCTTCTAGTAATGATTCCTTAGTATTTCTTAATCTAATTTTGTAGACCCAGTTTTGCTTCTCTGGTCAAGGTTATGTACTTAACTGCTCTGGTTGAAGTTGTGTTTGACTGATTGCACTAAGATTTGCTATTAACTGGATGCTGGAGTGCTTGGTTTCAGTAGAAACCAGGCATCTAAGCAGCTAACTGAATGCAGTTGCAGAGCCCTTAACTGGTCGCATCATCTCGTGTCGATGGTGCTATGTCCTAGAACACTTTGCTGTTTCATGTTGTTAAGATTGAGTGTCTGCTCCTGCAACACATGTTGGGAAACCTCAGAGTTACTCACTTGCCATGGAATTGGTGCTAACAGTCCTAATTTCAATAATAACTTACTCCTCTTTACTAATTTACCACTCTTTCAATGCAGTGCTTTCTGTTCATGGATTTGGGCCACTTGCCCATCCAGCACTTTTCTAGCTGGCTGTTAACATGCTGTACTGTACTGGGGTATGCTACTAGGTGCTCACAGTCATGTGCACCAACAGAGCTCCCATAATGATCCAGTCTGTTGCATTCTTAGCCAAAAAAAAAAAAAAAAAAAAAGCATGAACAAGATAGGAGGCCAGCTTTCTTCAAGAAACATTTTTTTCTTTTTTTTTTTTTCTCGGCTAGCATATCTGTTCCCATAGTATTTTGTGAAATCATCCTGTACTGATTAACCTCCAGATTCTTTCTGGCTGTAAGGACAGGTTTTTTATTCACCTGTTCTCCTTGCCCCAGAAGCTATCCAGCTAGACAGTTAGTTGTACAGGTAAATTTGTTAGAATATCATAAACATTCCTTTATGTTTTGAAGTCTGACCTTAATGTTGTTTGTCATCTAAAAAATCCTTTCTGAAAATATCTTCAAACATGAAATAAATGATCAGCTGTGAGATTTTTTCCAAATAGCAGACAGAAGTCTGATCTACATTAATAATATCCTCTTTTTTGCTGTTCGTTATAGATATATTATTTGCTTGACATCCCCCTTGGTGTGGATGGACCTTTTAGGCTATGCAGTTGGTTATAAATAAATCCTGTGATGTACATGCTGAATTAAACTTAGTCTTTTGTGATTTTTAACTTTCTATTTTTCATAAGTTTTTTTTTTCATTATTAACTGATTTGAAGTAGCCGCATGCAAATTGAATGAGAAGAATGTAAAGTAACTTACAAATAAAGCCACAAGTAAAGGAATTTTGTTGAAGTGCTCCTTCCCATACAGTCTTGGCACTTTTGCCATTTTATGTTTTTTGAGGCTGGTGTCACCTCTGATACTGAATGAAAATAATTACTTGTTTTAATGATGAACTCCAAATTGTTTAGACAATGCAGAGCTTGTTCTCTGAAATCTGCAGAATTTTAAGTAGGCTGTAAAGAAAATGCAATTTTTGATTCAGTCTTCACTTCTTAGGTCCTAGTATAGAGTGTTAACTGTTTGACTGTTTAGAAGGCTGCTAAGCTAAATTGCTCTCTTGCAGCCTTTTGTTTAAGACCTGGGAAAGCCTCTGTTATACATATACTTGGGATAGTAGCTAAAGAACAAGGATATGTAATAGAAGTGAGTTGTTTGCCTTGTGCAAGTCACTTTACTTCTTGGTGTTGGAGGATATTTGGTAACCTTTACAGAATGCTTTGCTGTCTGCTTCTGAAAAGTGCTCACTGGCAAGCTAGTTATAATTTTTGTTATTATCTTACACTTCAGCTGATTCGCAAGGTGTGTTGTGTTGCCCTTTGCTTGTAAGACCAGTGGCAATCGCCGATGTTACATGGCTAATGAAGGAACTGTCACTGACATATCTTGAGCTCTTTTCTTATTCCAAGGATATTCGAAATGATTGATGGGGAAAGCAACCATAAGTGAGCTTGGGGTGGCAGACAGATCTGTAGGAGGAAGAAGACCTGTTGAGATGGAGCTGCCACCATGTGCTTCCTCTTGTGTTCCACCTTTCAGCGTTCCTGCGTCCTTCCGCTTGTGTCTGGATTGCCATGCGCATTGCTGGTGACCAAGGCAAACGCAAAATACTTGTCTGCCTGGTTCCACGTGGTATCTCGTTTTCTGTTTTTACAGTACCTTTCTTGAACTTTGCTAGTGTTACAGTCTTTTTAGAAGGCTACTTTTTTTTTTTTTTTTNGATTTAGGAGAAAGGGGATGCACGTTATAAATCAGGAAGTTAATATCTCACTTGTTTGGAGCGTTGCACTGTAGTTGTTCCTCCCTTTCCTGTGGGTCTTTCTGAAATTTTTGTAGAGTGCTATGGGGTTTGCTTGCCCGCTTCATTCCCTTAACTGTAATTCAACACTCAGATTTGTGTCTTTGCAGCCAAAAGGTTCTGGATGAGACATCCTTTGCACGTCTGCTTTATTTCTTTACTGCTGCTGCTGAACAACCTCAGGGGAGTTGCTGTTCTGCATCATATTCTGAGCTCTGTTGACCCAGGGAGTGCTAAAGACTATGGCAGTAATGAAATCTTGGTGTCTGACATACTGTAGCAGAGCACTGTCTCTGTATGTGTAAGCTCAGCCCTCGGGCTAGTCTTTTCAACCATTTCCACAGTGACAGAGTATCACACTTCATTGCTATGTTGCAAGACCTTTCCTTTCAGTTCGTGTGCAGGTGAAGAAATGTAGCTAGCCGTTCTAGTGTGTGCACTGCAATTTGTGTTAATTGCAGTCAGGAGGTTCCTGAGGATGGTATGCAAAAACAATCCACCTAATTCTGTCAAATATATACTGGCTTATGTGAATCCATCTGAATTCTTACTTCTGAGCGTGTTATTGTTGGTGGACTGTGATGTTTTTTCCCCACTTATCTATATCCTTTTGAAATTAAGAAACATATTTTGTTTAGGACTTGACCAGAATGTGAAGGTGGTGTGTTATTAGCTATTTTTACTTTTAATACCATTGCTGTTTCAATTCCACCTTGTATTATAGAAATTCTAAGTAAGTAGACTGAATTTTTGCCTGGTTAACTATTTTCTTTTATAACTCGTATCTTGCAAGCTCATGTTTAGAGGTCTTGTTCATATGTCCACCCTTCCCCATTTTAAATGTAAGCAGAATCAGAGTAAGTCTCCAGATTTTCTGACAACAACCTTCAAATAAGGTGGCCCCACTTCACCTTCTGTGTACAGTTCTATCACTTGTGTCAATCAAATGATATGTAGCGGGCCCTAAAAGTCATTTGAATAATGCCTCAGAAGACTTGTGCAGTAGCCTGAATATTTGAAAGGAAGTAAAAAGAACACGTAGGTGTTTTCTCCCTGGCTTTTTGTGTGTGTGTGCAAGTACCACTAGTAGATTTTGCCTACTGCTGCTGAAAGCTGTAGGAAATTCCTGATGGCTTAATTCATTTTGAGAAGTTATTCCTTTGTTTTTGTCAAAATCTTTTTGTTTGGCTGGAAGGACGTTATGATAGGAATGACTAGTCCATGCTTTAACAAGTATGGGTGAGCATTGACACTGACATGAGAATCAGCCATGAAATTTGAGTTAAAAGAGGTAGTTTGTGTATGTGGAAGTGAGGTGTCTAATGCACATCTTTGCTTTTTGAAAACTTGAATGTTTTTTTTCATGGTAATTAAAAATCTGCAGATGAATTTCTATCTCTTATTGTGAAAATTTAGGCAGGAAGGGAGGATTATTTCTAACTTTAGGCATGTGAGGTGCCGAAGTTAGACATTTCATCACCATACGTTTGTTCCCTCTGAAGGAAAGAGGGAGAAGCCGGGTGAGAGACCACATGTCAGACTTCTGAAAGACAGCTCATGCTTCAGCTGAGTTGCCCTATAAAGGTCTCTGTCTCCCTCTTGCTCTCAACCATGTTGGGAGCCCAAGGCACCAAGGTCAAAGTTAGGTGATATGAATTTGTGCTCCTCTTTCCCTCTTCCCATGCACACTATTGTGGAGTTTCTCACTTTACTATTTTTGCTGAATTCAGACAAATGTGTTCATTTCAAAACTAGAGACTGGTGTGCAGCCCTTTTTCGTCTGTTTGCTACCATTCCTTGAATCTGATTTGTGCAGCTAGTATTGCTGGTATTATGGAAGAGCAGCAGAAAAGTTTTTTTCACAATACTACTTTGAAATAGCACTTCAAAAAGGAGTACTGGTAGTTTGCAAAAGTTGGCTTTCAAGCAGCCGGAACTGGCCTGCCACTTCGGTAATGTCCCCACTAAAATTCTGTCCTCTCCCCTACTACCGGGTTACTCTGCTGTGTCTGATTCAGTCTTCTCTTTGCTCTGACCTTTACTGAATTTCTTTCTTTTCTGTTTTAGTGTCATCATCTCCCCCTCAATAAAGGAATTCAACCTTTGGCAGATCCCTCTGCCCTCAGATCCTTGGGCAGTGGCTATCAGCTCTACATATTTCATACTTCCTCAGGCTTATAAAGTAATTATTTATTTAAGAACCAGAAGCTGTTGGTCACTAAGAAAAAATAAAAGGATTTTTTCTAGAGTTCCTGTAGCATATTCCTGGTGTGAGAGACAATGTGTTCTGCTGGCAGCAGATTAGCAGCTCCTCACCTTCCAGTTAGCCATTAATCTCAGAATACTTCTGAGGGGTTGACCCACATGTGTTGATCTTCTGTGTTTACTCTCCCTTATCTTTGTAATTTTCTTCTATGTCAAAGACTGGCAACTGAGGAGAGGTTTTATTTAGTTTGCAATTTGCTTGTAGTTACACAAAAGTGCTTGCACCACTAACAAATGTTCTTTTTCTTTCTCTTCAGTAGTAGACTGAATTGCCTGGTTCAGGGGCTTTCTACTTCTATTTTCTGGTCTGTGTTCTGGTATCAGGGAAATAGCAATAGGGATGAGCCAGGAGTGACAACAATTTTCAAAGTCTGGAGAAAGGTGATACGCTGCATCTTGGTGATACTTGTCTTTCAAGTTTAGCTAATTTTCCAGAGTTGAAAGGTGATTTACGTCTAGTAAATTTTTGGAAGAGTGTTTTAAGACAGAAGATCATTTGATTTAGGTGCATCTTGACATGTTTAATATTTGAGGTGGATGGGAATGGATGGTGACAGAGCAAAGAAAGGGCTGGGGAAAGTTCTGAGGCTTGTGTGGAGCTAGAGAGGTGTAGCAGGTTTTAGATCCATCTGCTGTTTTGGATAGAATGCATTGGTTGTTTCCCAATGTTTCCCTGACAAGCCTGTCTTGTGTCTTCAGCAGAGTAAATTTAACTGGAGTTGGGTTTGAACGCTCATTTTTTATTTCCATAGATACCTGTCTGTTTGGTGGCTTGTTTATTTTTAAGCTTCTAGTCAAATCTCCAGTGGTCCAGTCATACATGAGAGTGATGGTGTTGGCAAGTGGAGGAACCCCCAAAAGTTCAGCTTAGTGGGGTCATACAGCTGGGACCAGGGCCTTACTGTGCAGCGCTAGGTAAAACCTTTTTGGGTTCGTGCAGTTTTCAAGGACAGACACCAAATTTAGAAATTCTATATCAGTATCATGTTGAGGGGGGAGAGTGAACTGAATTGTGACTCACTAATGATCACAGAAAGTGTTGTTGCCTGTATGACCAAGCTGTCATTTTATTATTTTTTAATTTTTATTAGTTTTATGCCATTGTGTGAGTTCAACAAAATGGTCTGCTTTGCAGGTATCTTGGTCAGACATAGGAGGACTAGAAGATGTCAAGCTGAAATTGAAGCAGGCAGTTGAATGGCCTCTCAGACATCCTGACTCCTTCATCCGAATGGGAATTCAGCCTCCAAAAGGTGTGCTGCTTTATGGACCTCCTGGATGCTCGAAAACAATGATAGCGAAAGCTTTGGCTCATGAAAGTGGCCTCAACTTCTTGGCAGTGAAGGTAAGCCGTTTATTCTTACCATTTCTTAACTTTGGGATAGCAATTGACAATTTACTGGTTTCCAGTGCTAGAATGCAGTGGCTCTTAGTGTTTCTGATAATTACCTATGCTACAGCAAACCCCTTGTAAATGTCAGATGAGGTCTGTGTTTTCTTATGAATAGGACTACTGCTTTCTTCTTGTGTGCTTGTACTTCTTTTTTAGTCAGAGCACAGAAATAACATTGAATGCGGGGGGTAAGCCATACAGAGGCATTTAAATGCTTTTTTTATTCTAGTGAAAAATCTTAATTATTAGCATTATTTTAAGTGTTTTTTAGTGGAAACAATGAAATTATTGAAACAATATAAGCAAAATGCAATTTTGGTAGTGGGTAGCTATTCTTACTGTAATAATTACTTGCATGGAAATAATATCATCTCAACTCTCACATTCCTTTTTATTCCTCAGGAAAGCTGCTTTCTTTATCTTACTACTCATGTTTCATTAAAAGTTTCTCTTGCCCTACTAGTCTTTTTTCAGGGGAAATCATTCTATTCCATTATTTCTTAGAAAGTTTTCGAAATCAGTTATATCTGGAGTACTCTTAGATAAGTGGGATGTTCTCTCAGCATTAAGAAAGACAGAGAGATTGCCTATGAAACAGTGTAATTGATTACTGTGGGTCATATGGAAAATCCATGAATGGAAGTTATTAAATAAAAATACGGAGCTTCAACACATAGGAAGGAAAAAAGATAGTAGAGTGATTCCACATGGGGTAGTCTTGCAGCTGTGTCAGAATGTTAATGAAGTGCAAGAAAAAACATTTGTTTAAGTATTTTTCTTTTAAAAGTATCTCCTTCTCAACAGTGCAATCACGCACTCTCTTCTGTTGACCATCTCTTCACTCACAAAGCTTTCTGTGTTGCTAGTTCCTACACCGCTTCCTCCTCTGCCTATCCTTTCAGTCACATTGTGTATGTAGCTCTGGAAGCAAAGGCGGTTGCACTGAACCTGCAGCCAGCAGCCCTCCATTGCCTGTGCCTCCTGGTGCTGCAGACAGGCCTCTGGGTCACGATGACACCAACAAGAAGAGCCTTGGAAACCTCAGCCCTTAAGAAGCGCTAGCTTTCCTGCCTCTTCCATGAAGACAAAGTCGGTCTTTGTACTCCTGGGTTACTAGTAAAGAAGGTAACCTTTTCCTCCTGCACTGCTTAAGAAAACATTCTTTCTTTGTTTTGCCCAAAGCACTGATGCCTGAAAGGGTGGGAAATAAAGGTCTCAGTCTGGAGGGGAAAAAAAAAAAAAGTTAAAAATGAGCGTTATCACTATCGTGCATTCAGCAGTCTGACTGCATCGGTAAAAATGGCTGATGTAGCTATATTGTCCAAATGTAAAAGATAGCTTGTGCTGGGCACGAGGTGTCTGAAGGTGCACCGATATGAAATGCTTTTATGCAGTAACACGGCGTTCTTCAGGGTGCAACCCCCCCAGTCCCTGACGAGCTACAGCAGAAAGGGCTGGCTCAGGGAAACTGCCTTTTATTCCCTGTCGGCTTAAATCCCTTGGCCTGGAACTGGTCGAATATTCAATATACAGATGTTTCAAGAGGCACATCTGTGGAGTGTATCCAGCCTTGGATATGTTGTCTCCAGGAAGGGAACACAGCCCACTTTCCCTAACTTCACGTTTGCTTCCTGGACAGAAAAGGCAACGTCCATCGAGTACTAAATGTGTTAAACATCATTGTCTGTAGCACTTCTTAAAGCACAACAGGCATGAATTCATTTCCACTGCATGTATTCCTGCAATAAATCCAAAGTAGATGAATATGATATTTTGGGGGGAATTTTTCTTCTCAGTTTGTAGGTCTGTTAATTTTCCTTTTCTCTGCGTTATGTCTCAAATATCTGTCCCTGGAACTGATACCAGGCTTTTTGAAATGGAAGCGTGTTTTGTGATAATTTACTTTTCAGACCTGCGTTCTCCTTCCAGTCTGTCCTGCCCCAAATAAGTGATCTTGGTAGAAAGTGTCCATCATACAGCTGCTAAGATATGTGTGCTCTCACGGTATAGTTCAGGGGGCTCAGGTTCTTGGGTCCGTTGCAGGAACGCATGACGGGCAGGAGGCATTGCTCTGGCGACGGATGGGAGTCTGTGGCTGGAAGCCACCTCTCTCCCCTGTGTCTGAAGCCTGAGAGGGAATTGAGTGCGTTATACACGGCACTTACTTGGTCCAGGGATTTCTGGAAGATGGCCCTGCTGTGTGTGCACAGCACATTTAAGATATGCGGGCACAGTAAGCCCATCTCTTTCCAGAAGGGCTGAGAGTACTCACCTGGGCTGGTCGTGCCACTGGGGTGCAGCTGGCATCTCCCTGCCTCCAGGAGGACTTTGTACTGTTTGTCCAGATGTGTCTGTGCAGTGTCTCTCCAGTTTGGCCAGCTGCCTCTGTTAAAGAAGGTACTTCATCTGGGTTGTATGTAATCTCCCAAAACATGGTGTTTCCATATGTCTGGAGTGGCTGGCTGTCATAATGCCCTATGAGATGTGGTCAAACAGCGTGGCCTCAAGCGTGCGTCTGACTTGTCTCTAACCTGGTTTGGAAGATAGGCAAAGTCTAGATGTAATTTCTGGGCAGGGGAGCTGAAGAAAATAATGTGATAACAGATGTTGACGTTGCATCCTGCTCTCTCCTGAAATCTGTTGTGAAGTTTGAATGGTTACAATGAATGTGCCCTTTTGTAAACATGCTCTTTGATATCTGGCCAAAACTTTTTATAGCTTTATTTTCATCAAGATTGGTGACCTTTCGCTTTTCCAGAGAAAAGCAGTTGCTTTGCTTATTTGTTGTTGTACAGAGCAATCTTGCATGTAATTCCTAAGGGGAATTGTTTATTTTTATTCCTTCACTGGACTGTCTTTCTTTGTCTCTCATACAGTATATCTGCTAAATTTATTGGGGAGGAGGTTGTCAGCTGTTTTCCAGGAGATGGCTCTTTCTATCACCCTTTTTCCTATCCTATCCTTCCTATCACCCCTTTTTCTAAATCTCTCATAGTATTGAGGCTTTTCAGGGTGTTAGTGGTCATCCTGATACTTTTTTTTCCCCAAAACCTGTTACCAAAAGACAGCTGAATTGTTCTCAGCTTCTTGGAGAGTTTTCAGTGTTTTGTAGTCATGGATTTGAGCAAGTATAAGACCGAGTGAAGGAGTGAATTAGGATAATTTTTTCATTCTTTAGTGATTGAACATCAGTCTTGGTTTATCAACAGTTTCTGATCTGGTTGAATTCTTATTTGTGTCAGCGTTCTGTGCACTCTTGTGCTTCTTCATGCTCCCCTTGTGCACACCCCAAAGCTTTTAATTTTCCTTGGAGATGTATTTTACGCATTTCTTTTGCCAATGGGAAAAGAAAATTGTCTGCAGATATTAGATCTATAAATATTAATAGAATTGGGGATATAATTTTCACCTTCTGCCAGGCTGATGACACCTCTCTGTTATATAAAGCTACCTTTGTGACATGTTTGCTTTAGATGAGATCTAATTTTCTGAAACTGAATGCTACTGCATTCTTTCTGCGATTTTTTTCCCCTTCTTTTGACTGTTTACTTGGTGATTATCTCTCTGTACTGTTTTGACAGTTCCTGCACTTAGGGTCAGCTTTGACTGGCTGCTTTTTGGAGATGTATGTTGATTAGACCACTAAGATTTTAAGGTGATACTGTAAGAATATTTTGGGAGGAAACTTCCATATCTTGCTGTATTCCATAGATTGGGAAACAATTATGATAATTTTATCTACATGCATCTGTCTTGCATCTTAATTTGTTTAGATTTGCTATGACTGCCTTCTTGGATTTTTTATTTTATTTTGTTTTATTTTTATTTTTAGGATATTCTGTATCATTGTGTTGTGTTAAGAATCTAATGAGTATTACTTTTCTTCATGGATTTTCTGTTGGCTTTCTGGGAGGCAACTTGTAGATAATCTCTGGATTTTTTTCTCTCTGTTGTTATGGTATCTATATAATTAAATTTACTAACAACAAAACCATTGTGCTTTTTTGTTTTAACCTATTTCAAAATGAACACTGAAGTTTGCTCTCATATTGTAAGGCTGATAGGCACCATCGCGGCACCTACCCAGATAATCTCCATCAGCCAGTTACAAGCTGTTCTTTGGCTGACAAAGTCCCCAAAAGGGCCATGGGGACTGGAAAATCCTTTTGACCCTTGAGTTGCCCATAAGCCCAGGATGCGGCATACCAGAGGGAATGTATGTTGCTGATGGTGTCCTGCATTACCTTGTACTTACTCAGCCTGCCAAAGTCAGAGGCAGATTTTCTGCTAATTTCAGGAGGCTTTTGCTCAGGGTTGTATCAACAAAGGATTCTGAGTTCTGCTTTCTGTCCAGCAAGCATATTACTCGAGTTTACAAAATAAATACCAAGAAAAATTATGCAAGTTGTATATTCCTGTAATGGTTTTAGAAGCATCATTTTTCCTTTTGCTGCTCAGTGCTTCTTAATATTTTTCTGTTTAAAATCAAAAGTAAAGCAAAAACTCAGTGATACTGACAGAAAAACAGCTTAAACTTTCAGAAAATTTAGATCTCCAGAAGTTAAACCCCTTGGAATTCAGCTCTCTAAGTGAGATGCAGTAATTGTTGTAAACATGATGAAGCGTGAAAGCAATATTTAAAAACAAAACAAAATAACATGATGGTAAGTAGCATGTAAGGACGTTAACACCAAGCAAACCAATGGTACAGGTGATGTGTACTATACTGCTCTAAAATATTAGTTGTGTTGGTTAGGAGCTCCAGCTATGGTAGAGGGGGGAAAAAAAAAAGGTTAGAAAAATTTCCAAACATTTTATTTTCTGTTACTTAAGAGTTTGGGCTGAAGGCATCTTTTCTTTTTTCAGTTAGCGGTAATTACAAAAATATACACAGTTCTCAGAGCTCTGACTTCACCTTGGCTTGATTTAACTTCCTGTATCACCCTGCAGATGCTTTTGTACCACTCCCCGTGCTTGACATGTGCTTAAGTTTAGTTTGTCATCTGGGTCAATTACGTCAAAATATTTTCCAATTGAAGTTTCCTCTGCTTTTCCCTTCAGCTCTTGGCTGGGGCAGTTAAAACAGATTAATGAGGCTTGGAAAGGCTGCCTGCTTGCTTTGTGAAGAACTGTCACTGAATTTTGGGAAGATAGTTTAGCCTTCTGACAGGGATTTCAGTGAGCAGAAGCAATAAGAAAGCTGGGTGGCTGTGACTTGCTGAGCAACACATTTAAGATTAAAAATGAAGAAGTGTTGTGTTTTTTTGGGGGGAACTCTGGCAAACAATGGATAAAATTTGCAAAAAGATCCGTAGTAACGCATTTACAGTGACATGTTAGTTAATTAGCAGATAATGAAACAAAAGGTATTTTGAAAATTTTCTAAGGTTTAACATTTTCCACAAGGGATAGCAATTTGAGATACTGTAATGAACACTTTTGATCCTCAGGCTATCCTCATATTTTACTCAACTAAAAATAAGACATTCATCCATTCTTACTATAAGCTTTTCAACGGTGAACGGGCAGACAGAAAATGATTTGGAGATAATCCTCTGTCTCTGTTTCCTTTTCCCTTCTCAATTACTTTGCAAGATTAATTAACGTAGCTTCCCCCTCTTAAAGTTGCCTGGTTTGTCAGCCTTCAGGACGCGGTAAAGCGGCGGTCGCGGGATCGGGTGCTGCTGGAGCGGTAAAGCGTCAGCGGTTGGGTACGGTTTGCAGCACGGATGGCTGATTTCGTGCCTTCCTGCTGTACTGCTGTTGATCCCACGTGGAGTAGTGGATGGAAGCCTTTGAGCTCAAGGGTTGGCACTGTAGGGAAATGTGGTGGTGAATAGGACGGGGTGCTGAAAATCCATGATGGATGCGAGTGACTTGCGAAGGGGTGTCTTTGGGGACCGGTGGGTGGGTGGGATGGGGTACCGTTGGGTCCGCTTCAACTCTGCCACCACAGAATCTCGCCTCTGACTTGATGCTGCGGTGCCTGGGCCCGTGCTGCGCTCCTCCAGCACGACAAGTCCTGGCAAAGCAGTGTGGCAGCTGTGCCCGGGCGCCCAGCGGGGCCCTCTCCAAACGCACACGGTGAATTTAATTCAATGTTTCCAGTCAGTTCGCTGCACACTGCAAATCCTGGCTTCTCTATTACATAAAGAAGCCCGGACAGGTTGTCACTCAAGTTTGCCAGTCAAGGCAAAAGGCAAACAAGTCAATACAGAAAAGTGAGTGCTGTGTTTGCCTTAGCAGTTTGGTGGCACTGCTGTTAGAAATGTAATTGCAAGGACTGCAGCTCACAATTTTTTGCCAGTCTACTCCCTGAGATACTTTGGAGCCTACAAGCACCTGTCTAATTTGAAGTTTTTAAAACACCAGACAGGTGCCAACAAGTTTTTTTTAAGGTCCTTTGTTATGCAGGGCAGAGGGAGAGGAAGTGATTAAAATGGTGAGCGTGCCAAGCCTGGGGTTTACAGGCTGCTGAGAATCTGAGTGATGCAGATTAAGTCATTAAACAGCATTAAAGAGAAGAAATAGGCTTTATTCTTCACACACACACACACACACACACACACACACACACACACACACTCTGTGTTTTATAAGCAAATATTTTT
Organism: Chauna torquata; assembly: GCA_013399475.1. Lineage (NCBI taxonomy): Eukaryota > Metazoa > Chordata > Aves > Anseriformes > Anhimidae > Chauna > Chauna torquata. The sequence continues at coordinate 249,693 of VXAL01018742.1, forward strand.
TCTAAAATGCAGCTTAACCACAGTAACTAATTTCTGAGTTCCTTCTAAATCAGTTAGTGTTGTGATAGTAGGTCATCTCACTTACATCATCATGAAACTGCGAGGGAGCTGAAATGCTGGATCTAACTCCATTGAAAGCTGTGCTGGTGGTGGCTGGGATCAAGCTTCGCTCATCTGAGCTGGCTGTCTGCACTGCTCCAGCAGGCTGATGAGAAATTAGCACATCAGAGCGATGTGGATCGCATCTGCAAGGTAGATGTCTGTCTGTCCAGATCAGTTAGTGTGAATGTCTAACTCAGATGCAGATGTCTGAATGTCAGCAAATAAACCTTGCCCTAGGTATGCATTTTGAGCAGTTGAAAACTGCTTTGACGTGAAGCTTTTTTTTTTTGAGGTTCACAGTGCAGAGCTCTGTTTCTATGTACTTAATTTGAAATTAAATATTAATTATGTGACTTATAGTTTAATGTCTGTTTAATCATTTCTACTTTGAACATTGCAAAGAAGGAACCGTGCATCAGGTATTATAGAGTAATAACCTTCAGGATGTGATATAAATGCTCTAATTCTTAGGATTTTTTTTAAAATATGAATTATGCTCCATACCTAACACATTTTAGCGTGTTAGAGCCCAGAACCTGCATGTGAGGTTATGGCAGTATTTTAGAACAGAGCTGACAGACCCATGTGCTGGAGAAATCTAGAGCCATGTCCATCTGGCTCAACAAGCATAAATATATAAGTTACCTGATTTTCAAAACAGTAAAATAGGTATATATTTAGAGAGAAAAGTCACTGACTAAATTTCCTATCACTTGAAAGTCATTACCCTAGTATTTTCAGTTGGAAAAAATCCCTAAGAGACTTTAAGCACTGATTAGAAAAATTACTGATACTCTTTAACTTCAAGGATACCAGATGTTGTTCTTGCAATTTAAAAATACTGAGAATTTCTGTCATAACAATGTGTACATAAGCTTATCTCATGTTGCAGCCTGTATACAGAGGTTTTATCTTTTGTGCAGTTAATCTTTCAAGAGCTTATTGTGATATTTAACATATAAAGAATTTTCATATATATATACATATATACATGTGTATATATGTGTATAAAAAGATACCAATGTAAGAGAAAAATCCACACCCAATCCAGACCATAAACAAGTGAGAGGCTTCATGACAGAAGGGGAATGTATCTTGTAAACAAGGATGGGATAGTCTTTCAACAGAGCGTGCATGGAAACTCTCTCTACTTTGAGGCTGGATAAACAAAACTCAGCAGTATGCAGTGTGCCTGAATTGGCAGATTTTATACCGGTTTGTAGCTCACAAATAGTATGCTTATATGCATGGCTAAGCTACAGCTACTTCTGCCAATTTCCTCCTCCAAATCTTTTACTGGTTTTGGAGTCACTGTGCAAATGACCAGAAGGAACAGGTTTTATTTCTTCACATCCTTTCATATGGAGGATTTGTTGCTGCAGAATGGAACAGAGCTATGCATCATTAAACTGTACCATTTGTTGCTAGCACCTCTTGGTCAGTATATCAACAGCTGTGAACAGCTTTTAAAGGAATCATTATGGTCACCTCCAGGCCAAAAACGATGTTTCGCCAACTGTCAATTTGCTGACTAAGTGCAGTTCATGTCATTTGATTTTTAAATCATTAGGAAAGGGTTGAAAAATAATAATATTAAAAAAAAACCTTCTGGTATTTTTTGAATGGTCTCCAACATCTAAGCAAGCTTCCTAAAAAGAGAAAGTGAACTTTCAGAAAATTGGAAACAGCATGCAGCTGTCAGCCAGCAACTGTGTGATGGCCACTAGGCTTCTTGGCACACAAACCGATCTTTGGGAAGAACAGCCATCAATCTCAGCTGAAGGATAACCCGTTTTCACACAGGGTAAGGCAGATGTTCAGCTTGGGTTGGACCAAAGCTAACCCAATTCAGTTTCTACATCCAGCTTCTTTGAACATTTCTACTTGCTGTGTTGTGGTTTTAAGTGTTTGTATTAGATGAAACATACCAATTCCTCTCCTTCGGTGTGCTCTTTCTCTTACTTTGGAGTATTTTCCTTTTATTGCCATGTGTAATAAGAGTTCCAAGCTGCTCGTAATAAAAAACATGGTTCTGAATGGCAGTTTTGGTATTGTTGGTGAGTGGTGAACTATGAAACCTCCTTCAAATCAACTTGCATGAAAATTCTCCATAAGGAGGCACAGGTCATTAATACATAGTGGTCTTTCACCTGGAGTAGCTGCTTAATGAAGAGAAAAATGGAGAAAAACTTCATGTCAAAGCTTACAGCAAAACCATGCATTCAAAATAATTCTCTTTGGAAACATTTTAAACAGTATTTATTGCTTTGATGTTGCCTTGATCATATTTTAATGCTTAATTAAAAATAAAATTCCGAGCATCTGAAATTATGTTGTACCTTAAAGCACAAAGGGAGTAGTTTTGGATTTAAGTATATTTTGCTCAGACAAAAGAAGAGAAAATGTCAGACTATTTGATGTTGTTTGTCATACTAGAGGAGTACACTGTTGGCACTGATGTATATGATGTTGGCTTCTGTGAGAATGCTGATGTGGATGAAGATTGCTTGTGAGAATAAGGGCACGAGAGAGAAGCTCAAAGAAAAAGCTAGTAACAGAAATCTGTAATTGTGGGTAGAAAATGCAGGGGTTTCGCAGTGTATCAGCTTGGTTTGACAGAGAGCTAGAGAGAAAGAGAAAGCTGCTCTCTCATTCGCTACTTAAGGATTTGCTAGGCCTACTCTATCAGATTCCTCATCTGCAATGAAAATGACGAATGGCAAGGGCCCAGGGCAGCTGGATGCTGTCTATTTGAGCTACAAGCCTGTTCTACACAAATGGCTGCATGCTCCTCGTCTTTGGTGTCCACAGTGAATACAGGAAAAGGCCTTGCATTTCTCTCTCTCACCTTGTTTATTCCTTTTCTTTTTCTTTCCTGAGTTATGTGTCTAAATAGTTCTGTTTCCATGCGGGTATCCAATAGATTCAAATTTTGAAGTTACTGAAAGCGTACAGGCGACATTTTACTTTAGCTACTGCAGCAGTTGTTTTAAGGGTGGATGTTGATGGAAGGAAGCAGCACTGGTTGTATCATTCCTGTTTCCTACTGGCAAGGCATGCAGAGGACACCCTCAGAGGACACCCCTCACTCTGCTCCAACTCTTATGTGGTTGGCTTTACCTGTATGGTACGCTGTGGCTGGCTGTTGCTGTATCTCACCTGGCCCTATGGGTAATGGACGACACTTTAAAAAAAAAAAAAAGTTATGGCCAGTATGCTTTGCTGATACCAGATAACTTGTGCTTTTCTTATTACAGCATACGTGAGTTCCAATACATTAATACATTTGCAGAGGTGCTTTCCAGTGGTGCCAGTGTCAGGATAAAATCAGCGCACTGTTACTGCAAGGCTGAAAATGAGTATGCAGAGGGGAGGATAAAAAAACCAGCGTGCTGCGTTTTTAGAGTAATGAGTCTGTATTCTGCCCATCCGGGTACAAAGTCCAGATGGTCCCACTGGAAGAGGGGTTGCACCAGAAGCCCTGTCACTGCCAGTGAATAAATGTCCATCAGCCACACATTCTTAATTCCAGCATAACAGGTGTTTGAAGCTGCCTTACTGCTGAGAGCAGAGCATTGCCTGAAGGTACTCATATCACTGAAGCATAGGAAGGTTGTGCAGTTTTCCAGCTGTGAAGAAGGATGTCATTTCTACTGGTGAAATTGAGGGCACCTGTTCCCTGGAAAATAGACCAAAGCCAATGGCTTATTTCGTTCAGGGCAGTGGATAATCATCGCTGGTCGTGGCTGAAGGTCAATGTTGATGCAAACCAGGCTGAAGTCAATGAGTCGTCACCAATCCCATGAGAATCTTAGTCTCATTAAGAAGTATTATTTTAGCAGCCTATCCTACAGGATACAGCAAAACAGAAAATGGTCAGAGAATTCTCCTTTGTTTTGCTTTTTGTAATTGTAAGTACTTGCTCAAGACTTGAACATTGACCCTGTGGTCTCTGGTCTGTTCCTAGTGGACAGGGCCATGAGTATAAACAGGCACCGCAGCAGCTGGCACTAATAATTGTGCTTGGCAGTCTCAGCAGAGAGGAGAAGGAATGCGAATCAGTGAAGACACAGAACAGCTCTCTCACTGGGGATGAAGTGCCTCATGGATGGGTTTCAGGTGTGCTGCTATGGCAGCTGCTTCTTTCTGGACCTGCAAGCTGTCAGATTCAAGGAAGTGCTGTTAAACATAGGTTTAAGTCACTGTTTTGGTGCTTGGCTAGATAGGATGCATGTTGAATGTACAAGTAAATGCTTTTCTGTAATTAATCTTTTTGGCTGACTTGCAGACCTCTTGTTGCTGTTATTGATCTGACAGCTTCTAAGAAACCCAAAGTGTTATTTTTTTATCGTTAGTGCTGTTTCTCATAAAAGTACTAGGTAAGCATTATAGTAAGAGGACTAACCTACAAGCATAGTCACTCTTATGCACAGCACTATAACAAGTGGAGGAATACTTGGTACAGGTGGAAGGTAAGTCTAAAAATGCACAAATAAGACTTTTGCAAGTTGCAAATTATCAAAATATATTGTAAGAATATCAGTAACATAGCACTGGCAGATTTTGACAGTCATTTTGGATGTAAATATAATATGTTTTTAAAACAGTTTTTTTCTCTATTTTGCAGGGACCTGAGCTGTTGAATAAATATGTTGGTGAGTCTGAGCGAGCAGTGAGAGAGGTGAGAAAGTGCAAGCTATACATAATGTTTAGTTTTGGTGTTCAAATTCTTCTGTACTTATAAGGTTACCTTTAAATTTTCCAAAACATCTCCTTTTGGTTTAAGTTTAAAATAAAAAATAAAAAATAAAAAAGAAAGAAAACAGAAGGGATCTTTGTGCTAACTTCCTCCTGCACTGACCTAGTGATGCACGTCAAATATGGGATCCAGTAACAACTTTCACTATAAGCCTGTGTCATGCAGAATCATGAGTAACTACTAAAAGGTCTGTTTTTAAAAAATAACCACAAGGCTTATGTCTGTTCTGTGATGTTCTGTAGCTTTTGAGGTGTGCAGGGGGTGATAGCATTATGTAAAAAATTTCAGTCCGTTAAAACTGAGTGTTTCATTGTTGTTTTTCTAGATCTTTAGGAAAGCCAGAGCGGTGTCTCCTTCAATTCTTTTCTTTGATGAAATAGATGCCTTGGCAGTTGAAAGGGGAAAGTAAGTAATCCTGTTACAAAAATCACAGACATTATTTTTGGCTAACTTACTCTTACATTGTGCAATCATAAATGTATTATCTTTCGAGAATTATTTTATTAAATATATTCGTTCCAGATGTAGGAGAGTAGTATTTGTGACTTAAGCATAAGCATATTTAACTTGGAATAAACAGGTAAGCTGATGGAGTTCCTCCTTTCTCATGTCATTAGCAGGAAGGATTCTACTGGTTCTCATGCCCCTTGGCTCTTTTCTGTGGTTTTAACTTGCATTTATTTCCAGTAACTAACTCCTTTCTTTTCCCAGGGTTGTTGCGCTGTCCTAATATAGTGTCTCCATCAAGCAAAGAAAATGGTCATAGACTGTATAACTCTGGAATTTCCAAAGAGACTACTCATATGCTTAAATTTAAACTTACATTTAAGCATTTTGCTAGACAGGGAAAAACTTCATAAAAGAAAATGGGAACCTTTATGTCCTTTCATGCATGACCTTAAAAAGGGATTTTTGTGCAAGCAGCTAACAATCTTCTTATAATATCCTGCTTTATGTTGATTGTGAGAGATGTTTAGCTTTTGTCTGAAGGAGGATTATAGCAGGTTTTATTTGCTACTATAGCATTTAAGATTTGACAGGCTGTGGAAGTAGTCTTTCTTGGGGGATACCTTTTTCATAAAATACTTTTTCTTGTGACTGAGTACATTTTCTTCTGTTTTGTTGGATTTGCATTAAGAACTACGACATATATGTATGTAGAAAGCATTTGTCTAGTTCAAAGGCGCATCAGATTTTCATCATATTTCTGGAAAAGAAGCTACCTCAGCATCCATATAGATCCCTTTGTATTGCAAAGGGGCTGATTTAATCTGCAGAAATGGGTAAAAGACGTCAGTCCTTCTGACATTTCAACAACTCAAATTGTTTATATAACAAGAGATGACATCTTGTGTAGCATGGAGCTGCCCTGTGAAACTGCTAAGAAATGAACATATTTTCTGCTGAAACTGCAAAAGGTGATGTAAGATGTCTTCATCAGCATCCTTCTCATAGGGAATGTATGCAACTGTGAAATTTGTAAACTTCCTAGAAATGCTGGCCACCCTGTGGAATGCACTGAAACACCTGTCTGCTTATCACAATAGAGAAGTTGCAAAAACATGTGCTGGAATCAAGCCAATAGGGAAAAAAAAATTTCCCCTTGCTGCAACGTTAATGTAAGCTTTCAGAAACACTGCTTCATCAAGATAAAACCTTTTGGAAGAATAAGACATAGTACGTTTTAATCAGCCTTTTCACCCTGTGCCCTAAAGGCACTGAGCTTGTTTATTTGTTTTATTCTTTTAGGGGGTAAATAACCCAATTTTACCTTACCTGGAACTGTCTGTGGGGGGTAGTAGGCCTGGCACAGCTTGCTGAAGAATGTGGTATGACCTGCTGCAGTCATGTTGCACTGGAGACATCTGGTTTTGGAGCTTTAAAAAGAACAGGGTGGGACACACAAATATTTCATTGTCAAATCTGAACCAGATGGGAGGTAAAATATGTAGCAGAGTTCTCATAAAATTCATCTGAAATTAAATGGTGTAGGAAACCAGACAAGGCACTTATTAGAAATGGCCTTTTTTTACAGGGTGACTTTGCACAGTAGGAATTTGCAAATGCATTAGAGATGCTAACGATTTGTGGCCTCTGGAGATCCATTTCCTGTACTGTTACTAACCATACTGAAGTTTTCAAGGAAACACCTGTTTATATTGTCTCCCTGTTCCCTCTGTTGGTTGAATTGGTTTTCTCCACCTTGGCAGTGAAAAACTCTCTGTGATACAACTTTGGAAAAGTTTTTCCTCTTAGTTTAAATCTTAGTTAAGATTCTGTGGGCTGTGGGTTTTGTGCAGAATGCGCTGCATCCCCAGACTTGCTGGGTAGGTACTCTCTCCTGATCCTCACAGGACATGTCCAGAGATACAGAAAAGCATGAACTGTTAAGCTGTGAGAGTAGTTTTATGCACAGTTCAGATCTGATATACAGATGTGAAATAACATTGAGTAATTGCCTAATGCCTATGCTCTTCAGAGCACTTTGCCAAATATTCATTAACCTATTATTACTTGTTTAGATTTGACTAAAGCTTGTGGGTTTAAAACAGATAAACGTTTTGCTCCCAACCCTCTGTAGAGATCACTAAACAATCCCGTCTCATCAGCAGGCACATACAAATTAATAGGCTTGGTAATTTATTGTAACCAGTTGCAGGTAGATCAAGAAAGCTAAGGAATCTTCTTGTTTGCACCATTCAATATAATGTCTCCTTTGCATCATGTGGCAGAGGCTCTGTCACTGCACAAGCCATGGCAAACACTGTAGCTGCATTCAGATCTGCCATGGTGTTTTATTTATTTTACAGTCCCAAGCCATAATTCCATAATTTTAATACAGCATCTAACACTCTACCTAACGTATCCAAGCCCTCTGGAAGATTTTTCACTCTGGTTTATGTTGAGGTGTTAGAGGAAGCTTAGAGAGAATGGACTGACAATAAGGAAGAAAAGGAGGCGTTTACTGTAAGTGATTCTAAAGAATAAATGATAAACCTACTGATGAAAAAATGGGGAGAAAGTAGAGGTACACAGTGAGTTTAGAGTAGGAAAAATGATTATACTAAGACAGGAAAAAACTCTGCAAATCAGAAAGACTTTTGATGGTGACTTCTCCTTCGCTGTGACTTGGTCCTGTGGGAGAAGCTCAGGCAACCTACCACTTGACATGTTTCAAACAAAACTGGCGTTTCATGGATTAACGTGCAGCGAGGAGCAGTCTTGCACTGGGAGAGGTGAGCTATGTGATGCACGATATCTTTTTCACCGTCTTGTGGCTGTGATTAGCAATAGGTTCCATGAGCTAGTGATGATTCTTTTTCTTTACTTTTGCAAGTTGATGTTACAACTCTTTGGAGGAGAGACTGTGCTGAAGGGAGACCCGCAGGACTGGTCCAGATACAGCAGCATATGGAGAGGAATGTTTGCCTCTCAGTAATCCCTTCCCTGCTCAGAGCTCAAGACTCTTAACAAATTGCACAGCTGCGAAGAATTATGGGTATTTGTTATTCCTTGCTATCCTGACCATGTAAAACCTAATTCTTCTGGCCATTAGAGGTTGCCAAGAGGGAAATGGCTTGGTAATTAGACTTGAAAGTGATGAATGAACAAGGCTCTGTGTAAATGCAGCACAGACAGTCTGTTTGCTCAACTTAAGAAATCTATGTGCTTTGGAAATGGGACATTGTTTATATAAGTAGGATTTTTAGGATTTTTGGGCAATGGACATATTTGTTCCTTGTCTTGTTTTTTTTTCAGAAGCAAAGCATTTTCCTCTTTAACTGCAAATCTTTGTAATGTAAGATGGGAAATGTTGTAGGCTGGTGTGATACTGCTAAATAACATTTTCAAAGGGGGAAAAAAAAGACAAGGGACAAAGATCAGTACTTTGTATTTGATTAGTGAAGGCCAAAACGAGTTGGTAGATGATCAATACTAACCTTTTTGGAGTGAAGGTAGAAGTGACAAAGTGAAAGGGCTTTGGTACCAGCCCCCTGAAACTACAATATGGTAATGCTCTTCTGGGGAGGTATGTTATCCTGTATGATGGGGCGCTGCAGGGTGGGAGGATAGCTACATTGCGAAGCCACAAGTTAAAATGCTCAAAATGTTTGAAAGATGCACTGTTCTGACTTCAGGTGTTAAAGTATTTGCAGTCTGAGCTATTGAGGCACACAGGCTTCTAAATGAAGCTATGAAGAATGGTGGCTTCTCTTCTGTAGTGTGGTACTTCTGCTTTTATGAGGGACTGTGATAAATTTTCTGTTTTTAAGCCAAGCTGTCTTTTTTTGGAGTATTATAGCACATATTTACACGGTATGCTTGAACATACAGTCACATTTTTGTATCTATGCAAATGTCCTGGTGTAATCAGCAGTCACTGTCATGGGAGAGAAGTGAAACCTATGGGCAGCTGAAATCTGCAGGGACAGCAAAGCAACATTAGGCAGGATATATGTTCTCAGCAGAAAACTACTGTGCACGTGGTAAATCACCAGCAGAAGAGCTGGAGGAGGTATTGTCGCCCTAATGTTACATAGGCAAAGGCCAAAGGATGTGAGCAGAGAGTAGATGGAAGAAATTGAGTTTTCCTGTGCTGTACTTGAATTGTGATGGACCTGATATTAGCAGCTGGCCAAGTTAGGCAAGGAACTTGGCTCTTCCAGCTTATGTTGGCGCTGGTTGTCCCTGAATCAAGGAACATCAGCTGATTCCCTGCAGTATTAGCTGTGTTTGGATATGATGGAGAGTTGAGGCATTCAAAACTTTTGTGATTGTGGCCTGAGTTCTTTAAGGTATTTGGTATCCAAATAAAAATATTGTCTGGGGAAAAAAGCTGCATGGCCAGTGCCAGCTGACTACTTTAGGCCTAACAAGGAGTGGTGAAGAAGTGAAATTTGAAACAACAGAATCACGCAGTAAAGCCTGCAGTTTGCTTTGGAATAGCAATTTTAACAAATACTGTTACCCATATGCTGTGTATATATGATAAATGTCTGCAACCCCTTTATTTTTGAAACTAACTCATGAAGATTCTTGTCTAGCAAAAATCCTTTATCAATGTGTTTTAAATCTGCGTTTCTTCCTGTGTGTAAAAAACCTGTATTTGTGATTTTTCTGGCCTTTATTATGGTTTCGACATTTGAAGCTTTGTGCCCAGTTGAAGTTGGTAAGACTTTCGTTAGCATCAGTGGAAGCAGGACTGGATCTGTAAATGCGTTTCTTGCAATCATTCAAGTGCATGGATAAATTTACAGGATTTAGATGAACTAATCAAGTCCATTAAGTAGGTAAGCCTGTTCTGCAGTGCCTAGGAGTGCTGTGGCAAGGCTGACCTGCAGCAAGGCGCTTCAACCAAAGACATAAATTTGAGCTGTTGTCTGGATTCCTTCCAGAGGCCCAGCTGAAACAGATACCAGCACTAGAGAGATCAGAAGTGAGCATAAGTGGTGGCCACTTCGCCTCCTGGTACAGCGTTGGCTGTGGGAAAAAGTCGGCTTAGCCATGCTAAATGGGTCCAAACAGGTTACAACTGCTGGCAGGGTTAGGAGTATAATCATTGAATGCTTTTTTTTTTTAATGGAATCAAAGGAGAACATACTTGTCATTAAAACTTATAAATGAAACTTATTCCAGATGAATGTAAACCTCTCATATTTAAATATTGTTATAATGAAATGAAATCCAGTCTAGTTACTTACTTCTATGTCTGTAATGCTTCCAATTTAAACTGTTCTAGCTTCCCTGGTAGACATGATTGATTACAGTTTTCAACTTGATTAACTTCCAGGAATGCATAGAGGAGAAATGCTGAGGGAAACAGAAAGAAAGGAAATGGGAAATACACAGCGCATCAGGTGCGTGGTTTTTTTTTAAGGTGACGACAGTGTTAAAAGAGTAGGAGAACTCTAGATGTTAGCATCTTTCTGTTTCAGCTGGACGGTGCCAGTGCCAGATGAATGCAAGGCCCAGCGTCCATCTTTCATAGACGTGTGTCTGGAATTGGTTGCAGGCAGATGGGAATGGGCCACAGATCGCCATCTAGTACTTAAGGATTTGGAGACGTGCTTGAGGAAAGCCCTCTGGAAGAGAGCCTGTTGCTTCCAAACCCATTGCAGACTGGCTCCTCTTCTCCTTTTCTCCTTTCACTGTGTTGCCTTTTTCTGGGCCTACTTCGCTAGTTTCTGGAAGCTGTAGTAATAAGAAATTTGGGCAAAAGAGGCTGCTTGCATGAAGGTGGAGGATAATTAGGATCTATCTAAAGCAGTCTATAGGCCACCTGTTACTGAGTCACCTACTGACAGCTGAGCACTGTTTCCAGTTTACACAAAGCTCACCTTCTCTTTTTAGGAAGCTTGCGTAGATGTTGGAGGTCACTCAAGGAATAAGCATTCTTTGATTTTTTTCCAGTGGTTTCCTAATGCTTTAAAAAAACAAATGACGTGCAAGTGTACCATTTTGGGGCTGGAGGTAACCATAAAGCTAAATGTTCTACCCAGTCTCTGAATTTCAGTGACTTCCCCAGGTTTCCTGTGATGATTTACCTTTTCTAGGACTTGAATTTTGGCCTTGAGGAAACAGGGAAGATGTGAAACAATATAGTGGGTAAAATCTGATAGATGTGCATGTAGCATATGACAGCATCCAATCATAGGACGCTGATGGAGGGAAGGGTTTAGGATTATCTTCTTTCAGAGTTTTTCTGATGATACAGGCAGGAGAATTCCCTGCTATGGAGAATATTTCTTGTTTTAGCACTTGAGTTGTTTTTTGCTGTTGTTGTTGTTGATTTTTTTTTTTTTAGTGAGTAGCCAGTATATTTAAATGATAATACTGTGCATGGGATTTGCATGCTGTGTTTCTCTCCTACGTTTTTAATAACATCCACGCTTGTAGCATCTGTAGTGGTCTGAATTAATAATATGCATTGGAGCTGTACTGTACATGTGCCAGATGTGAATTTGGCCCAGTGTTTTCATAACAATCACTTGTGCCTAAGTATGCTAAGTATGCCTTTTTGTTTTATGAAATGCTTCATTTGCTGTATGTACATGTGTGTAGAAGAATCAATTAGTAGCTCTGGAGGATGGTTTTGCAGCTCAATGAGAATCATGTTTGTAAGCAGAAATAGATATATGATGTTAAAGGTGTTCTGATTTTTTGGGGGGGAGCAGATAGCTGCTATGTAGAAAAAACAGTGATATTGTACTGCTTATATAAACATGCATATCTCTGTAAACCCAGTATATGTAGTGAAGTTTTGTTTTTGAAGCCCTAGTAGCATTCAGGGGAAGCAAAGTTCACAGCTAAAATAAGGACCCACTGTGCTATCTGTACTTACAAGAATATTCTGACTGAATTACTATTTCAGCAAGGGACATTTGTGTGCAGGAGCCTGCTTTTTCTAACTGGCACGGCAGTGTCCGTTCTGCTGGACAGAATGCCACACTGATAATTTTTGAGTGAAATTTGATATCAGGGAAGATTACTGCCATTATTGTTATTTTTCTGGTAATGCTATTGGAGTAGATTTCTTTTTTTTTTTTTTTTTTCCCCTAATGCTGTGGAAAACCTTGAACTGCCAAAGCTGTATTTCACCAGAGTTTGTGAAGGAAGGAAATAAAACAGCGTGACAGTTAATTACGGTCATGGCAGTTGGACTGAGAAGGCCGCTTTGGCAGGTGCTCCTTGCTGACAGTTTACCCCTGCAAAGCCCTGACAGAAACGTCAGACTCGATAAAACCCTGCAGACGGTGCGAGCGAGGCGAGGCCAGTGTGGGAGCACGCTGGCAGGGGGCTTCGGTATGTCGGGAACCTTCTGCCTCCTTCGTTTGCCGAGAGGCTGAGAGCCCTGCCAGAAAGGTCTATTCCAACCCATATTAATTTTTTGATACCAACCATTCTGCGGTGTCAATGAGTTTTGCATTTGTTTTGATATGAAATTATTTCCAGAGATTCCAGGAAAAGAATTATTTGAGATGATATCATGTCCACGAGTACTTTTAAAACCCGTAAATTTTGATTGTTATTGCAATTCTTTTGTTAGAGAGAAAAATAAGAAAAGCAGCTTTTATCTGTATGTAAATCTTGCCCGATACAATGTTTTGGAAAAGGAGGTGGGCTGTACTCCCTTCTCACAAAACCTGTGTTATAGATTTCAGCTGTGTGGAGATTAATCCCTCTGCAGTAATTTATCCTGGATGCATCTCCTGAGGCCTGCCCCTTCGACCTCGCGGATCTGCCTGAGGTGGGGTCATCTGTGCAGCAATGGGCTCCTTGGGAGGGGGGCCCTCCCAGACTTCCTTCTGGTTTTGTAGCTTCACAGTTGCTGTGAATTTAAGAGCGCTCAGAATGTTGTTGTGTGAACATTTCCTGCATTTTCAGGTCTACAGTTTAACAAAATAACTAAATTAGGGTCCTGATTCTGCAGCGAAGGTGTTCAGATGGGCTTCAATGCTACTGAAGTCAGTGGCAGATGGAGAGTCAGTGGTTCTCCTTGACAGTATTTAAATGAAGATCTGGATTTAAATACATTTTCCAATGAAAATAACATCTGGTGTTCTGAAAAAACATTCATTGCCTTGGCTTTGGAAGTGTTCTAGGTTTTCAGCTGATGCAAATGTGCATTTGCATTAGCTTGCAATGGGGATGCTTACTGAATTTCATCATGAGGTGAAATTGTGAGCGCTGCTTTCTTGAACTTCTATTTTCTAATATTAAAAAATCTGTTAGATAAAGGGGAAAAAAGAAAAAAAGAGGGAGCTAAACAAGTAAAACTTACAAAACAAGAAAGGTGTTGCTGTCTACAAGCTACCTATAGCAAGAAAGGTAATGTTTGAATCTGGCAATTGCATACATGTGGTTGCATCTGAAAACAGTCTCCTTGGTGTGAAGAGCTGTGTGTGCTGATGAATTGTATGTACTCCTTGGTGCAGTGGTGGAATCAGGTTGCAGTTGCTTTTATATTCACAGGAAGAAGAATGAGAGTGGCTTAAGTTTTTCCTGTGAGAAGGACAGTACCTGTTGACATCTGGATCTGGGCAGTTAGAACAGGTATTGAATCAGGCCAGAGGAGATGAGAAAAAGGAAGGGTGCTATGGATGGCCCTCACCTGCTCTATTCAATTTGGGGTTGGGGGTGAAGGTCTCTCAGTTCAGCAGACAAGGCCAAAATGAATTCAGATTAATGGTGAGGCTTTGGTACGCTGTAGAGTATGTTTTCTTCTGCCAGAATGCACGTTGGAAGTGTCTTTAGCTAAAATGGAATACAGAGAACAGGTTTCGTTTCCCCTATTCCCCATGAGTAGCCTGCCTTAATCCACAGGTAGTCTTAGCTGGCGGACTTGGCAATTCGGGAAGTTTCTCTGTTGGTCAAGGGAAGCGTGTGCAGGAGCGCAGGCATGCCCGGCCTGAGGCTGGTGGGGCACTTGCAGCGTTAGCTGAAACCTTGCGTAGGGGAGGATAGCTGGCTCTGGCTAATGTGGTAAACTAGTATAAGCAAATACACTTTTTGCCTTTAAAACCACTTCATTGAGGATTTAGGAGCTGGCAAAAAGATTAAAATAGCACGTAGCCTACAGACTGATGGATTTCATTATGAGATTACTTGAAATTCTCAAGCCCGCGTGAAGCAGCCAGGCTCCTCTTTCCTCACACGTTTTTATTTTGAAGTTCAAGGTATTTCTGGTCGGGGCACGGCTCTTGCATGCGCGCACCCGTGCACACATGGCCCTGCGTGGATTATGTAAGGTTCCTAATTCCGACCGCCGGGATTTGCAGGCGACGCGTTGACAGGAAATTAGTTTGTACCAGTACGTGCCTTTTGAGAGCTATTTCCATGCGGTTGCGATGATGACATCAACACGCGGAGGTCAGGTAGAGGGGGGCAAAGACGGCCGCTTAGCTGGAAGTTGGTTTTGGCAGCGCCTGCGTGGGCCTGGAGGGTTAATCATAATTTGTTTCTCTGACTGCTGTTTGCGTCAAAAGTCCAGGCAACCTTAATGAACGTTGCCTGTGTTAATTTGAAACCCTTGCTGGGAAATCATGGGAAAATGGAAAAATGCATGCTTGTGTGTCACCCTTCAGATTAACAGTTTAGGCAGCGCTAGAGCTCTCGGAGCGCACGGTGCAGCGCTGGTGCCGCTCCGAGTGGCTGGTGAAGAGATCTCGCTCCCTAAACGCGTGCCTGCCTGTAATTTCGTAGGGTATTCTCTTAAGCCAAAAGCTAATTTGCTCTAGACTCTGTGCTAAATGTGGTGCATCACATGACGGCTTAGCGATCTGTGTAAATAAAGGCACTAAAACTGAAAACTTCTGGCATCATAGATCCCAGACATGTCTTCATTTGGTACTGCTATTATCATTGATATTTTTTGCCTGTGCGGTTTTAAAATATTCTTACTCCTTTTAACAGGTAATGATAAAGCCCCTGGTAATGCACCGGTATCCCCCCTCCGCTGTGTGAGGGGTATTACGCCATCAGTGATTGCTTAACTGCAGTTTTCTGTTATGCCCTAATTGTGTGAAAGTCTTTGTAAAGTACATTCCCTTTAACAGTGGGGATTTTCATTAGAATAAATATTTTTTTTCCTTTTAGTCTGATACTTGTAAGAGAAATGTTTATATTGGGGAAAGATGTAATATCCGTTCTAGCCACCTCTCTTTATAAACAAGTATTTCTCCTTTGTTTCCTTAAAAAAAAAAANTCCCCCAAAGCCTTCTAGCTTCAGATCATCTGATGTAATATTAACATTTTGGTCCCAGTCTTAATATTTTTTTCCCTTTGCTTAGCTTTTTCTTGTGTACAGTCCACAGGGTATAAAGTTGAGTGAATGTGAAACTTGTGCAAGATGGGAGGCCTGAATCCCTCCTGAGACTAGCTTAGGTTACAAAGTTGATTTTAATTTCCTTTAAGTTCCCTGTCCTTCGAAAAGCATTTACTATCCTTGCGCAACACCTGAAGTGTTTTATCACGTTCAGCCCTCTGCAAGTCAATGGGGCTGTGACCCGGGGGTATGTTAGAAATGCTCTGATCCCACTTGGGAGTTCCTAACCTGGCTGCAGCAAACCAAAAAGCTGACAATGACCTAACCCAAGTCCATTCTCTAATATTTCTTAGCAACCTAAATATTCTGTTAGCCAACATTTGTTATAGCTCCTCGAAGATATTTTCCAGGCTAGGTCTGATAAGTTAACTGTGTTGCTCTGGAAAATTACAGAACCGGTTGCAGAACAGGAAAGTCGGAGAGCTTATTAGGAGCAAATCTATCCAGCAGCGGCGGTGGCATGCCTGTCGCTTTGGCTCCGAGGCGTTCGGGAAGCGCCTTGGCTGGCGGCACGCTGGCGGTGGATGGCCGCGCCGCGCCTACTGGAAACACTCGGAGTTTAGAATTAATGTTGCTTTTCAGAAGTCAGGAGTCGGAGAGATTTACTTTAAATTGTGTTGGAAAGCGACTTTAAGGGAGGAAAAACGAAGGCGTCCAGCGCGCAGAGAGGGGAGCAGCCCCTTCCCGTGGGCGAGGGAAGAAGCGTGCCCGTGTGTCCTCCGCCAGGCAGGGCTGTGCTGGAGACAGCCAGCGTTTTAGCCGGGCTGGGAGCCTTCCCCGCGGCTGGTGATGGCGGTGAACAAAAGCCGGGCTTTGGGGGGCCCCCCGCTTCTCTTGCAGCCCCTGTGCCCCAGGGGGAGCTTTGGGGATGCCAGCCCGCAGCCGGGCACCGCGGCAGGCGCTGACCCTGCTCCTTCAAAGCACAGCCCTGGCGGCGGGGCGGCTCTTCTCAGCTCTCCTCATTTTATTTCCCGTGTTTCTTCCACAAACACACAGTTTCATATGTATGTACATGAAGGTGGGCGCTACAAGGAACACCCATACATCGTTGGTGTAGTGCATCTGTGTCTGAGTGCATGTAATTATCCATGTGTGGTCCTGGTATCTCCTAGGCGCAGCATCTTTTCAAGAGTAAAATATGATGTGATGTGCAGTCACCTATTTTTTTTATAATATTTCAGAAATAAACCCTCTTTATGAGGAATTAGAAGGATGTTATAGTGTAAAGAACACAACTGTTCGAGAGATTTATTACTTATTGCAACATAGGTGCTTGGTCTCATGGTTTGATTTATGCAATGTCTTCTGCACCCTTTGATATAGGTGTGAATATATGTATGCACATGTGTACATATATGCACACGCATATATATCATACATATGTAGGAAGAAGGTGGTGCATCACTTATTCTTTTTAAGATATTAGAAGATTTAATGAAAATAACAGTTTATTTCTGTAATGCATTTTGCTACATATATCTAAGTAATTTAAGCAAATTTTCTGTAAGCTTCAACGTTACCAGAGTTAATTCCAAACTAAAATGAATAAATAAATGCTTTAAATAGTTTATGCCTGGCCTGTTTAGGTTTTTCACATATTGACAATTTCAAAACTGGAGTTTTCTGTTTCTCAGTCTTGCTTTTTTCCTGGTATCTGGAAATCAACTGACTTAAAGGACTGATAATGCTGTTGTGAAGGAGTTGGTCAACACTCAATTTATACTCATTTGATAGGGAGAATACAAAAATGTAGAGCAACTCCGCAAAATACATAACTACCTAGTTTTTTTATACTTCATGGGTTGGTGTAAGCACTCACTTGGATGGTGCTGAAAACTAAAGTTTGTCTGACTAGTAAAGAATCTGCATGGATTCAGTTATCTTAACGTTTATTCCAGACATCCACATTGTGTTAAATCTTTACAACCTATACAGCAGTGTAGTAAGTAACAAACCTCAGTTGGTTTTCTGAATACCAAGCAATTTTTTGAAGGACTAATTCTCCAACTTGCATTTACTCACTTTGTATTACTGATACTATTTTACCTTCAGGTATTGAAGGTGGAAAAAAAAAAAAATCAAAATTAAAATAAACATAACCAGAAGTGTTTCTGTTGAAACACTTGAAAATTGAAAAGAAAAATATATTCTTCCCTTTCTCCAAATTTCTGGGAAGGGCAAACTAATGCTAATTTTTTTTTTTTTGAATCAGCTCTTCAGGTGCTGGAAATGTAGCAGACCGTGTCTTGGCGCAGTTGTTAACGGAAATGGATGGGATAGAGCAGCTGAAGGACGTGACAATTTTGGCAGCTACAAACAGACCAGACATGATAGACAAGGTACGAATAGATGCAGTGTGGTATATACTGTTCTCTTGAGAAGACCAGATTCTGGAATAATTCAGTTCTCTTTCTTTACTCTCCAAACTGTCGTCTAATAATTTAATGATTAAGAATAGAAGTTGGGAAATGGTGACAAGGCAAAGGAAAGGTTTAAGTCCCTGGCTTCCCTCCCCTATCCACCCACCCCCGAATAATTTTTAACAGAAACAAAATGTTTTGTGATATCCCAAAGTATCTGTTTCCTAGAAGAAATTATGTTTAAATCAAGCTCATTGAACTTGTGCAACAATATTTCTGTCAAACTGCTTTTGTGGGTTTTGCTTCTGTTGCGTTTGTTTATGCAGGAGTTTGCTAGACTGTTGGTTTCATTAGTTACTTCCTTTCAAAAGATTAAATATCTCCTCGGTGCCATTCGCCTGCTGCCAGCAGTAGGGGTTCCAACTGCAGACAGCGCACTTTCTCCTTAGGTCGCACGGCAGCTCTGCTGGAGTGACAAGTTTGTAAAAACAGAAGGGTTGTAACGCAGCAGAAAGCCTCCAAATACAAAACCAACCCCGCAGCCCTCTAAAAAATCCACTTTAAAACAGTCTACCACTGCTGTGTCTTCTCACAGCTAAGTGTAGTAGGTGGACCAGTCTGAAATGATTTCTTTTAAGATATGTTTCGTAGTGTTGATAAGGTTCTTTATTCCACAGCTTCTCACCTTCACAACATTCATGAATTTGATGACAAGCTAATGAAATTGTTTTTCCTGATCTTTTTAGCATTTCTTAAAAGTTTTGTGAGTATTTTCAATGTTAACAAATTCTTCCATTTAAAGATATTTCTGGAATAACTTTTTTCTGTTTTTGTTGGGGTATTGAAGCATAAAATAGGTATGAAGTGCATGCTTTTAAAGTAAGGTTCATATACACATGAAGTCTTGAGGGGAAAAAAAGAAAAAAAATCCATGTATTTTGGCTCCAGAGCACAGCCTGTTCTATTTTGAACTGAAGGAAGCCACCAGCTGACCTGTTAAAGGCTCACTTAGAGCTTACTTAAAGACTACCTATGTGCCTTCCACAGCAAAGTAGAGCTGGCAAAGTTTTCAATAAAAGATGATAAAAGAAATCTGTGAAAAATAACTGTGCAAAACGGAGATTTTCCACTGAATATTTCAATTTTTGTCAAATTGTTTTCAGTTTTCTTTGGTAGCTATTCTTTGGGATCACACTAAGCTGAATTTGAAAAATTTCTGTTTGTTGAGTAGAAATTTCCTTTTGGGTCAGTTCAACATTGTGTTGTGCTACCTCCATCACCACCTGGGAATTCAGTCCTCTGTCATTCTCCCTTTTGCTGGATTTCCCTCCGCAGTGAATGCTGTTTTCTTGTATTTTAGTTTTTATCTGAAATATGGGCATTTCCCTGGGACAGAACTGCCATGTGTTAAGGGTGCCACCCTGCAATGCTCAGAACTTTTAGGTAGTACCGAGGTTGCTAGTTATATGTCAACTATATCTCCATCACTGATGCAAATTCAGATCTCTTACCATAGGACTGAAAGTTTTAATTTTCATCTGATCGCAAAAATTTTATATCTTCCCTGCATCTGAATTTTGTGGGGATGATGAGGGGAGATGTTGCTTCTGAAAAGACAGGTTTATATATCCACTTTTCTAGGAATAGTTTATTTTAACTAAAAGCTGCCTGAGAGCCAGGAGATGGAGAGGGATAAAGTATCAGTGAATAGGTGACCGAATCAGAGGAGAGATGGGCTTACACAGAAATTAGCTAGGTTCTGCAACATCACTGAACCGAGGCACCACCAATACTTGCAACCAGAAGCACATTGTGGAAACCACTCTGAAACCCCAGCTTCTCCTTTTCTTGCATTTATCAGCAACATCTGAAAACTCTGTGGGTAGCAAGTTGTGGTAGCCACCACAGGGAAGATTTTTAGACAGTATGGAGGCTGAGAGGAAGAGTGTTATACATATGTGTCCCTGTATTAAGGGAGTATTAAGGAACTCCCGTGGTAGAGGGCTGGAAGAAAGGAAATGTAGAACTACGGTAGCATTAGGCTGATAGATTCTAACCCTAAGTAAAGCTGTTAGTCCTGACCCTAAATGTAAAGAAAAGGTCTAAGTTGCATGAGACAGTGCCCCTCAGAGTAGCAAGCTGTGTGATTATGGGAATTTTATTAGCAAGAAACCATAAATGGATACTTTAGATATTTTTAAGCTGTTTTTGCTAAGATATAAAGGAAAAAAAAGTTCTGATAACTCTGTAGAAAGAGTTCACTTATGGAATAGCAGAGCAAAATTTCACCAGTCTGGAGAAAGGGTTTAAAGGGACTGGAGAATCACATTTGAGTTGGTATAACTCGCACTGTGCTTCATCCAGGCCAGGTCTGGGCTGTACCAGTGCACTAGTTGCACCTTCTTGTTCCCTAGAAAAAAAGAAGACTGACACCAGAAAGTGTCTGTATTATGAACTTTGCTTAATGGGCAGTCTTTCAGTATGGGTTTATAGTTTGCTTAATGAATGATAAGTGATGCCTTTTGAAAATGTAAAATTTCATTAAATCAATTTAATATTTTATGTGGAAATATTAGTTCAGTAATGTGTTACAGTAAACGAGTGTCCTATTTGTATGGGTGTATCATGACTATACAGCAATTTTTAATGCATGAACTTTGTGTTGTGTAAAGGCACAAGGCAATCTGTGTTCTTTACTTCCAGGTACTAAGAATATATCAGGTAAATTTTTTGTGACTATGTTTTAATTTTTTCAAACCGAGAAATGTTTGAGGAATGCATGCTTTGTAAGTTTTATATACTTCGAAAACTGGTAATAATCGATTCAATCTTCATTTATGTGTCTGCTTCTTAATTGACAAATAAGTGATGATTAATCTTCAGTGCTTTGAAAACAGCACGTGGGAATATCACATGTAAGGGTATTCCCCCGAGCCTAGTGCAGACGTAGTCATCCTTGCAAACACCACACTATGTTGCTTTTGGGTAGTGAATAGATTTTGAGTCAGCCTTTACAGAGTTATGCTTAATGGTAAACTTGTTTTGACTTGTTAGAAATGTCTATTAATAAGATAATTTCTCTAAGATGTCATGATTTTGTTGAAATGTTATTCCAACCTTCAGTTGTGTCACATGTTTGTAGCATTTAGCTACTTTGCATCCCATTCATGCAACGCTGGAAATACGTGGGGAAAGTTTCCTTTTTTTGTAAGAAAGCAAAACCAGCACATGCCATTTTCGTCCCATGTATGATGCAGAAAGAGTGATTTCTATTAGAAGGGAAATATACTGGAACAAGATGTTCTGAACATTCTTTGAAAGTGATACAGAAACAAAACACTCTGAGTCAGTAATAATAGTAAAACTTTTCTTGATTTTTTTTTTATTTTTTTTTATTATTCTAGAGGTAGAATTGATGAGCAATAGCAGGAAAAATACTTTTACTTTTTGGTGATGTCTCCGCTCAAGAGTGATTTTTCATGGCTAAAATATTTTGCAGTAATTATATGGAGCCGCTTGTGATTCAAAGCTTGTCTGTATTTTCCCATGCATCAGTTGGCTTAATGAGAGATCTCACTTATGGCTACAAACCTCACATAAAATTTTTTGAACACTGTGTATATTTTGATTAGCTTGAAATTAAATGTTCTATTCAGATGTATGTGGATGAGCTTTCCAGTATAGTCCAACAGATTTCCATGGAAGGAAACCTAGACCAACTCAACAGGATTTTGTGTCCTTTTTTTCTCTTGCAGTGAAACCTCTGTTTTCCTAGACTTTTAATACTGGGCTTAATTCTTGGGTAAGAAGGGTGAATTGCTCTCTTTACCTGCCCATGCAGATATCTTTTTCCTCTTAAGCAGCGTTTCAGTCTCCATTAGCCAGGGTATATACTGAAGGAAGAGAGACTGTCAGATCCCCAGGGACCTTGGTGAATGTTTCAGCACAGGAAGCAAGATGCTGTTGCTGTGGCATCAGATAGTTTTACCTCCTGCTGGGTCAAATTTGAATGTCAAACACATTAGCTGTGATGTAAAACACGAGGCGCTGAGTGAAGTGATGGCCTGTGGTATAGGATGACATCCTGGTGCTCCTGACAGCTTCACTTCTCCTTATCATGGGGTGCAGAAAAGATGTATCCTCAAATATGCTATTTGCATAAGAATGACAGGATGTGATAGGACAAATGAAGATTAATGAGATGCTGTGCTGTCAGTGTTGCCCATTGTCTCTAGATTGATGATGGTCTGGATTTCATCGGTGTTCGTGGGCTCCGGTGTAGCTCGAATCAGCAACTGTACTTGTGCATTGAATACTGAAGAGCTGAATCTTTAAAAATGCTTTTTAGTACAGGAGAGCTTGGCTTCTAATCTTGAAGTATCTTGCGTGTTAGTATAAGAGCATGTGCTCTGTGAACTGTGCCAGTGCAGAGGATTTTTGCTGCCTCCTTTTGCACATTTATTTTGCCTTTAAAAACTCTGTGCTCCCTCACCTTCCTCACTCTCTCTTCCTTCACCCCCAAGTCTTAGGTCCATGTTGTTCTTTAGAGAAGCTCCGTTGGCTTCAGTGTATTAGCAACTGGGGTTGAATTCAACTTATTTAGTTAAAGAACCAAGTGGATACTTAGCTGTCTGTTCTGCTTATGTGAACAAAATAAAACTGCAGCCTGTATTCGTCCTAGCAACTGCCAAGTATGGGGAAAGAGAATAAAACTGTCTTCCCCTGTGGTTCATTTGGGTTTTGGAGGAGTTCTTTTGGTCAGAGAACTCAAACGGAGGTTCAGCAAGTTGATCTGACCCCTAACATGCTGATTACTGTGTAGTTTTGGGACAGCTTTAATTTAAAGTGGCTTGTTTTGATGAAAATAAAAAAAATGCATGATAGAGCCATTTGGCACAATCAGTAAAGAAATTATAATTTCTTGCCTGCAGCAAAAGTAAATAATCTTTCCTTTTTAAAAACATCAAAGTTCTGTCTTTCTGAAGGCTTATGGAAGAAATTCAAATATTTATGTTTGCAATTTTACAAGTTAAAAGAAATAGGAAAATCTTGCGTATTTATTCGTTATTGTCTGGAAATGTGTATGTGCTGTTATAAAGCAGGTGACACTACAGGCATGCTTATCAGTCAGATGCAGTGGCATTAACTCACTGCCATGTTCTGTGTTCTTCTATTTACATATTTGTCTATTTGTGATTTCCAGTTTGGTCAGATATGTTTTACTAAAGGGTCTTCGTATATGTTACAGCTTTGACTTGGTAGGATTTCAGTTTTCCCAGATTTGGTGTGGGACTGTGGAGTTACAAGCCACATCACCCACCAGTTACGTGCTGTGTTTCCCTCTGTGACCCCCACCCCCAAGTCTGATTGAAGGTCATAGAAAGCTCCAGGTTGGAAGGGCCCCTGGGGTCTTCTGGTCCAGCCTCCTGCTTGGGCAGGGCCAACTTCAATGTTAGGTCACATTGCCCAGGGCTCTCCCAGGAGACTTGAGTTTCTCCAAGGATGGAGATTTCACAGCCTCTCTGGGCACCTGCTTGATGTTTGACCACCCTCACTGCGAAGATCTTTTTCCTTATATCTAGCAGTCTGGCTTGCTGTAACTTGTACCTCTTGTCCTGCTGCATACCTCTGAGAAGCATCTGGCTCCATCTTCTCTACAAACCGTCCTACTGCTCTCTGCTGCTTTAGGTTCTTGAACACGGATAGAATTGTACGTAAAGTTGTGAAGGGGAACTGCTTTAGGACTCTGAAGAAGGAAATGTAAATATTTCTACCTGCTCATCCCACTCTGCATTGGGTTTTGTTTGAGGAGAAGCAGTCAAGTGTCCCTTAGCCTTGCAGTGAAACAAAATGAGCTGAGTCCCAGCCAGGGAACTGGGATATGTCTCTGGCTGTTGCTTCTCAGCATTGCTTCTATGCAGATTTCATCCAGATTTGGAAGCCTGGTAGCACAAGAATGGGTGCCTTTTAGAAGGAGACAGTGTTGGGACATTTAATGCTTGGCAAAGTGTTTTAGGGTAGTTGAATAAACTGGTACCAAGTAAACACTAGTTAGAGCGAAGTCGTCTTATTTATTTGATTTGGCACTGCTAGGTTAATAGAGATGAAGAAGTCCAGTCTGGGGACCACTGGGGATAACTAACAAGTAATTTTTAAAACTGCTTGTCTTGCCTGATATCATATTACTGACACCAGTCTTCATTTGTAGATGGGCTTTGTAGTCATCACTAGAATAGAACAGGTGGGAATGTATTTCAGAATAGCAATCAAAGCATGTAAATGCAATCACCATGCCCCTCCATACTGCTGAACCATTACTTTTTATTTTTTATTTATTTATTTATTTTACTTTAAATGCTGAAATGCCTCTCTGCTCGTCAAAGGGCACTCCTCACATTCTTCTAAAGCCCTGGGATTAAAAATAGAGAAGAGAGATTTTGTGCCTTGTGACTTTTTAGTCAGCCAGCACCTAGAGTGCTTACATCATTTTGCCCAGGTGCAAGTATGGTTCTTTGAAATAACAGAAGATGTGGGATTTCTTCTGAAGACAAGATTGTTCTGGAGCATATAATAAATTTTCAGAAAATGAAGCTTTAGGGAAAAATGATATCGAACTACATGCCACTGAAAAGAGGATCTAATATTCTGAAATTGTTTCACAATCTTGGCACCATCACATTTTCCATCAATTGGTTTTCTCTGGTATGTGTTTGGGTTTTACACTTAATGTTGTTAAACTTGCAACTCAGACGAGGGCAAAGAGGTACTCTGGAAAGTAGCTGTTTCTCAAAGATCTAATCTTGCTGTTATTCATATGAGGTGTTTACATTTTAAGGTGATTAAGAGCTTTCTAAGTTTATTTAAAAGAAGAAAAGCAAAGGAGTGAGTGAAATGATTTTAACATTGTCACAAATTCTTTTCACCTGCCAAACTGAAAAGACTAAATAGACACAGTTGGTGAGCACTGCCAGTTTACTGGCCAAGACCTCTGCGTTGATGATTTGAGGCTGGATTGCATAGTGAACCCAGAGTCCCTTAAGAGCTTTACCACTCTGTTTGTATGCAGAGGTAGTTTCTGTGTTCAAGGGCGTATGTATGAAGTTTCTCTCTAAGTCAAGAACTGGGTTTTAAGATTCACCTGAAGCTCTCTCTCCTCCCCAACCCCCTCACTGATGAAAACATTGTTTTCTCATGAGTACAGCAAATAAAATATTTCCAGGTGTGCAAAAGTGATTTTTGTTTCCAGCATCAATTGTCAGAGTGTGGAGGACTGAGTAGTAAATCAGCCTTAAGGCTGCTATGGTTTTAAAAAACAAAATCTTAGTGGTGACAGCTGAAGAGCACAGTGACTTTTTCACTCAAGATTTATTACTTGCCTGAAAAGAAGGGTTGGAGGGAAAACTTGTCAGGCTGCATATTTTCTCCTTTAACAGATATACTATAGGGCCAGGATAAATTGGCTTTATTTTGTCTGTGAAGACACACAACCAACCAGTGTATGTAAAAATATAATAGTTTTATTTCAAATAGAACAGAAAAGTAAATATGCTTGCTCTTATTCTTTATAACGGAAAGCATTCCTTACATTGACTCAGTCATGTATTTTAGCATCACTAATACTTTCATAAGCTTCTCTGTAACACTTGCCAGAAAACTTATTTGAAGGTATCAAAGTGTATTTATTTCATTTGGAAAAGTACAAAAGTGGGAAAGTAAGGGCCAAGGGCCAAAGTTTATTCTTATTCATACGTCCTAGCCTCACAAAGTCCAGATGAGGAGTCCAGATGAGGCTCTTGGATTGATATTTGTGTGGATACCATGCCTCAGTTCAATGAGTCTGTAACTGTGATACCAGAATGTTGTGTTGTCTTTTTGTTTGTTTGTTTTCTTTCAATTGTAACATGAAAATGACACTGTATTTGTAAGAGAACAGGAGAACATATGCTTGGGGGTTAAAATGAATCATGCCTCTAAAAATGAAATGGATTTGAGCAGTACCTGTAGACGGGGTATAAAATCCTAAGTGTTGGGTTAGGTCAACTGCATTCTGCTTGTGAGTTTAGTGGCAAACAGAGCACCTTTATCTAGAGAAGTAATACCAATTTTGTGACTAAGTTTCATGTACCTGTGCCATGAGTTTTAACCCCTAAAACTTGTGTGTGTGCTTGTAAAGGCACAGGTTTTAGCTTCCTACTTGAATTGCTTGAGAACAGTCTATGTGATGCTAACCTCTTCCTGCTAAATCCTTCCGATTCACTCTTCCCACTTTGTGTCAAGTGTTGGGGTCGTGTACAGGAGGGGTGCAGCTGGGTTGCCGAGACATGTGGCTTGGCTTGGTTCCTGTGGGAGCATCCTCAGGAGCTGTCGAGGCCTTGCTAACGTGTAGCTGGGGATACTGTGCTTCATGGCAGATAAGCAAAGCGCAGCAAGACGTATTTCACAGTCAGTGTGTTGGATGGCTTGAGTCTTTTTTTATTTAATAAGCTTCATTAGGGTAGTGATAACAGTTAAGGAAGAGACATTCCAAGAGGACTTGTTTTTTAAATATTTGTGGGAATGACTCTGAAAAGGATGTTAGTGTGGTCCTGTGAGCTACAGAGCTAGAGGAATGGCCGCAATTAGGGTACTTGGGCTGTAGCCACAGACACATTTAGGGCTTGGTTTGCAGTTGGACTTCTGCCCAGCCTTCCTTTTTGTAGGTGCAAAATGTGCAGTGTGTATGTAGTTTTTTGTGTATACTATATTAAAATAGCATTATAGAGAATGTTGTGCTTGTTGAACACCCATGAATTCAGAACTGCCATAGGTAAGATTGTGTGTACAACCTTAATTCATTCTTCTTTGTGCATATGCATCATCATGCAATCTTTAATTACATTAATTAAAGTGGTATTCATTATGCATGATTAATTAAATTGCGTTAATTTAGAAAATTATTTTTATAAGTCATTATGATCACCTTTACTTTAATTACCCTAATACTCACATTTCCTTAGTTTTAAGAGCTTTGATTTACACTGTTTAAAATCAGATGAATAATTACTAGTTTCTGGTGTGAGTATCCGGAGTCCATGGTGTAGCATCATATTGATATCTTCACGGTTATCAGGAGTGCAGGGCCCTCTAGATCTGCCATAGAAAACTTGGTTGCTTGAAATAACTGGTAAATTGACAACAGTATTAAACTCCTTTGCTGTTCTTTTTGGGGTCTACTATGCAAGAATAGGACTTTTACCTGTTATCCAAGATGTTTTCTGAGAACACAAGAATGGGTAGATAAATGACTTTTTCAGTAGTAGTGTTTCCTCCACCTTTCCATAAGCATAACTCCTTCCTCATATTCTTTACTTGTTGTGTCTCCCTATTCAGTTTACCTTCTCTCTGTTTGTCCAGTATCCTCTTGGTCTGTGTTTCCTATATCTCCTGACTTCTTCACCTTCAGCAAACCTGTCGTCTAATCTCAGTATGATCCTTGATCCTAGTCTTTTTGCTCTGTTGATGTTAGGTTTTCCCACTGTGATTGGATAAATTTTGTTTTTTACAAACTCTTTCTCCCAAACTCAGTAGTTCCTCTTCTCAGTCATTTGAATCTTCTCCTCAAGTTTTTCTCATCTTTGTCTGCCTGCCCTGCCAGGATTCCCCATTCCTCTTTTTCCTCCTAGACTCCCATATCTAGAGTCCTTTCTTAATGAGCATCAGTTTTGCCCCAGTGTCCAGACTCTTGGTGTCAGTGCATTCATTCCTCATATCTGGCTCTTGTTCCTTCCAGTGTCAGCTCTGGTATCCTCTTTCTCCTCTTCCTGCTTGACTAGATTCAGGCAACTCCAATGAGAGGAGAGGCAGTTTTCCTGCTGTAATGTTGGGAGTCTGGATCCGACATGGCCTGCAGACTCCTCGAGTCTTGGTAGTTTCAGTCTTTGAGTGGTCAAAACTTGGAAAATGAATCTGCTAAATGTCAAGAAACAAAGCTCACAAAGATTTTTCAAATTAAGACGTTTCAAATCCTTCTAGTATGGTCAGATCTCAAGACCTCCCTCCAAAGGCAAGGGTGAAGTCATTTTATTAAGTTTTTTTAAAATTGTAAACAAAGCAACATATTCTTCCTGGTCTCCTCCTCATGCAACAGCTGAAGTGTTTTGACTGGAACATTACAAAACAAATCAGTTGAAGGCAGTCAGCCAGCTTGGAAAGGACAAGAAGGTCAAAGCTCATAATAGCATAAACTACTAAATGCATGATCTTATAGGAGTCACTCAACGTTTTACATTATAATAAGTGCTGATACTTATCTCTCCCCTAATAGAGTGAAAGATATTTCAGTAAAAATGGAAGTCGTGGTGAAATAGACGGCTCAGCATTGCCCATACCACTGGTTTAGTATTGATCATACCTGAGTACAGCTTGGGACTAGGCTGGGAGAGAGGAGCGTGAGGTGGCCAGTGTACAGTGTCATTGTTAGCTTGTACACGTTGATGGGGTGACCTTTTAAGTTTTTTTAGTTTTAGGCTTAGAAAACCTCTGAACCTCAGAGCTTTATAATGAACAAGTTGGAACATGATCAAGCTTTCTACATTGGTAAAGCTCTCCAAATAGCTGTTGACTGTAGGGATTAGCTGATATGCACTTGTTTCTCAGTAAGGATATCAGTAAGCTTTTGCTTAAGGTTCCTTATGAGTATTGGCTGTTATCATTAGTCCATTCAGTTGATGAGTAGCATCTCAGCTGATGAGTAGCATCTTTTTTATTTGTGAACTCTCTGTGGAGAGAAGGAAAAGTAGGACTTCATAGGCAGTTTCCACTGCCTTTTTTTTTTTTTTTTTGATATTGAAAGAGCTCCAACTTTACATTTTATTTGCTCCAGCAGTGATAAAAGCTGGATGTCTTGCACTTCTAACATAAGTACTGCTTAGGCACAAGTAGAAATACTATTCGTGTGCTGTACATATAACAACGAAAGAGGATGAGTTTAAGAAAAACAGGTTCTTTCTGTAAGATCTTAGTTATTTTAAAAAAATCTTAACATTAAACTAAATGAAGGCAGTACTATAATAATGTAGCAATAGAGAAAAAAGGAACAATCTGAGAGTCATTGATTCATAGTATTTCATTTTCCTAAGGTATGTGGAGGTTTGTTATGCATATATGCAGGAGCACAAAGCTAGGGCTCTATTCACATCCAAATGAGACATTAACATCTCTTGTGAATGCTGGAAGCTTGGTGGATGACTATGTAGGTCACTGGAGTACCTCAGGGTTGTATATGCCAATGCAGTTTAATAACAAAAGCTTGTTTGAAGCTCTGTGTGATTTGATGTATATACAACTGTAAAAATTGTCTCAGAACCACGACTGTTTCCTAAATTTTTGGAATAGCCTAGAAAATTATGTACACTACAAGGTCTTTGAAACTGATTGAGAGAGAAGGGCCTGAAAGTCAAATGAGTATTTTGGTTCAGTGGTGCCAGGCAATGGTTGATAGGACTCCACTCAGCAGTTCTGGAAATCTGCAGTGGCTGCTCCTTTTGGGGCTTGTGTCTGTTACACGTTCTTACTTAGCTGAAGAATTTAATTAAACAGGGTGTAGTTACTTCTTCTTTTGTTGTAAATGTAAGTGCACACCCTCCATGGTGAATTAAGCTTTGTGTTACAGAGAAGCATATTTGTACCAGACGTATAGGAAAGAGTTTAAAACAGCCCTCACTACTTCAGATAGGATGCATGGTCCGTTCTCCCATTAATATCCTCATTCTAAGTTATAATTGCAACATAATTTAGTTATATATAAAAATAACATTAAAATTATATTATGAAAAGATATTTTTGGAAAGAGAAAAATCTATTATGTAATGAATTGCATACATTAAGTTTAAACTGCTACTACAGGTATCTTCCATGTAAACTCAGATCAACATCTGTAACTCTGTATAACAAGTCTTTTCCATTCCTATACCCCTCTGTTTCTTTTTTCCCCACATCTGCTTTGTTTTTTCCTGCACAGGGAGTTTTGCTTTGGAAACTGTGTTTGGAAACTGGGTTGGCAGGATGATAGAAAAGGATGACAGAACTTGTATCAATGCCACTAGAGTTGTTTTTCTTTAGGTGAAGACAAAGAGACAGAGACTAATGAAGTATGAAGGTAAATAAACAGAGGTAAATAAACCTGTCAAAACATTGGGCTATTTCTTCAGAGGGCTGCAGCCATTGCTGGCTTATACATTATGTCATGTGTATGAATACGGTTCTGTGTCGCAAGACAGAGTACCTTCCAGAACCCTACTAAGAGAAGGGAAGGCAAAGTAAGTAGCTATCACTTCACAGATGGAAGAGGATAAGGTGAAACATCACCATGGTGCTCTCATTCATGTTTCATGGACAAGTCAAAAAAAAAAAAATTAAAAATAAAAATAGAACAGTTTTGTGGATATTTTAGAGCCTGTTTCCAAACAGAGCTAATGATAATTTTTCATACTTTCTCAGGGAATACACAGGATTGATGCTTTTCATTCCAAATCATGCCTTTGTTTCCCAGTTCCATACTTCTCTGTGCTCTGTTTCTAGCAAAGCAGCTGGCTTTCAAGGTAACTCATGTGCAAATCTGAAACTTTACCTTTCCCTTGTGCACACCCTTCCACCTTGCCGTGAACCTGCGTAATCTTTTTGTTAAAATAAATCGACTTCTGAAAAACTGGAGTAGGTGAGCATGGTGGTCCTATGTAAAATGAGAGGAGAGCCAGCTGTTCCTTAAACCAAAGCTGTTCTATGCCTTTGGTCATCCTTGCTGCCCTTTTCTGAACCTTTTCTACTGTATTCTTTTTGAGAGAAATGGACCAGGATTGCATACAATATCCAAGGTATGGGTGAAACATGGATTTCTATGGGTGCTTAATGGTGCTTTCTGTTTTGTTCTTTACTCTGTTATTAGCAGTTTGCAATTTTGAACACTTAATTTACTTGTTTGACTACCGCCAAGCACCAAGCTGAAGTTTTCATGACTCTCTATTAAAACTAGAAAGTCTGTCTCTTAAGTGGTAATGGTTCATCTCAGAGCCCATCCTTTTATACATGAAAGAAAGACTGAATTTCACACGTTCATCACTTTGCATTTACTTTTATTGAATATTGCTCAGTTGCTAAGTCCAAGATCCTTGGAGAGTTCTTTACTGTGTCTTCATCCTTGTTACTTTGAGTAACTATTTCATCAGAAGTCATGGCTCCTGTATTATACAATTTCTTTGGTATTAAACCTCATAAGAGAGATGCAAATTTTATACAGGAAAAACAGATGAGATGAAGGGGTCTATATTGTGTTGCAATAGAGAAGTAACATAGGAAAGTCCTCTACCCTGCCAGTGCACACTGTTATCTGAAGACAGTTCCTGGCAAGCACAGCTGGACTTGCTGAAAACAGAGGAGTTCACACAATATATTGAACTTAGAGAATTTGAATTCCTTTGCACTGTTGTACATGGATTCTGAAAAGGAAGGGGAGAAGAACAATAAGCATTGCAATGTGTTTACTTTTACTCTGTCTTATTGTCAGAAATGACCATGTGAGCTGCAGGTTCTGGTGTTGATGTCTCTGGAGTTAAGTCCTGTGTCTGAAAACAATTCATGTATTGGCTTCCAGCAGGCTGAGAAATCTATTGTTTTGTACAAAGCAAGCTTTTCTGTTAGAGCAATTATACACTAGTCAGCATTTATTCAAAATAGGCATGCTATTTCAAGTAGAAGCAAAACAAAACAAAATTTTTTTTAGAGAGGAAAAAACATTCTAGAAGAAGGCTGTCTTCATACTACAGTGTACCGGGTCATTGTGTAGAGAACATGAGTGTGCCCATCTCTTCATAAAGAGGAAAGTAGTGAAACAGGCAGCCAGTGGGGGCAACTAGCTGCTATGGAAAAAGGTATCTGTAAGGAGAACCGTGTCTCTACAGTAGGCTTCAGTGCACACAGAAAAATGCTGAATGCCAACCCAGTCTGGGGGGAAAAAGCATGCCTGACAATGGTACAGAAAATGGAGGTTAGCACAGAATTGGATCTTGTAAACAGAGAGAGTCTACTTAGGATTGCAAATAGCTTAACTCTGCTTCAGAAGTTGTTTTTCTTATCCGTGAGTATTTTCTGCAGAAGTCAAGTGAGAAGACGCAGCATTAGCCAGTTTGCAAGGCAAGTCTTATTCCATTACTTAACAGGGAGGCACGTGAGATATGTAAGCAAGAACACACGCCAGGGTGTGTGTGTTCATCAGTCAACATATGAGGTGTGTGTAATTGGCAAACACACACCTTGGAACATGTTACTGCACTTATAAAATGGCCATTTATTTTGGTTTTATTAAGGAACGTAACTACTCTGTGCTAGCTTAGAAAATTCTTTTTTTTTTTAAATTGGAACACCATTCTTTCATACATTTAATATTGAAGTGTGTTAAAGTCTTTAAATACCTGTTTTAGTGTTTAAGTACCATTTTGATCTGATACCTGAGCTTCTGTGTTGTCTTCATGTACTAACGATGTCATTAGAGTGGGTGTGAGGAAATGTAACTGGCTTCATCCTAAATTTCCCCATTGGTTCCTCTTCTTTGTGCTCCTCTGAACTTCCCTGCCTGTATTTAGAGGCAATGCAGTCCCCAGGGGAGCCAGAGTGCAAGTCTTATTCCTCACCCAGAAACATTGCCTTCACAGGATGTTGCTCTTAATGGCTTGGTTTTGTGCAGCAGAAATCAAGACAAACAGTTGATTTCTTAAATGACAGGTCTGTCAAGGCTAGATTCAGCAGTACTGGTATATGCAAAATAATGCACTTCTTTTGTTGTTTGGAAAATAACTAGTGCTTTTTTGTCTTGCTTGCGTGTGCATTTTACTATCAGAATGTAGACTTGCACATCAACAGGGAGGTATTTCGTGTTACTGCTTCAACTGCCTGCTCTCCTAGAAAATGTTGTCAAAGGGTAGAACAGTGCAAGGAGTAGGTGTGAAGCAGAAATAGGTTGTGCTCTTCACTGCAATAATGGCTAGTGTAGCAGCTGTAGAAGAATGACACCTTCTTATTGAAGACGTCTATATCCTTTGTGCCTCCTAAACTAGAGCGATCACGATAGCGATGGAAACAAGGTGAAATAGCTGTAACTGCTGTAGAGACTATAACTGAGGCATCAGGTGCTGTTCTGTCACTGCTTCTCAAGAAAATAGCTTTACAGAAGACAAAATCCTTCCCACTTCTATGACTGTGCAATCCCACTGTGGCTGAAGAGATTTCAGAGTTATGACGGAAGGAGAAGTCGTGTGTTTTCAAGTATGCTCTTTTTGGGTTATTTCTATTTCAGGTGAACAGAGCATGATAAGGAGAGAATCCAGCACTGAAGGTCCTAGATCGTTTGCAGGTTTTGTAGAGAACAGGAATCTGTTCTGTCTTTGTTTTGAACATGAAAACAGAATACGTTTCGCATAAGATGCCACTTCACAAATAAAGAAATTGTTTAAGCAAACGCATTTCCACAACAAAACTGTATTTTTACATGATCTGCCAGCAATGCTGGACATAACACAAGTAATGTAAGTTCTTGGAAAAGGCAAAATATGAATTGGACCATTAACCTTCTGAGATGCTGAATACATTTTAAATTAAATTATTTTAATTAGTACTGCTCTAAGAGAATAAAAGTTGTGGTTTCATTCAGAATCACCAGAATTTGTGTACCTGGCATGCCACCTGAAATTCTGGGCTTGTAGAAAAATCTAAACTCATTATTCAAATGTCAGCCTGTTTTTTTTGTTTGTTTTTTTTTTCGTGGTGAGATTTCCATGAGTTTGCTTGTTATTCAGGTGGATCTATTCTCATAAAAATACTGATACAAAAGATCTTAACCTGGAACTTTGGTAAATTTGTTGGAACTCCTTCAGTCAATGCTTAAACCTTTATAACTGTTTTCTTTTCCCATAAGCCAAAGATTGCATTTTTTTTTTCCAACGCTGGAATCATTTATGCATAGTTTTACTTTAAAGCTAAGCAAATATTTGAATATTTGCAGAATTGGAATTTTGGGAACTAGTAAAAGGTGATTAGAGTTAGTATCAGATCAGGCAAAAAAAAAAAAAAAAACAATGGATACAAACTGTGCTGAAACAGCCATTGTTTTGGCAATTCTGAAACCCTTTGGTTTTAACGTTGTCTACTTGGATAAATATACTCACTTGATTTTTCCAGTTGTAGACATTTATGCAAGCTAGAGTTGTATAGCCAGGACAACTATTTCTATATGGAGCAGGAGAATAAACCTTTTACTGCTTCCATTTCAGCTTTGAGCTCTAGTGATATGAGTGTCATGGTGGGTGGTACTGTTTAAAAACATTTTTGGTTAGAAAAAAAACATTTAAAGTCCTGTCCTCATCCACAGTATGGTCACTTCCAAAGGAGCTGTTAGGTTTGATCATATTCTCATCTTGATTCCATCATTTCAGGATCAGCAACCCGTTCAGGCCTTCAGGAAGTGTAAGCTGTTTTGAAGGAGAGAAAACAGCAAAATGTAAGGGTACCAAAAGTGAATTTGTGTTTTGTGTGTGAGATTTTTTTTTTTCATTTGAATACAATGAAACAAGGACTTTATATAATACCAAATATTTTTGTGGCGAAATGGATTGTTGTGATTTCCACTCTTGCAGAGGAGTATGAAGGTAGTCTATTACTATTTTATATTTTCCTTTTTTTTTTAATAGTTGCTGCAGTTATGTTTTTCTTTTTTTAAGGAGTAGCTGTTGTACCTGATTCTCTGTTTCTCATGATCACGATGGACCTGTGTTACGTGCTTTGGTTTCCATAGTCACCGTATTCATACACACAATTATTAAGTGTCTTGTTTGTTTTGTCTGAAAGTTAGCTAAAGCATAACAGATATCAGGACAGTTGGTCTAGTTTGATTTCTTCAAATATAAGTACCTGCTATCTCTAATTCTCCAGTTTCTTTGTTACCGAGATCTGGAAGAAGAAACACTGAACATCTTGAAAGCTTTGTGCACATTTTTAAATGATTGCTCAGGTTCGCAAAACATGGGATCAGCAGATGGCAGTCAAACCAAAGTTCAATCTGTTAGCTTGCATGAAGATTTCAAAATACTGTGCACGTAAGAGACAGTAGAGAAAGAGACAGACTGTGTGAATGAGTTCTGTCAGAAGAGATGTTCTTACACATTTGTAAATAGATATAGGTTTGTCAGACCTTTGGAGAAGAGGAGCCTTGGTTTCTGCCCATCCGGGATTTGTGTGTTTTTTGTTTCCAGTCTTTGTACTTAGGAAGCTCTTGAATTTTTGGACTGCAGCTGTGGCTGTTTTGCTAAGAACAAACTGGTGATTGGGTTGCCTCACTTGTATTCTAGAAATCTGTATTTAAGAATATTTTCTTATTCCACATTTGTGAGGAAAGAGCTTTGCTTTTATGCCTGGAGTGTCTTGTCTCACTATGGGGTAATATGTTTTTTATTAATCAATTGGGTTTTTTAATATAAAAAATGTGTTTCTCTAATTCAGTGTTTAATGCTTATAAAAAAGATATTTTTCTTCTTTTTTAACTTTTACTTTAATCATGCTGTTTTGTAGGATGCTAGCTAAGTGGGTGAAGAATTTTCACTGAAGAATATAGTATTTTTATTTGCATCCTTTTGTAAATAGTTTTGACACTTTTATAGTACTATTATTTTACTGTATTCTCATGCCTTTTTTCCCCCACTTCACAACACGTCATCAAACTTCAACCCTTGCTTTTTCTCATTTAGAAAATTAGTCGTCGTCTTGTATTGCAGATTCTAGCCTCTGTTGTGTTCAGCTATTAAGATGGGAGGAAAAAAAAAAAACCGAGCCAACGAAATGAAAAACCTTGTGGGAAAAGTACTGAAAGGTTTTATCATGAGTCAGTATTTTCACTTCACACTTCACATCTCCCTTTTCCCTAAAGGGGTTAACACTACTTATTAATTGAAGAGCACAGTTTATATACTAAGCATTATTTAACATACACTGGTGGTATTACTGTACTTCCTGTTTTGTATTCACAATAATAGGTTTCTGAAGATTTGCCTTTGTATAAATACCTCGCTGACATTTTAGGCAAGTATATTCATGTCTTGGAGTAAGCACGAAAGAGTAATGTGTTGGAACACTGCTAAAGAAGGAAATCTCTTTGTGTTTCATAAATGATACCCCTAAAGCCTTTTAAGAATATATGTTTTTAAATGACAGTTGTGCATTTGTTTTGTTTCTTTGCTTTTTATTATTCTAGCTTGAATTGGCTCTAATAAACCATAAAGGGAAAATTGTAGCTTCAG
The DNA here is from genome assembly GCA_013399475.1 of Chauna torquata. Lineage (NCBI taxonomy): Eukaryota > Metazoa > Chordata > Aves > Anseriformes > Anhimidae > Chauna > Chauna torquata. The sequence continues at coordinate 286,056 of VXAL01018742.1, forward strand.
CAAGGAAGCTTCTGTGTGAGGTGCTTTGCCACTGAGCCTGAAATATTGTGATGTGGAAAAGCAAATCTGCAGAATACAGCTGTGTTAAAAGGAATTGAGAGCTTCAGAATGAACTTGTACTATTAACACAAGTACTAATTTCCTTGTAAATCTATTATTCCAGTTTAAAGTCACTTGCAAAAAGTAAGGGGGCCAGGGGGACACAGGGAGTAAGGGTTTTCACCAAACGTGTTCCAATTTTGTCTGTAGCGGTCATGGAACTGCAGAGTTCTTACGATGGCCAAGGCTGATAATGTGCAGTGGAGATCAAGTCAGAACTAATTAGGTTTTATTATCAAAAGCCAGTTTCTGATGCATACTGACCATTTGGTTATTTCTGAAATTTATTTTGCCTCTAAAGAAGAAGAGAAAGATTATAGATAAAGGCAATAGAGACTTTTTTTTAAACTAACTTTGAAATTAATTAGAAATATTTAACCTTTCTTTAAGTGGGTGAAAGTCCTCAGACAATAGTTTCCGTTTATTACTTGTTTCTTTAGGATGAACAAAATTTATATCTTCACTGAAGTGTCTAAAAGAGTAATTTTGCAAATGACTCTTTCTGTCATGCAGGCCCCTAGCTCTTACTTACACACACTGTTTGCACCATCTGAACTCATATGGGTGCCAGCGGCGTACGGCTGCTGTGGTATGGAGGAAAAGACAGCGAGAGAGATGCCTCCTGGGTTGCTAGAGAAACGCAATGCAGCTTCCGTGTCATAAATGGCTAGGAAGGTGAAGTTCTTATGGATCTTTATGGGCCTGTTCTGGCTTTTGAAAGTAAAGCTCAAGAGTGTGGGCCCTCTGGGCTTGATCCTTGCATTTTCTCATTCTTGAAGAAAGGCAAAATATACACAAGGCTGCTGGAAACAGAAAAAGGACTTGTCTGTCTTGAAAAGGACTTGTATGTATCTATCTTCTAGCACTAACTTCCGAGCAATAGTGGTGTTAAGATGGAAAAGTTGCACCTTGCCTCATTTTAAATCACCCGCGGTTATTGCAAATGCTGCTTGCCAGGTAGCAAGTGGTACCCTCCTTTCCCCTCCCTGCCCAGTCTCCTTCAGCCCTTTGTTGGGGAGCGTGGGTAGGGTTTTTGCCAGCACGCACTGGCTGCCCGTTATTCTTCATCCTATCTAAGCAGATATTCCATCTAAACAGATACTCTAACAATAAGTCACCGTCATGTGGCAATGGCAAAAGATGTGAGGAATTGAGATGAGTGAAGGGAAAAGAGCAAATGGGAGAAAACATTTTTTCTTCTTTTTTGTTTGGTAGGAAGATGATGTTGCCATTATAGCTATGTTTTGAAGCTATGTTTATAGCTATGTTTTGCCCTTCTATCTACAGAAAAGGTAATTTATGCAGTGAGACAACAGGAGGTATCCAAATGCTGGTGACAGGAGAAAGCAAAGAAAGAGAAGTGTGGGAAATAAAAAACAGAAGATAAGTTGTGTAAGGGTTCATAGAACAATAATATTGCTGTTGTCTGACATGACATGACGCTGTTTAGACTGGACCATATCACTGGTTCTGTTTTCTTTACCCTTTAATTAGTTTTTACCATGTGACACAGGCATACAACTGCTCTTCAGAACATGTGGAGTGGTTGCTTGCGTTCCAAAATGCATGGAGAAACGTAAACCAATAGCCAGGAAGACAGATTTTTCTCCTTCAAATTTAAGTTGCTAGCTGCAGCTTTACATATTTGCCAGTTAAAATCTCTGTTGAAAATATTGTGAAAAACAGTCTCTTGTCTCTGTACTCTCAGTTTCACTTCAGTTTTCATCTGGTCTGTAAATGACACCCTAAAGATACCATGTGTTTAATCCTGAAATCATCTTTGTCCTGTTTTATAGTCTGAGAGGAAAAAAAAATGTGGGGAATTTCCCCTTAAGATACCCTTGTTTCCTGCTTTCTCTTTAATCTCTGTACAAGATATGCTTACTAGAGAAATGTCAGCTGGCAAAAGACTAACAGTAGCTGTGTTGTGTGTGAAAAGAAATTCAAACTAATGTTGCACTTTGGTGCAAGTTAATGCAAATTAACACCAACTTGAATTAACAGAAATTTAAGTAACTTAGAAATAAATCTCCGCAATGCACTAATTTCTATCCATCTGTCCAAAATCCTGCTTGGGTCTTGTCTGCTCAAAAGGTTTACACAGTCATAAGCATGCTGGAGCAGTTGGATGGGTATGGTGCCACTGGTGTGGCTGCAGCTGACGTTGTCCATGAGCTCTCTTTCCCTAGCTAAGCTGGCAGAGGAGGAGATTTCTGCTGATGTTGCTATACCTTTTCCTTGAATGATGCAAGCCAAGCCAAGCCAAAAAAAAAAGCGCTTGTGTATATGCGCATGTGAGTAAAATAGGCAAGAAACCCAAAAGCCTTAATTCTCTTTCTCTGACTGCTGTGGTACCAAAACCTGTAGATACTGCTGAGGAAATAATGTCAGGTGTTAACCACTCTAAATGAAATATTCTGTGCTTGTGCTTTGTTTTGGCCTGACCTGTTTCTTTAAGTTTTCATGACAGTTTTGTAGCTGATTCTGAGAAATAAGGAAAAAAAAAAAAGAATAATTTGTCAAGATTAAATCAAGTCTTTGAAAAACTCCAGGCTCTTCGTCTTTGGAGCATTGGTGATGGTCCAAACAGGAGAATTGCTTTCCCTGGGAGGATTCACCTAGATTTGGCTGCGGAAAATGTATTTGCTCAGCAAATTTAATGAGCTTATCAGAAAATTCTCCAAACATCTTCTCTGTATTTTGGGTAGTCTGGACAACATACTGCTTTCTGTGTGCTAACTGCAGAGTCTCATTTTCCATCATGTCTTTCGTCTGCAAAGCACAAAGCTAGACTTTGGCCCTGGGGAGAGAGAAGAGGCGAGAATACAGAAGCACCCCCACTATCCTTTGTGATAGAGAAAAGGGCAAAGTATCTTAAAACAAACAAACAAACAAAACCCTCACATATTAGTCTCTTGAGCAAATGTTAATTCTCTGCATTTTATGGTCACTATGGAACAGTATCTGAGATAGAAGGCAAGCTGGGAGCACTCACTCTATTTGTAAATGACATGATTGAGACATTGCTTGCGGTCGTATTAGATACTTGTGGAGAAGCAGGGGTCTAATTGTAACTGTACGAGAGCTCTTAAATAGCATCCATTTAGTCACCCAGACTTTCAGAGAGGTCTGTGTTTGGTTGTGATGCTGGTAACCACTGGACCACATTCCTCCTTAGGGGCCAGAAAAAGAAGCCAAGTCTTGAAAGAAATCATTTCTCTGCTGCCTTGCAAATAGTAGTATAATCCGCAGGCTGTGCAACTGTGGTGGGGCTTTTGAGTGGCTGGTCCACGTACAGAATAACATCCTCCTGCTACCACAAATTGTTCTCTTCATCCAGATGGAAAGTGTCTGGTCTGTGGATTGGCTACTTACGCTAGCGTGTGCAGAAAGGCTGCTAGGAGCACTGGTCAGAGACCAGGACCGTATTGGGCTGGGCACAATGCAAAATGCTGAAGAAAAAACCTGTTCCTGCCCACCATAAGAGGCGAGGACCCCGTGTTCCCGTTCTGTCAGCAGTGTGCCATGTGACAGGCTTTCTGGTTTTCCTTGCAGCTTAGTCGTCTTTTAAGCTTTAAAAAATACATAGAATCTGATAAAAGCCATTTTAAGGTTGTAAAGCCAGATGCTGGGAGTTTACCAGAACTGCATGGGCTGCAGCTGCAGCCTTATTTTGTTCTCCTGTGTGTGTATGTTATAGGGTGCTGTCTGAGATTTCATGAGCACAACGTATTTGTTTGAGGGATTACTTATGGATGGCTCAATGCCAGTGAAAATATCTGCTCCGAGTGTAGCAACAATCAAAAAACAAACAAAGCGCTGAGATATATGCTGAGCAGTATAGAGATGATATAAAAATAGGTCAGTGCTGTGCTCTCACATGGAGCAATGTGGTCGGTTCTGATACGATGTTGTGGAGGAGGTTCAGAGATCAGCAATCTCAATCGTCTTGGGAGTACAACAACTTTCCAATAAGGGAACATGTCTTTTATCATTATGATTTTAATCTTGGCTGAATGTGGAAAAAAAAGTATGAGGGAGAGATCACAGCAGTCACTGCCATAGAGCATCATCGAAGTGACCGTCTTAGCCAGATTGCACAATGGATTTCCTCCTTATCCAGATAACAAAACTCCAGATTTTAAGAAGAAATATTATATAAATGTGTTTTGACAAATCAACTTTTTAAAATGAATGTAAGTACTTATAGAAGGTGATGTGAGTTGCCCTCTAGTTCCTGGAACATTGAGGATCCTCACAAAGTGGAGACCAAAAAAAAAAGCTTTGATACACAAACAGCAGCAGAAGTGGTCAGCTGCGTTGTGGTAGCTGTACCTTGGCATGGCACATCCTCCTTTGGGTGATGTGGTAAACGTGTGGTAACTTACCCGTCTTGATGTGAGTCATGAACTGCCTCAAATTTTGGTTGCATCTGCCTTGCAGTGAAAACGTGCATTCCAGCCACCATTGCAGGGAAGCTGAAGGCAAAAGGGTTTTGCCACGTATGAAGTGTAAAAGTAATGCAACTTCTTATCAGATAAGTTGTGGCAGTTCCAAGTGTGTAAGTACATCCTGAGGTTGAAGGATGAAAGTACACAGGTAATGTTTAACTGTTGACAACCTCTCATTCAAAGATACATGTGAAACGAGATCTTAAAATAAAAGACAGATACTGGTTTTGTTCAATAATGGCTGCTAATTTTCTGTTTAGTACAGTTTCTTGCTTTATACAATACTCTGTGAGACAATATGTTCTTGTGAGCTTTTTTTTATTATTTTACTTTTATTATTTCTTTTATTATGTTGGCTGTAGAACTATTGCCAAATCCTTCATGGTGAGATGTAGCAAAAAACACATATGATTAACCAATACGCTAAATAATATGTATTGTTTCACTTTTGTATGGTAGCAATCACACGTGCATGCCAATTATGTTCAAGAAAAGTTTTCTTTTGCACTGCTTCTTCTCACAGAAGTAGATATAATCATATTATTGCATTTTTAACCTTTTCTAACTTTTTTCTGTCCAACTCATACAAAGTATGAAAGTAAACAATTTTTTGTTGATTTGCTTCTCTAAATTTCAAACAAAACAAAACAACAACAACAAAAAAACCCTAGAGATAAACTACTTTCTCCTGTTTTGTTTCCTTTGTCTTCCTCTTTCTCCTCTTTCCCTTTGCTTTGAAATATTGCAGATTTATTGGACAATCTTCTCCTCTTTGCTGCTTTAGTTGCTTTGGGATCCCTTTCCTGTGGTACCACACTCATGATTAATGGGCAAAACTAAAAACTGCTTCTACACAGTATGAATAGACAAGCTGAAAAGCAGTGCAGAACTATTTCCGTCTTCACCCTGTGTGCAGCAGGTAAATGTTAACACACATTTGCTTTAGATGCAAATATGTCTTTACAGTATAGGCACGTACAACTTATGTTTACGCAAGCCCAGATCTATTTGATGGCTTTTGAAGTTATGGGAAGTGGTTCAACAAGGAGCAGTACTCCAGACATGTGAGATCACAGCCATGATGTTTTAACATCCCTGTGCAACTTCGACAGTTTCATACACGGTAGAGGACCAGTATCTTTTGTAAATAAAGTAATGTCATAAATGATGAGCAGTTAGTGAATTGAAATTGTCCACCCCAGACAGATTTATAAATGGACAGTCATATAGCAAGTCATACGATATCGGCAATTTTTTTCTAAGAATTAGAGGAAAATATTTTCTTCTAAGCAACGTTTCTAATAAAGTGGATTGATGACTTCAATAAAGTTCAGTTACGCATATAGGAAACCTGGTAACTTGCTGAGGTACATGATGGTTTTGCTGGCATGAATCTGACGTGGCTGTGTTACTCAAACTCTGTGGATGTAAGGAGGTTTTTCTAAATGCGTGTCAATAGAGTATTCAAACTGCACCACACACAAAAGAAACCATGTAGTGTCATTTTTCTTGTGTCTATACCATAAAATTTTTTGAAGTAACATTGTTGAAGCAAAATGTATTAGTTGTCATTATGATTCTTTTTGGTTTACCATAAAGTATACTCCTCCCAGTGCTTGGAAGAAGGGATGATATTTATCTAAGATATGGTAAGAACTAAATCCAAAATACTCTTTCTGCTTATTGGGGTGCTGGACTAAGGTCTGATACTTTGCAACCTTACCAGCCTAGGAAGAAAAACAGAAATGCAGGTTCCTCAGTGAAGTCACTCAAGTTTGACTGTGGTGGCTTGCAAACTGATGGTCCTTCAGTTTAAATCGCTGGCCCAGTATTTAAAATTACAATTTCTGGAATTCTGGCCCCTGAAAGGAGGAGGAAAGGTGTGCATGTGCAGCAGGGAGGCAGAGTGGTTATTTTGCCTTTTTTTTTTTTTTTTTTTTTTTTTTTTTTTGCATTTCAGTGGTGGCTGTCTAGAATAGGAGACAAGATTCTTGAGAAAGGCAACTGTCAGATGGTGTGCAGGGACGGCAAACGATGGTGCAAGACAAAGGTGACCCATCCCTTCCTCTTGAAGTCTGCTGATGTGGTTCTGGAAAGCTCGTTTGCAAGTGGCAGTAACAGCCAAATGTAGATAGTGATTAAGTTCTAGTTACTCAAATTCGAATAACATAATTCTTCATATTTTAGTAGGTACCTGCGAATTTTTCCTTTAGTTCTAAGACTATCTGGTTCCCCTTTATCTCAGCTGTTTCCTTTTAGCACGTCAAGGATGAAGAAGAAAAGAGACGGCAAATGTGTAGGAACAGTCTTGTGCCTGTGGAGCAGATTACCTCCGGGATATACAGCTGAAATGTTTGAAACGCCTTTGAGTTTGGCAGCTTTCCGTTTGCTTTCCCTTTTCCTTCCTTTTTTTAGTCACCCAGTAATAGCTCCCTTGTTCCAAAGAACAAAACCAGCACTTAGTGGTCATTGAGAAAGATTCATTAAAAACAGGAATGGAGTAATTGTAAACAGGCACCCCCTCCTATCTTCCCCCCTTCCATTCTAGCCCAGGGCACAGCAGTCTTATGTTGTCTGGCTCCAGACAATTTTTTGGGAGAAGAAAGGAACAATAGCCTTTGGAGGTTAAAATAACCTTTCCTTATTCAGCTGTTACAGTACTTTCTTAGAAAACTGAGAAAATAACCCCAATTTTAATTTTCTAGAACACACACTTTAACTGATAAATGTTCTTTTGTAGCAGAATCATAGCATGACTTATAGTAAAATAGAAGTAGTAATCGTGCTAAAATTTTATTACAAAAGGTAAGAAAGGTTGGGAACAGCAGTGGAAAAGCTGATTATTATGGTTTTCTTATAGACTAGGGTAATGGGTGGCTCATAAAACTATGATTCACTTGCAGCTTGTCATTTTTACGAGAAATATTCAATAAGTGTTGCAGGTTTGTTAACCTTTGTGCTTACCAAGAATTATTGGCAGTGGTATGCGTCGTGAGGAACAGCAGTAAGCCGCTGGGTGGGTGATATTCGTGGAAAACGCTTTGTCGCCAAGAGACTTCTTTGTTGCAGAGCTACGGAAGGGGGCTGAAGACCTGCTCGGGGTTTCCCTCTGCCTCCCTCCCGCTGGCTGTGGCCGAGGAGATGCTGCGGGGCGGCGGGGTGCTTCCTGCCTTCCCGCTGGTCTGCAGCGGGGCCCAGGGCCGCAACCGGGGCTGCTCGAGCACCGGCGTTTCAGGCGCAACCGTCGCCTCGTGCCAAGGCCGAACGCGCAGCCCTCTCTTTTGTTACCTGTCATTTGTTGTGGAGGGTCTGCTTTCCCGTGGTCTATCGTCTTGTTTTGTCAGTAGCTAAACCTGGGTTAGGGCCCAGCTCTGCTGAGCTATTAAATGCTTCTCCTGCCTGTAAAAGCACGAGGCTACAAGGGATAAACACGTGCAGAAGTCTTTTAGCACTTGCAACTGCCCTGCTGTAAAATTGAGCTTATTATTGGTCGCAATCAGTGTGCACTGAATAATGGGTAGATATTTTATTAAATAATTACAGCATTTGTGAGAGACAGATGGGTTGGCAGCGCTTCTCGTGTCAACTGTTTTGGTGTCTGTACCAGTTTGAGAAGCACTTTTCAGGTGGAGAACCTGATGATTTAAAGTGTAAAAGGAAGGTGTCTGACCTGACATTGGGCTGCACAAAGATGAACTGATCGGAGTGAGCTAGACCAGGGAGCAGTACAGTTGCAACAGCAGCAGCATTGCTGTTCACGTGGCATTGTGGAGAAACAGGTTTTTATTTAGTCTGAGGGTTGCATTAATCAAACTGTGTGACTGGTACCTGAATTAACTTGTTCTGAATTGCGCTGGGTATCTTTACATGACCCAGTATTTTGCTGTGGGGATGTAAGTGGAGTTGCTGTGCGAGGATTGTACTGAAAGGTTCAGGTGCAAAAGCTGCTAAGTCCCAATTATAGCAGTGTTGTTGCTGTCACAACTGGCAGGGTAACCACTTAAAAATAAGTACCACTGGAAGCAACCTAAATCCATCTGATTTACTCACTGGTGTTAGTCAAGTGATTGGGAGGAAATTAAATGGTTAGCATGCTGATGAAACTTTTCTGTTAGCTAGGATTTGTTCCATCTATTTAAAAGCTTCCTAGTGCTTTTTTTTTTTTTTTTCTCTTTGCTAATGCAGAAGAGGCCAGAGCAGGAACGTGTTGGGAGGAAGGACAGCAGGTATAGGGTCTCTCTGCATATAACAAATGCAAAGAGACAAGTTTTGTGTGCATGCTGCCAGATTGATAGGATGTGGCATGGCTGCTTTCACCTCCAGCCTAACCTCGTGGCAGAAGACAATATAAGTGGTCCTGTAAGTGATGGGTGTATAATGGGAAGTCGTGCGTGGCTGGTGAGTCAAAGCTCCACACCTGTTCTGTGTCACAACAGCTTCCTTTGCGCATGGTGGAGCGGTGCAGGGGAAGCCGAGTGCCCCACTTTCTCGCAAGATCACCAGAGGCATAATGTCTTTGAGTCAGTAAAAGCTCTCTAGTTAAGCACTGGCATTAAAGAAATCAGCTTGCAGTTTTATAGCTTACTCTTTATATGCTTGAGAAATGGCTTCGTAACTGCTGCTTTCTTACAGCATGGCTTTATTTTTTTCATGTTTTATTATACAATCCTATCTGAAGTGCCTTGACTTTTTGCAAAAATTGCTGTCAATGAAAAATATATTCTGAGTGGTTTTTTTAAACTGTTAATTTAAGTTGGATAACTAGGTCCTGAGGCCTTTCTTCCTTTTGGAGAATCAGAAGAGTTTTCTGTTCTGTCAGCAAAGCTTTGACATAAGTCTTCAGCTTGTCCTCATGAGCTTCCTTATTAACTATGTGAACATCTGCAAAGACCATTATTGTAAAGGCTTCTGAAGTCATATTGCCATAAAGGATAATAATTACTTTTTGCACAGCTTTTTTTTTGTTTTCTTTTGTCTTCTTTCAACTTCTCTAAGCAAGCAAAAAGTTCTCTGGAGAAAGTGTTTTTTTTTTTTTTATAATGTGGGTTAACTTAATGTTGTTAGGTAGCTGGACTACTGTACTTCAGGGAATGGATGTCTCAGTTGATGAATTATCAAAGAATACACCAATTCTAGACTTGGCTTTCAGTGATGTTATCCCTTTTTGCCCACCTTTAGTCCTGGAGTTGATCTGATTTACCTGTACCAGGGCAGTGTTTCCAATCAGGCTGAAACAACATCAGAATTTGGAGGCATCCTCAAACTCATACACAACCACATTTTCCTGTGTTTTTTGATTTTATTAGTCTCAATCCTTCATTGGTTCGTTCCTCGTTAAGCAGGTGGTTGCACTGAGAGTGTCAGTGTTGCACACCATAAAGCTATTATGCTTTGGTAATCAGTCATAAATACAAGCGTGGCCAGGGCATGTTACACTTTACCTTGTGAGGACTTTGAGAGTGCTACTCAGGGGCTGTTTTACAGTAATGCGTATGTTAAGTTTCTTTTGGTACAAAGGTCTTAAAGCTCAGGTTACAGTGGTATTGTGTATCTGTATACCTCACACTCGTCTCTCTTCCTTCACCTAGATCTATCTTTTAATTGTTTTATGTTGTTTGTGGTGAAAAAGGTACACGGTAGGAGTGACCAAGCTGGGATTCAGTGATTAGTACTATTTTGGGTACCATTTATACAGATGAACCTAGCTATTTCTGTCTGATTCGATACCAAGCCACTAATTGCCGAGCAGGTCTGGTTTTACTACTGTGCTACCATTTGTAGTGCTTGTAGTTATAAACTGTCAAGATATTACGGCTTGTGGGCCTTGGTTCTTCGTCACATCAGAATTGTGTCTTGAACATAGCACAGATGGGATGGTGCAGAGATCATCTGATTTGTGGGTGTGAGGACCTACTGAAAGTTAAGGCACATGGAATACAAAGTACAAGCATACATGGAAGCATGATCCTTGGTCCCAGAAAATCCAAAGCAGAAACATCTACAACCTGACATCTCTGTTTGAGGTATAAGAATTTTGAGAAATTTAACCTGTTTTTAGAGTCTATCAGAATTTCTAAATGTGCCATTGAGAGAGGAAAATGTGTTTAAAAACATAGTCGTTGCACATTATTGCTAAGAGTTTGTGATAGTCCAGTAACATAGAGCACATGATCTTCTTGTCATAGAAGTTGTTTATGCTTTCAAATATGAAGACGCGGCATATTTCAGCTTTCTGTATTTGGGACCCACATTTTCAATTTTGACTTCCTCTGTTGACATTTAGCTAAATGGCTCCTATAATGTATAAATACATAGAGTCTAGTAAAAGGGTGAGAGTAGGTCATGGGCTCACTTACAGAAGCTAATACTAGATGTAAAAAGAAAGAAAAAAATAAAAAGCACACAGGCAATGTAAATTATATCAACACGGTTACTTTTGAAGTGGTAAGTGCTGTAGTATTACCAAAGTTGCTCTTCCTTGCCTTTGTTCTGTCATTACCTAAGAAAAGATTGTTGTTTGATAAACAATGAGCAGCATTGGATGCCAGATGAAAGCATAGCCAGGAGATTAGATTACATTATCAAGGGAGAGAGGAAGGAAGATGCATTGAGAACGGGTCTGTTACAAGTCACCAGGTAATTATCAAGCTCCGTAATTATAAAGGGGTAGCCTCTCCTTTCTAATGTCAGTTTTAAATGTTAGTTGTGATTAAAAGCAGATCATTTGGGGGAAGAGGAGTGGTGAAGAAGGAGAGTGCTTTGGTTTTTCTCCAGGTTGTTGTTGAAACAAAGAAAAGCTGCAAAAGTGCAAAAAAGTCCTCTAATGGTGTGTGAGCAAAGGCAAGGGAGATCATGAGAGCTCTGCATTATACTTTGTCTTCCCACTTGTGGCAGAGCCCTAGATGGTAATAAAAATATTAACTCCTGGGTTCTCAGACCTAACCTTCTGAAGCACAATCTATCCAGCGTGTATCTTCTACACTGTGAAGGGCTGAGCTCTGCTTCATGTTTTGTTGGGCACTATCTGAAGATAACAGAAAGAAAACTCTTCAACTCTTCGGTTGTTGGTCATTTGCGGATTTGTACCGTAACACTGGTTTGTGCCCTTCTGCAGAAGAATTTGCTGTGCATGGGGTTTTGTAAGAGAGGTATCTATGTAAATGGTTTGCTGAAGTGAAAAGCTGTCTGGTTGATGCATTTGCAAGCTAAAGCTCCTGTGGCATAAGAGGTGATAAGCCCCAAGTTCTTGTCCGCTTCCCTTCTCTTGCAGAATTGGCCTAGAACTTAGAGCATTATGTCTGAATTCTGAGTTACTAGCTCTCCTTTGCCTGCCAGTCACAGGGGCAGAAGATGCTGACAGTGTGCTGAAATGTCTTTACAGGTTTTCAACTTAAAAAGTTCTGGACAAAATAAGGAGTAGCCAGTATTTTATGACATAAATTTCAAGGGAAACCTGCAGAGCTCTGAGGCTGTTGGTCTGATTGTCTAAATATTCACTCAAAGGGACTTGTATCATTATGTTATATGTAGGCTATTCAGAATTTAGGTGATTTTTTTTTTAGGAGTTCCTTGCTTTATGGAAATTGCAAGTTGATTATTGTACGCTGTCTAAAAAAAAAAAAAAAAAAAAGAAACAAAAATAAATCAAGAAAGTAGTAACTTCCTTGTCAGTGGTAATTCTTCCCAGTACTATCTTTTTCTATTGGAGTTTCTCCCATCCTCTGTTTGGTTACTCAGTTTTAATCATCCATGCCCTTCCAGTATGCACCTGACTTCCTGCAGGAAGGAAATCATTCCTGAGATTGTGCAGATTGTTCTACAGTTTGAAACATGAGACTGTAGTATTGCAGTTCTACCATGCGTGTAAAACTTAATATTAAAAGAACAGAGTGGCTCTTCCCTCTTTAAGATCTCTACATATGTACTTGAATGAAGGTCATTTTTCAGGCACATGAGCTGGTCTGTTCCCGTGTTTGCTCTGAGGAATACTATACAACCAAAACAGGTTTCCATCCATGTAAAATTGTCTAGAATCCCCCAAGTATTACTTGGGCTCTGGAAATGCCTACATAACAACCACTCTTCTGAATGTGCCGTATCATCTTAGATTGTGGATCATGACTACAAATTTTTAAGTACTAAGTTTTTAGTCTTTATGCCTCGAATGTAAAGGTTTTCAACTGTTTTTTTTTTTTTAAGTAAATTATAAACATGAAGTATAAAGCCTAAAGGTAGACACTCAGATGTTGACATTAGTTACTTATTTGTTTCAATTTTAATAATAAGCATTAAGCTAATGTACTTTTGATAGAAAACCTGAGGGCAATAATTTCTATTTTTAAGGGAGCATTTCCATTGTAAAGATTAAGTAGATGACTGAATTCCCAAATTTGAATCCATTTCCATTACTGCCAAAATTGAAGAAAGAATACATCCACTCGTTTCCAAATCTGAGACTCTCACTAGTGATCTGTGATCATTATGGGAGGGAAAACAACTTCAAAATTATGTCCAATTCACCTCCAAAAATTCTGCCTTTTAGCATGACAGTTTAGGAAACTCCCTCTGAAGTCTTCAGTATTTATAACTCTGACATGCTATGAAGATTGCCAGGTTGGTGGGAATGCAACAGCCTTTGGATGGCTAGAATTCTCTCTTTTCAATTGTATTTACTAACCTGTTCACTAATTTCTGCCTGTCTGTCCCCAGTGTTAAATCTGTGGTCTCTGCAGCAGCCTCTCCAGAGAGGTGAGGCATGCTTGGTGAAGGCTTGTCCCTCTGAAGGGGCTCAGGAACACCTTTCTACAGGTCCTGGAGATCCAACAAAAGGAAAGGCTGTGGCTAGAAGCTTACTTTAATGAGAACAACATAAAAGTTCTGTAGCAGGAGGGGGGGAAAAAAAAAAAAAAAAAAAAAAAAAAAAACAGAAAAATTATCTAAGTAGCTTTCAGAAACATGAGGGGCCTTCTGATTTGGGTTCAGACCTGCCTTACGTCTTAAATCTCAGGCTAACACCTCAATTATGCTCAGTTGCCAAAGAGAGCAGGCACACCTTTGGAAACCTAAGAGAAGTATTGATAAAGCAGTTACATTAGATGTTTCTTCCATTCCTAACAATGTTGTTAAAAGAGGACAATGAGGGTACTATTTTGATGAGATTCTAAACCACGACTGGAATAACTTTGCTTACAACAGGAAATTTTGCTTTGGCAAGGGTCTGCGAATGGTACTGAAACTGTAGTTGTGGCCAGTGCTATTGTGAGATTAAAACACTGGAAGATACAAGGTTTGCTGTGACATTTCACATACTCTCTTTCTGTGCCTGGTGGCTCATGTGTGAAAAGCCCTGTCATAGTCTGAAGAACAGGGAGCAAACTGACTTGCTGGTGCCAGTGAGTCCAGCCTTCAGGTAGGGTGCGAATTGCTGTGAACTCACCAGCACTGATATTTATTGCATGGTCTGCTGTATTTAGCCTGTTACTATCAAAAGAGCTTTGAAATACTCCAATTTAAAGTCCTGCATGAGACAAAATTCTCTTTGAATTGCTTAACAAATTACAATACAGGATGTTTTTTGACATTTGCTATCTATCCCATACTGTGGACTTGTCTGTGGGAAACCGCCTGCCTTGATTAAGTAGTACTTAGGTCCCAGCCTTACTGAAAGGCTTCTCCTCCTCCCCAAACTTTTTTCTTTCCCTTCTTTTTTTCTTAAAGTAGGTTTTGTGGAAGTTAAGTATTCCTATGGTATTTCAGAGCAAATTGTGCAGTTCTTAGAGGAGGAAAAAAAAAAAATGGTGGGGGATAGGGGGATGGAGGTAGAGAAAAGCTCCGCATGACAAACCATTGTCTCTGGAAATCAAACACACCCACTAGCTAATTTTCCATCAGAAACGATTGAATTAGTCCTCTACATCCTGATCAGAGAGAGAGAGATTGTAAAAGTAGGATGCTTGCAGTGAATAGACTGTTTTTTGTCAATAGCTTTGAAACTGCCTGACAGAGCTCACATGCTTTTGTGTGGTAATTTGTTTATCATTACTTCCTTCCTATGAAAACAGAATCAAAGGAGTGACAAACAAAATCCACATTTGGATGAGATTTATCAGTTTGAAGACTGAATTGTCTCGTAACAATAATGTGATGGTTTGTGTTTGTTCCCTCCTGCAGTGGGGACCTGGAGGGGAATAACTGCTACAGTGTGCTCTTCAAGAGGTGGAAAAGCAGCAGGATGCTCCATCTCTGCAGGGGACACAGTCACTACCAAAATATGAGAGAGAAGCAGGCCACCTTGAAATTGTTCCTGAAATACTTACACATGATACAGAAAGAAGGTGTTTGGCAGCGCAGATTGTCTGCATCTCATGAGTACAGCACTATGGTACTGTATGCAATAAAAATATGGATTGGCAGTCACAAGCCATAGAGTTATCAGGTTGCATGACTTTCCTGCCCCTGAGCTCACAGTTGCTGCTGAGATAAAGTAAATGAATTATGAGTGGGTTCTTCTCCTGTGCCAAGGCAAGCATCATGGTTTGAACCATGAAGGTGGTTTAACTGAACTCACTTTACTTGGTGTTATTTGCAGTGAGTTAGGAGTGATGAGGTCAGTCACGGTGCTTCAGGGGAAGAGCAGTAATTGCACTGTGATTCAGTGACTCCATTGCTTTTGGTTGTTTCTACTTTTGTCAGGTAGTTGACCCTTTTGGGGGAAAAAAATAATTCTTCAGAACAAATTTAATTTAAATTCTGAAAAATGTTAAAAAACAAAAAACAACAACAACAAAAACCAACTAAAAACAACAACAACAAAAATCAACAACTGAGAAATCAAGCCTTATCTTCAGGTCTCTGCCTTCCTCACTCAGCTCTGCCAATGAGTCTTAAAATAGACTTGAGGAGACTGCTTCCTACAACGTTCAATATGTATTTTAGGTGTCAAACATATGGGAAAGTTTGCCTTTATAATCCCCTGTATTTAGATTATCATTCTAGCATAAGGCTACTTGTTTAATTTTATCTATGTTTTTGACATAGTTCAAGTGCCTTTGCCAGTAATGGAAGTTAAAAAGAAAAATACTAATTGTTAACTGGAATATGTCTGTGTGTGCAGTGTTTAGTTTAGGATTCAGGTCTAGGACCTGAGTAATTGTTTATCAATGGAAGTGCAAATTTTAACTGGGATCAGAATTAGGCCCTGAAATGTGAACTTATGTGGACAATGCTGTCTTCAGGTGGACAATGCTTTGGTCTCCCTCTTCTTTTATCCTTATGTTTAAGTGAGGAGTCCCACAGCTGGCTGATGACAGGGGTAGTATGAATGAATACATACCTGCTGGTGGGCTGGGAACCAGCACATTTAACCAAGCAGCTATGAGATGATGGTTACAGCTTCAGATTTCTCTTGACTATGGGCAAGAGTAAGCCAGTGACCCTCAACATTAAGCATTCCTTATCCCATCTCGTGAGCTGCCTCCTCCCTGGAGGGATAGCTGTGTTCATGTATTATTTTTTAACATTCACAAGGGAAGCCATCGTTTCAGGGAGTTCAACTTTAACAAAATAACTTTTTACAAGCAAGTGCAGTACAGACTTGGTTAAAAAAGCTGAAAAGCCCTGTTATTGTTTTGTAAGTATTCGTTAGCTATTCACTTCTGTTCAGATATAGCATGTATTGCCTGGTGAGGTTTTTTTTTTTCATGTAAGCTTGACGTAGTCAATAAAAAGGCTGTAAACAAATAGTGAAGTCATAACCAAAGAAAAAATCTTTGTCTTGGAATATGGCTGGTTTATCACTGCATGTTAATGGAAGGGGAGGAGGAAAGGGACGTGGCTACCACATGAATGTGTTCAGTGGGTGGCATCAGAGAGAGGGACTGGTTCGCTCACCGGTGATGAGACCAGCGTAGCCTCACAGCTCTCGGCACCAGCGGTGTGAAGAGAGCCTGGAAAGGGCGATGCGTTTTCCATAGCAAGTCATGGGTGATTTGCAGCTGGCAATGAGCTGATATGAAATGATAATGCAAGAGTGGCTGTGGTAATTGTTGTGTTGTCTGTGTCTCAGGAAGAGGTGTGGCTGCCTCTTGCCTGCAGTAAAATTGATGACATGGTCTGATAGACAAGTGCTACATAAAGACTGAGAGGAATTTATAGGCACCTGAAGGCAATACATGCCGATGATGAAAGGCGTTCTCAATGTTAAACACTAATTCATAGTGAAGTGAAATCCTCACAGGGGCTCTGAGTCTGCTGTGTACAGCTTGCCAGGATGAAAGCCCACCTAAATGGCAGCAGGTTGTAATTCAAACATGATTTGGTGCCATACCGACATTTACAAGAAAAAAAAGTGGAAGTATTAATTAGACCTTAGCTGTAATCTTCATTGCAGCTCTTTCATGAGCATCTCCGTCACTACTGCTAAAACTGTACTTTCTACTTTTTTTGTTTATTTTGCCGTCTTGCTTTTTTTCTTTTGATTTTCGCAAAGATATGTACTCAATACACTAATACCAGAAAATACTTCTGAAGTAGCATAAAATATATATCTGAACTAATTAGAACTAGTTAGAATTTTACAGTTACCTCTTTTGTAGCTAACTAAACATTTTGTTCTGTGGAATAATGCTTTCTCACTCTTGTCCTCCACCTCCAAAGCCTGATTTCTTTATCTAGTTTTTCAGGTTTCTGTGAAATGGGAGTAAAGCGAAGCACTCAAAAGATTCAGTAGTGTTTCAGAGCCATTTCTTTTCTCAAAATGTTGCTCATGATGTAAGGACTGCTATAAACTAAGACGTGTTACTTTTTCTCCCAGAAAATACCATTTTCCAGTGATAAGCCAACAAACTGTTACAAAAATCTCAACTGCAAAATAAAAGACTGGGGCAATATATGAGAGCAGATTAATTACTGTTAGGTAATTTCATTGTTATGGGCATCATGGTCTAGGTCTGTAAGAACAGCATTGCTTGTGGAGAAATACGTTAAAGAAATGGAAGAGCTTTCAGGCACATGTTCTCTTGACCTAGAGAATGATATGTATGCCAGGAACCTTATCTTTTGTGTCAGCTGGTTCATCGAAGATAGTACTTTTCCTGTATCCTGTTGAAGAGAGAGTTACGAACTGCATTTTGGATGGCTGCATCAATCCTAGCATTAGGTAGTGAAGACTGATGTTTGTATTGCATCGTCCTTTCAGAAATATCAGATCAGGCTTTCAGTTCACTTGTGGAAGGACACATTCTTTGATTTCTCAGACAGTAGCTGCTGAATTTGTGTGCACTGTAATTCTAAGACTGTATTTTTACATATGTGTAAATGTAATGATACTGTGTAATTGCCATTGTGCTCACTTTTTTCTCACGTATTCAAAATCTGTTTGTTTTCCTGCTTATGATCTGTATCAGTAGATTTGCTTGCAAAGCAAAAAGCAGTGGAGTGACAGAACTATTTCAGAAACATCGAAAGTGCCAACAGTTACGGTGACAATACAGAGTTCACAAGGTTTTTTTTTGTTTAAATTTCAAAAGCCATTTCTTTCACAGTCTTTCTTTACGCTTTATCTTCCTTAAGTTTGAAAAAAATTTTGACAAAGTCATTATGTCCTGTAACAGGAGGTCAAGTTGTACTTTGATGCCTAAAATTATCCGAGGCTTTTCTCAAATATGCCAAACAAGTTCTCCATTACCAAGGTCAAAATCAACTAGATTCCTGTCTCTCTGGAATCCCCTTTTTTTCCCTTTTTTTTCCAAGCCATCTTGCTGTTCTCTGGATGGTATCTCCTGTTCACTCTTTCAGTTCATTCACCTGAGTTAGTCTTTACCAAACTGTGTGGGTTTTTTTCCCCATCCAGATCTTTCTCAATTGTTTCTCTCTGAACCACAACTTGCCCTTTTCCACCACTAACGATGCTTTTCCTTCTGACTTGCTCCTTTTGTGAATGCTAGTCTATTCAACAGCTGAAATTCTCTGTTGCTCTCAGCTTGACCTTTCTTCGTTCTGTTGACTTCATGGTTTCAAATTCTAGTCTACTTTTCCTCCCGCTCTTTTTGTATTCCTCCTCTTGTCTTTTCCCTGGCACTGTATTTCTCCATCTTAGTGTGTCTTCCTGTTCATGTTAGCTACCTCTCATTTTGTCATGTCTGACAAAATCAAACATTTTTGAGGAAGCTTGCAATCATAATGTACTTTATTTTTTTTTTCAATTTTTTGCTTTGTATACGTCTTCTCTGATTCTGCTCCTGTTTCAGCAACCATTTGGTATCTGGGGTTCTACAAATTAACAGATTAGTGATGAGAGAAGTACTGAGTCAAAATAGTTATCCTGAAAAAGTGAAAGTAAATGTTAAAAAAAGATTAAAAAAAAAAAAAGGCATCTTAAAAATAATTCATAGCAACAGAATCAACTTTCACGCCAACATCCTTTCCTCCTAGAGCTGAAGCCAGCAATTCCACAAGCAACTAAAACTAATGAAACTTCTGATGGATTTACTTGTCTCTTGGTTGGCTGACTTTTTCCTCTGAGTTTCAGGAAGGCAGCAGCTGAACTTAAAGTGTATTAAACACCACAGAAAACCCCCGCAGGAAAAAAGCATTATGCCCCACCAGTGAGGGGAAAAAACCTTACCTGGAGTTAGTGCCAGTCTAGACACTGGGTTGTTGATGTGTTAGAGCAACTGTCTTTGGAGCAGATTCAGGGGTATCCAGTTAGAGGGAGGACTCTGATCACCTTCTTGCTGCTAATATTGGAAAAACCTTTGTGACAGGAGATCTCAGACAGGTGGTGAAAGGTGTGAAGGTGCTCTACGCTCTACCTTGCCGTGATGCCGATGGAGTCGCTGTCTTCTGTCCACTCTCCTCTGGTTGTGGCACAAGCAGAACTGTCGTGGCCTTGCCCCTCTGATGGATAGGGGTAATGTAGGCCAGCAGTAGGGACAATACGTGTGCTCAGTTGTCCTTGGACGTGGTGTGATGACCTAAACCCAATTTCCTGACAAAACCAGACCAAAATATGTCAATGGTCTCAGGGCAAGTGACATTATAAAACATGTTTCAGGAAGCCGAAGACTCATGTATGTTTTATTGTTTTTGTATGTTTGTTTGTCTGTTTCTTTTTAAAGTAGCTTGTTCCGAATTTCAAGGTTTTAGGTATTTTCTAAGCTGTGTTTTCCTCTGACTCCTTTTACATGTTGCCCAAATTTTCATTTGCGTTTCTTTCTTTGCTCTCTGTTGTCCCTTCTCCCCCTGTACTTCCTTCCCAGATTTCCCTTTCCTGCTGTTTCTTTTTTTTCAACTGGCAGTTGCTGTTATGTATCAAATCTTTGGGTTTTTTTCTGAAACTTTTTTTCTGTGATTTTTGTTTCTTATCCTTTAATTTCTGCTTTTTGTGACTTCTTCCTTGCTTCTCACTACTGCCTATTAAAACAGTCATTGTGCTTTAAATACGCATTATCACTGTCTTCTGACTGTTCAGATCCTTTCTGAAATGGATAAGTGGTTCCTGTGGTAACAAAAGCAGTGATACCATCCTGCCTCTCCTTCCCCCTCCCTTCAATAGCTAGCTAGTGAATTAAAGTACAACACGGGGAGAAATGGAAAGGAACTTGTGATGGCAGAAGTGGGCAGCAGTATTGCTTCACTTGCCATAGAAGCTCAGTTGCCAGTTTTGGCATGGAGCATGCACGTATCCAGAGAGGTATGTCATGACATCGATTAAAATAAACTGGGGGTTTCCTGCAAGTTGGCAACAGACTCGCAGCATTATTCGTAGCTATCTGTTTTTTAATCCGCTCTCTTAACCTTCCTCGTTGAGCTGTTTGCCAAAGCCATTCTGTATCCAGTCGCTGCTTTCCAATCAGCCTCAGCCCTGGGGGTAAAGTTCACTGTTCAATTCCACACGTGCTTATGGACAATGCATGTTATAACAATATGTAGAAAACTGTTGTACTTGCTCTGTGAGTGTTGATGGAACTAGTGTATTTATCAGGGGGAGAAATAGAGCTGCCCCTGTGGAGAAAGCAAGCACAGTGACTTGAACTGGATGGAGAAGGCCATAAGAAAAAGTATGTATTAGGAAAAGAATGTTATTTATTAAATTGATTCCCTCCTGGCCTATAGCATGTATATACACTTGGTGAAGAATAAAATGACAATTTTAATTTTATATTACCGCTTTTAAATGACACCTAAATCCTTGCATGAAAAATAAATCACAGAATGGAAATAACTTTGTTTTTATGATCGCATTTCTTATTTATACTATTACTGTATTACGTCTTATTTACTGCTACTGAGGATTTGCAGAATTTCCTATTTTTGAGATATTAAGCTAGTTAAGAACCTTGTGGGAATATGCTGGAGACATCTCTCATGGTAGAGATGGTGACTATTAATTTGTTGAACCAACTTCTGAAGTACATTCTTCTGTTGATTTGGATGTTTGAGCCTGTTTACAGATGGTACCTGAAGGTGTATATTTTCAGAATGTGATTTTTCTTTTCTTTGTAGCAGCATAACTTATATAGACATTTAACTCTATTTCATTTATTTGTGCTTTTGAATCTCATTATTTTTGCCAACAGAGGGAACCTTAGGAAACAATTATGGATATGATCATAACATAATGATATTAAAGTAAGCATCGATTTTTCTAATCTAATCTACTCTAAGTAATGTGAATGGAAAGAGCATTTTTACTTTGTCTTTTTTTTTTTTTTTTTTACTTCTGTGCTTATAAATTAGAGTATTAAATACAACAATGTATTTATAGCCCTGTATTTTCTGTTCAATTGTACAGCATTTCCTACACTTCATTAGAAAAAGAAGATTGGATTTCAGCAGTCTGCTACTGTGGCTTCTGGCTACCAGAAATAAAGACGTTTAAACTCAGGCTGAATGGTTGAAGAAACTATGAGATTAGTCGTAGCATACTACTCGTTCTTTAGTGTCAGCCTAGTGTTCCTGTTAGGGAACACCAACACAGAGTTTTCATGTAAATCTACTACCAGAGCTACATCAATAAGGCTCTCTGCTGCTTTGAAATTACAGGCAGCTTTAAACCGTGAGAATGCTTCCCATGAAAATAGCTAATGTAAAGGGACTTTTAAGTTCCGTTGGCAATTGAGGAAATAACCTGCTATTTGTCAAGGAACATTTTTCTCCTTGTACCTATTGCACCAAATAAAGCTTCCCCTCTGTTAAATGTTACTTTTTACAGTTGCTAAAGGAGATGCTTTTATGCGTCTTGCTTGTTTTAGCTATTGGCAAGGGGCACCGGGGACTAAACATGTTCTGAGTCTAATTGCAAGTGATTGGTTTTTCATTTTTCCTTACATGTCATTGTTTAAATTCTGCTCTTTTGATATGTTTTGTCCTAAAGCACTGCCTGTTTACAGTTCCATACTCCTATTAGCTTAAGGCCCAGATAAGCAAATCCTCTTCTGCGTTAGTAAATGTCTTACTTCTTGACAGAAGTTGCAGGAAGAACCTGATGGATCTGACATCTATGACATTAGAGCTGCGACAGTGAGAAGGAATCTCTGTCATGTCAGCTTATGGTGGAATCAGGCCACTCTTTTAGTGGAATGAAACAGTAGCTGTTTCCCACTACAAGTAACGGATACATTTTTGTTTTTCTAATTTAGTCAATAAAAAGCAACAATTTACCCACAATCTGAATTTGGAAAATAAGTTGTAATTTTAAAAAAAAATTATCTTGAGTGTTAGGGTACATAAGCATGAGGAGATAAACATTAGTATTTCTGAGACTCAGAAGGCTAACTTCTAGTGTCTGTTCTATCCACGCAGATGTTTCGGATTTACTGGGTCTACATTGAAAACTGTGGGCGAATTTGGCCCAGAAACTGCATGACCTAATCGTAAAAAGTTGTTGTCTTATGAGAAAGAAAATTTTCATGATAGATGTAATAGTCCCTGAGCTGTGCAATGGTTCCCAAACTAGCAGTCAGGAGAACTGCTGCAGTTAGCTTTTCTTTTCGTTTTGTACAAATGAGCAGCAGAGATAAAGACTTTATCCTCCAATGAAGTTCTTTGATGCAGTTATCCTGTGGTGGCTGTCCCAGTGCATCTCCTCACGGGGACACTTGCATGCCAGGATGAAGATTCCCTTCTCTTCTGTTTTGGCTGTGTACAAAATACAAGCAGAAGAGGGTAAGGAGCATTAATCCTGGAATACAAGTGTCCCAGCAGGATTAGTGTAGTCATTAACATCTTTGTAGACAAGCTGGAGAAGAGAGTTAAAGCAATCTGTAGTCTCTTAATTTTCTTTTAAAAGTTCAAAACACTCATTACCATGCCCGAGGCAAAGTTCAAAGTTGAGGGATACTTTATTGTGATCGTTTTTCCATCCAGGCCATTGTCCCTTCCCTGTGGGGATCAGCAGGAGCTCCATGCATGTCAGGAGAGGCGATGTGCTGTCTACTGAAACGTGACCTTTGCTGTGAAGTAGTGTGAGAAGCTGCTTGCTGCTCCAAACGCGCCGGTGTGGGAGAGGGAAAGGCTGTACCGAGCTGGGGGGAAAGGCTCTGGGACATCCCTCTGATATGTATCACACCCAAAATCTGCATCAGGCTGTCCACCTGTTAAAATTGCAGGCTTTGGTGGTAGGGAGAGGTTCCTGTGAGGTGAAGTAACATGAGATATATGCCATCTTCCTACCGGAGCTTGGGAGTATTTGACATGTACAGTCATTCTCAACTTTCTTTTTTTCATTTCTCTCATCAGTGAGGATGTGTTCTTAAGGACAGGAATCACAGTGGCCTGAATAAGAAGGAAGCTGCTGACAGCTTTACCATTCTTTTTAGTTGCTGTTATTCTCTGCTAGCTGTAGGACTGCTCCGGAATGCTGCTTTTCCAAAAGCTTTTCTGTGGGCAGAAGGATTCTGAAAATCACACTCCAAGTGTCTAAAAGGGGATGTCTTTTCTTGGTAAATATTTCTTTCTTCTTTTATTTCAAAAATTACGCTAATGCAGAACTTCCTGTTTGCATTTCTGAGCGTATACTACCCTGAAATAGTACCCAGCCTGCTTTATAGCTGACATTTTGATTTGTGTGCTGTTACTGGTTCTGTAGGAATATTAGATCCTCCACAGTAACTGCTTCGATTCTGAAATATTGTTCCAAACACATGTACAGGCAAAATAATATTCTGACTTTATAAAGAAATAGCAAAATAAATCATGATTACCAATCATGGGAGAATTCTTAAAACTTGTGTGACAAATTCAGTTATACTGAGGACATGAATTTTTTCAAGGTTTTCATGTTTTAAGCAAAAGGTCTTCTGAAGCTGATTACATTTGTAATATATACACTGTGTGGAGCATTGTCCTTTATTCTTAATTATACTCTGCAGGTTGCTGGTTACATGTCCCTTTTGAGTATATTCTTTAGCATCCGCAAGCATAAACAAAGCTGTAGAGACTGTGTTTTCCTTTACCAGCAATGTGACGTGTTTGTGGATTAACTAAATAGCCTTGGGTTCTACATGGATTTCCCCATCACTGGAAAAGGAATTTAGTCCTTTAATAATAGCGGAGATTAAAAATTAAATTAAAGAGAAAATTTGGGTTCACACAGGAGCTTGTTAATAAATAAGTAAAATTACTAGTCTTTTCAGCTGGAGGTTTTGAAGGGAGTTTTAATAGCTTATGAGCTCTTTGCTTTCTTTTGACACTGCTGAACTATTGGGAGTGATCATTTTCTTATGATTATAATCTCTAAGGAATACAGTGCCCTTGGTTTTTGGTAACTGAGAAACCAATGAGCTAAAAAGGAAAGCAGCTGCAGAAACGGGAATGTATGATTTAGCAAAGATCACATGAAGATCGTATGGTTTAGAAAAGATCAAGCTGTAGGGAGGAGAAATCACCAATTTTTCTAGAGTGGCATAGAAAGATTCACAGCAGGAGGGATGTTTTGGAGCCTTACCCTATTGCTGAGGGAGCCTCTTTAGCTAGCTGAGTTAGGTGCATCGCCACGTGAAAGCTTAAGTAGGGCAACCAAGCACTGCTCCCAGATGCATCCTAGAAATGGTCAGGTGTTGGTTAATGGACCTTCCTTACTTCTGCCTCCCTCCTGTCTGCTGTGCTTATCCTTTGCCGCTTTGTTTTTTCACATCCCGAAGGGAGTTTTATCTCGCTGCAGGGCGCTTCCTGGGGCATGGGCGCTTACCCCTCCCGGCAGCTCAGGGGACGCGCACTCTCCCCCCTTCCTCTTCCCCACATCTCCCTGCTTGAGGGAGGGATGTTCAGAGCCAGCTGCTCTTAGCAGGTGGTACCTGGCGATAGAAGGGAAAGCTATTTGAGGCTGTGTGGAGGAAGGAGAAGGGACCCTCTTGAGACTTTGGTTTGTGTTTGATAGGCATGGCCACAGGCTCTGAAGGCACGGACGGCAGGAGGGAGCGCCTTTTAGCCCCAGGTGTGTGGGCAAGAGGCTGCCCCATGGGGCAGGGAGGGGAAGCCGGGAGACTCCTGAGGTGTCTGGGACCAGTTGGGCATGGTCATGGATTTTTCTGCTTTCTGTTTGGAGGTACAGAAGGGAGTCAGCCATGGTGCAGGTCTCCTTTGTAGTTGCAGAGGAAGTTGCTGGCTGGAGATAAGGTTGCTGAAGATCCGGACCAGATCAGACTGCGTGTCTGGCTCTCGGCTGTAACTGTGCGAGGAAGTCTTTCAGCATCAGAGTGAAATGAAACTCAGGTCAGAGACTATGGGGTCAGAAGACAAAAATTGCAAAGTTAGCTTGAAATTCCAGGTCAAGGGTTTTTCCTCCTTTCATTAAGCAGAGCAAAAGGCATTTGTGATTATCAGTGATGCTGATAACGCAGCAGCGTCTAGAGACCAGAATCCTTTTGTACTCAGCCTTGCACTGACCGCCTAGGCTATGAAGAGTGCTCTGGGAACTCAGACCAATGCATGAAAACATCTATACTTTTACCATGTTTTTTTGTGCAAGTAACCTGTGACTTACCTTCCAAAAAAAATAGCACTGAAAACCTTCATACCCAAATGCCTTGACTCTCTTTTTAAATTATTCTAATATACATAATAAAAGACTTGATCATATGCAGGGTAAACAAAACCATGTGTTCCAGAGTTCTCTCCTTCCTTACCTCAATCTTTCAGCTTGTCTCCCTGTCAATGGCTTTTTGTCTTCTTTGCCTCATCCTCCTGTGCTCTCCTTGCCCAGGAGCTGCCTGTGTGTGGGGACGTGAGCATTTGCCCTTATTGGAGATTCAGTTGTTTTTTAACCTTCCTTCTTGCTCCAGAATGAATTTGAGTTTGCCTGCACAACACAACCAGATTTTGTTTGTTGTTTGACTAGTTTAATTTGCTGTCTTCAACGGTCTGAATGATTTAGCCTTCTAAATCATTTAGCAGATATATCCTCTTTGTTTGTTTGTTTGTCTGTAAGTAGTCTAAACTATAAATAATAGTAGTATGGTGTATTTGCAATCAAAATACAGCATATTAATGTCTTGGAGACGCCCTGCCCCCCCACTGTCTCTCGCTGGGTACAACAAAGTATTTTCCCCAACATCATGACCTGAGTCCATCTGGATTAGAACTGTGGGACTGTTTCCTTTCTCAGGTAGCGGATACTTTCTGTACCTTATATAGCCACATATGTTGGTTTGTCATTTTGAATTTACCCTTTGTTACCTGTCTACATCTGTCAGTGAAGTAACATGCTTGATGAGACTGCAATTCAGTGGCAGTTTGCCATATGTTCTTAGTTTTTCTTGGAACATTTAGTTTAGGAAGTGGACTAATTAGCACGTAAACATTGTTTAGCAGAAGAACTCCAATTAGCACTGTTTGGCCTGGCTTCAGTGATAAACAAAGTTAGATGCACGTCAATGTTTGTCCTAACAGTTTATAAAGACTATTTTGTGGTCCTAGGGGACAGCACACATCAGATATGTTAAATAGTCATTGCTGTCAAGGCCATGAGAAAAAGCTTACTGTGTCAAGCTTAATAGGCTGTGCATGATACATTAGTGGGCTAGTATGGAAGCCTTCCATCAATCTCAATTACTCTGAAATACCAACTACATCTTTCCAAAGTGTGCCTTTTTCTTATTATTGTTTATCTGCTACCATGTGAAAAAAATGACAAACACACTCTGCGATTATTATAAAATAATGGAATTTAGGTTTTCAATATGTATTTTACTATCATCATTACATTTTCCTCATTTTGTTAGAGCCTAAAACTAAGCTAGGTTCTTACCAGTACAAGTATAGGCAAGCTTCTTGCCCCCAAGAAAATCACTATCCTCGTTTTGGCATAACAAAATTAATACCAATAAAAAGGTGGGATAAGGTCGGACTACCCTCATGGTAGTATGGCAAGCAGCCGAATGTAGTAACGTAGGCATGCTTTGGTAGTTCTTAAGGGAAAGGTGTTGCCCAGGTATGGGGAACTTATCTATAAGAAACTGAAAATTAAAAGGTGATTGAATTGTAAAATAACCATTCCTCCTTTCCTGCTCCAAGTATTTTAGTTGCATTTCTCTTCTTCCTGGTTGTCCTGTTGTTCCAGTCCTGTCGCCTGTAATGGAGCACAGGAGTTTGAGAGGATGGGTACGTTTTTGCTCCGTTCCTTTATGTTGTGACTTTTAATTAATGGGATAGGTAAAGTGCAGCTGTGGTTGAATCTGGTAGTGGGATCTTTCGATTTTTTTTCATTATTTGATAACCGAAGTAAATCTAAAATATTTCATTTGTACTGAAATTACTTAAACTACTTGAACTAATCCTAACTCTACCTGGGAGAAGGAAGCAGGGAAGAAGCTCTTAATGTGTTGCTGGATCAGCTGTGTTTGTACTTCACAAGTTGCTGCAGCTAGGGGAACCAAACAAAACAGGTCTATTCTTAACTGTACACTGGTTTGGAAAACTCCTTTATTCCTGACAGCAGTACACAGACCATAAAAGCAGCCCAGATGAACAATGCTTGGTTCGATCTTAAAAATCAGAATCTTCTACTGAAAACCTTTCCAGCCATTTCAAAGCCATTTCTAAAGAATCCACTTCTGATTTTATCAATTAATCCATCAATGTTCAATTCAGTTGAAAAATAACAGATACAAATAACCTAAAAGCATTTGCATTGCCTTCCTCCTTTAGACAATGAGGCCAATCCAAAACTTAGAGACACTCATGCAAGGATGTCTATTCTTCAGGTTAAAACTGTAGATTGCATGTATATTGCATGTCATTAGACAGTGTAAGAGGTAGAGCTGTCCCTTTACTCAGCCTCCTGTGGTTAACCGAGAGAGTGAAACTGTGCCAGCAACAGGGAGGAGGGAAGCCAATCTAATGCCTATTTTTTGCGCTGGATCGTCACCCATGCTCCTATGTGCCAGTTTCCTTGTGTCTGAAATCAGTTCTTTGTGGCTGATGTTCTTGCTACTCCAGCTGCAGAAGGATAATGTGTTCCTCAAATTAAGTCCTTACAAGTATTTTACAGCAGTTGGAGAAAATTCTTCCTCCAAAAATAAACACAAGAATTTACTGCTGAAATGCTGTTGCTGAAGAGGATGGGACGTGATTGGTGCCTCCTGGGACAGGATTTAAGTTACTTGTTCGATTTAATGAAATGCATTCATGTTTTCTAACACTTGTTTTTCCTTTTTTGAACACTTTACTGTAGTTTAATATACTCTGAGTCACTGCTGTCTTCTTATTCCACTATGTTCTTTCATTGACTCCCTCTTTCCCTTTCTCCTCCTCTCCCTCCTCCCCTCACAAGCTACTAATAATTAATGTGTGGTAACCAGCCAGATCCCAGTTTAACAGAGGCTTGTGTCTGATACTTTACTCAAACACTTGAGGAATTATCAGGTGGATGATGCTCAGGTCATATGGAAAGTATTGCTTCTCAGAGGTTTTTTGTCTCCTAAAACCAGATACAATAAATTAGATGATGATTTCATTAATTAGAAATAATAGTCTCTTCCTAACCACCATCATGTGAGAGTACTTCAGAGGAGTAGCTGGGTGTGATTTAAGTACTTTATTTGACTGACAGTAGAGAGGGACCCCTCCATGAGTTTAGCAACAGCACATGTAAAACGAAGTCTTTCAATATGTGCAGTGTTAAAAGATGCATAGAAATTAATTCCATTTTAGATGACCAAATTTCCTAAATATTCACTTTTGCAAATTTAGTTCTCACATGCAGAGAATTGATAAATGGTGTCTCATTAATTTCCAGTTTCGCCAAAATTATTTGTTCTGTTTCTGTGCTTCTTTTTGTATTACAAGGGAACACCCGTGGGAAATACCGCAAAGACTAGGTTAAAAAAGAACTGTGATAATAAAGTTCCCATGTAAGATGGGAACTGATTGATGGCAAGGTAAGTTCATAAACATTGGTCCCAGAGTACTGACTGCTTGGCCTTTCTAAAGGTCTGCTTGCTTTTTCTTGTGTCCTTGGAAACTTTACTGGGGTTCTAACACCAAATCCCTGCCTGATTTAACTCCAGCATGTGCCAATGTACGGTGCTGTGTACTTCTGGAAGTTTTAGAGAGATTGCAGGTGTTCTTTGTTATGGAAAAGCTCTTGCAGTCCTAACTGTTAGGAAGCTGCTGTGTGACTATATTCCTGGAATGTACCTTTACAAAAATAAATCTAAGTAGCAGAAAAAGATACAAACCACTGGTGGAAGGCATGTAAGTGGATGTAACGTAGTACCTACAGATATACGTGACACTCTCCATCAAAATATTTGAGGAGATCACAGTTGTTAATGGATTTTAGCCATCTAAGAAACAGGTGAAACAATGAGCAGCTGTGGTAGGGTAGGTTAAATGCATATGCTCAAAACCATATGGGAAACTGAAAGTAACCTAGGAATTAGAGCCAAGTTTCTTTGAGTCCAGTAACCCATTTTGCTTGGCTACTCTTTTATGCTTTTTTCTCCCTCGTTGATTTTTTTTGTTGTTGTTGTTTTTAAAGTGAACTATAGAACAGGGCTCTAGTGAATTGAGCAGCAACTCATTTCCTTTGCGATTGCCAGGAAATACACTGAGCAATTAAGGATGGCTGGATGGGAAAAGGTCTTTCACTTCACTGAGATACAAAGGTTCCCAGGCCTTCCTGGCTTTTCAGCAGCCTACCAGGTGGTCCGACTTAGAGCTCAGTGCCCTGTCTTCCTATGTCCAGCGTAGCAGCAAACTTGAGGAAATGGGAATGAAGGCCCGAAGGATTTTTTTTAAATGTTTCATCACTTAACAGTCCTATTGCAAATCTCTCTTTCTGTTTCCTGTTTCTATATTATCCAGATCAAGTACAGAGAAAAGGACTTCCACCAACAGCATATAGATTCACACAGAGTATTCCTTATTAAGAAGAAATATCTCTTAGCAAACCTTGCACTCTCAATCCGTGTAAGGATTAGTAAGTATACTGGAAGTCTTAAAGGAGGCAAAGGGAAGGTGACCATCTGTTGATCCTGTATTGCACGGAGATGCTTAATAGCTGTTTTTCTTTCAAATGTTGGCCTAAAAATGTAACATGTCCCCAGCAATGCAAGCTACATTTAGCAGCAAGTTGCAGCTTGTTGCAGTGCAGTATGCCCACTAGTGTAAAACGAGACTATTAATATTTCATGTGGAAACATGACTTTTGGCTTGAAACCGATAAATAGATCTACAAGATAAAAACAACTAAAAACTCCGACAAGTCCTAACAAAATTCTCTTGTTAAATAACGCACACTAAATAAATATTGTTGTTTATTGAAAACCCGTTCACTATTAGAAGCTATCTTTTTTTTTGTCGTTTACTTCTAAAATACTATTGGCATCATTATTCAGATATTAATCAGGAGAAAAATAAGTGTTTTCTGTTCTCAAAAGAATTAGGATCTCTTTATTCATTGCTGATTTATCCAACCTGAAGGAAACCAAACTCCGCACATATTCATATCTAAAAAGTAATTTGACATGAACTTCTCATTCTTTTCCTCTATTGTGGAGAACTCGCTATCTTTTTTGAAAAGAGACCTCAAGGTCATAACAGATGGTAAATTTACTGAGCTGTTTTGTTCATTTCTTGATAGTGCTTTGGATTCATTTATTGTTGCTTTTTGTGTGTGCGCGCATGGGTGGATTATCTCATTTTGTCTTCCCTTTCCTTCTTGTTTCCCTTCCTTATTTTAATGTTCGTGCTGTGGCAGTGTTTTCACCATGGTTTTGAACTCTATTTGACATTCATAGCCAAATAATACTATTCTAAATTTTAAGTATTTTCTGTGAACAGTAGCATAGCTTCTGTGTGCTTTAACTCCATGGCTTTAAGTGCACTGTGATCTGTGGGAGCGATCACAGGATTAAGGAACAAGAAGTGCTAAGCTGGGCTTTCCCTCTTCCTGGCTCTGTAAGTTTTCCTGCCTGTAAAAGGAGAAAGCTGATTTGAGTGTCTCAACAAAGTGGCGTGAGAATTAACTAATTGCATATACAAATTGTTACCTGAACGCAAAGAATGTTTGTGCAAGATGGTGTAAACTGGTACAGTTCAGCTGAATGAAACAGCAGCTCAAACATAAGTGGAAGATATTTTGATATATTGTGTTACAGTTCTTCCACGTTTGTTTTGAACTGTTTGGTATGTCATCATAAAAACTGGCATTTTCATGCATAAGGTAAGTAATTGTTTGAGGGAAATAGATCTGAAAATTTTTTAGCTCTGTAAAATGCACAGGAACAACTTCTAGAGTAGTTGACTGTCACAATACATACCAAGTTTCAAAGTTTGCCTCCACTTGTATTGGCATTCAGTGAGGATTTTCTTTCTGAAAGGGAGGAGTACAGTATGTTACCTGTAATTGTAGAAGTCTTGTATTCATTCGAAAAGATCCCAACTCCTCATAAAGAATGCTGTTTTGTTATCTATCAGGACAATCTTTTGTCTTCGCAAATGACAGCAGGGAATTTTGAATGCGGTTACCAGGAAGCCCCACTGCCTAGGACATCAAAATGCTTTGCTACAAAAGCTCTGATGCAGCCTGCTAGAATTTCTGGCCTAGAAAAATGTTTATATATATTCATTTGCAACATTGATTTACAGTATATAATCTGGTCTACTATAATATTACTGTTTAGTTGAAGCAAAGAGCGGGAAAATAGGAAAAATATGTAATCCTCTATAGCTATTGTGGAGGCTTGGTAGCATGGACATAGATAAAGCTGTACTCCCAAAGTTGTGCTAATGTCATTGGAACACCTGATTTTTGTATAATCGTGTATTTTAGAGAGCAAAAGAGACAGAGGGTTCTATATACATGTGCACATAATAAATGTCAGTCTGGTTTATTCTTTTAGAATTAATGTATGTGGAGTGAGAGCTTCTGTGAAAAGCATTAGCCTGGGTGAATATTCTTGCCAGTGCAACATTTGCATGATTGATGAATGATGTCTTGGTCATGGAAGCCTTGAGGAACAGAGTACAAATAACCTTTTTTTTTTTTTTTTTTAATACTTTTTCAGAGATTTTACAGGTAAGTTGTTGAATTAAGTGGAATGTTAAAAATGTTGTCTTTTGACCACAGTGGTAAAGGGTGCTACATTTCCTTCTCATGAGTTCCTGTTTGGGACAGACAAAGCAGATGTTTGGCTTGGAAGCAGGCTTTATTTGGCGTGGTAGCAGGAAGTACTGAGAGATTTGCTATTGACATTTAATCCCTGATGTTTCTGTAGACTGTAAGACTTTTTTTTTTTTGCTTTATTTCTCTCTCTCTTTCTCTTTCTCTCTCATCTATGTAAAATGAACTGAAGTCATAATATGTATTTGGCAAGAAAGCTGGAAATACTGTATTCTGTTTCTTATACTCTTGACAGTCTTACTCATAAATCCCAGTCCCCCGATTCCACTGATCAGAGTGAGATTTTTTTTTATGCAGGTGTTTAAAACGTGAAATTAGATGTTTCCCCCAGAGCTGTACGTCTGATCTCGATCAGCACAGCAGTTGAACTAAAGGGCCTGTCCTCCCAGTCGTTCTGGCTTAAGGAAGTTTTCTTCTGCATCTGGTCCAAAATAAATAAATAAACAAAAGCAGCTGAGATGATAACTGGTCTGAGAAGGCAATCAAGCTGAACTGCTTGAACATACTGAAACGAATTACTGTTCTAATAAACTCTGGTAGCTTGTCGATAAAACCTCCATGATGGAAGTTTTCATGCACAGAATTAGTTTGCAGAGATTTTTGCTGCAAAAATCTTGAGTGTTAGAAAAAACTTGACCTGTTTCTCTGCATTTGCATGTTTATCTAATGGACTGTCAAAGTACAATGAGTCTTGTTAAGGTGGATTTAAAAAATAATTAGTATGGTTTTTAAAACAATGCAGTATTGCAGAATACTTGGTAACTTGCTTCTTTCCTGTATGAGCATTACTTTTCCTTCTGGGTGATAATCCTGATCCAGGGAAGAGCCTGAAAAATTGCTCCTCTGGTTTCCCTCATCTGGAGTCTGATACCCTGGGCCGTGCTGAAAAGAGCTCATCTGTGCAATAAAGTAATGCGCTGAACATTTTATATGCAGCAGATTTGAATCCTATTATTGTAAAGTTATTTGGGGCGGGGAGGGGGGAGCAGAACAGAAGAATTCAGCTCATGAACTTCGTTTTGCATTGATACCTGAAGTATTTGTATTTTAGTGAACTGGATTCAGACGGCTTGAATTCTGTATAGTACTTTGAAAAAAACTGATGCTCTGCAGGCAGGAGGCAGCCAAACTGAACCTCGCTTTCCTTCGTTGTTTTTGTTGACTGTGTTGGGAGGAGCTGCAAAAGGGAATGTGAAGTTTGGGAAAGGAAAAGAGAATGATAAGAGTTGTACCTCACCTACGTGATACATGCAAACACTGCTTGGACCTTGAGCTGCACACCCAAACAGTGATACGTGCAGCGCTACTGCATCGAGTGCAAGACTTGCATTTCCAAGGACACTGCTTACTGCGAGAGTAACCCAGCTACTTCTGGGGCAGAACAGGGCCGTAGGACTGCTACAGCTTGAGCTGTGTCTCGCGTGGGGATGTGTGAGGGCTGTTTATATTGTACAGTGAGTGCTCTGGAACCAGAATAGAGCTCCTGCTATTAGCAGTCAGCAGGAATTTAAAATGCTTTTCGTTCCTAGGGGTAGTTTTTATAAAATCTTAACAACCAGTGGTTTCCCGTTTAATTTTAATATAGCTTAATTTACCAGCTTTCCTTTCAAGATGGTCCTGGATCTACCACCTGAGCCACAACTTCCTTAATGTCATGCCAGAATAGTTTTAAGGGTAGGATATATTCAAATAATGTGGAAAATGTGTCCAAGAGAATGTGTGATAGCTCTCAGGTTACAGTATACAACAGAGTCTGTAGGGGGGTGACAAATATTAGCCATTAACACTTCACAGAAATGAGTCCTGTAGAAATAGTTATCAACAAGAAATAAGGCTAAAACAAAAGAAGGCTAATTACTGTTTTTTGCTCACTAGCTCTTTTTTTCCTGCTGATTCTTAAAATGTGGGAACTCTATTTTTAAAAACAGCTTATCTGTATAATTATGCAGTTCTGTTATTGCATAGTGAGTGCATGGTTACAACCGGTCAGTAGCAATTGTATCAATTGTAGCCTTTCCTGGGTGGCACTGAAAAAAGCAGTGTTTTTCAAAAACTGTTTGAACCAGAAGAAATACTCAACCACCTAGCACACAGGTGAGGAGCACTGGGCACATGAAAAGCTCTTCTTTGGAGCAAAGGCTTCAAGTGGTGCACCGTGAAATGTAAGTAATTAAAACATTATAAAGGCTTCAAGTGAAACACAATGCTCCTCCTGCAACTGGAGTGTTTTTCATTCTGTATTTTAGTCCCAGGTCTTGTTTTTGTTTAGGTAATCTGTATATCAGGCTTCAGGATACGTTCCTGTGCATAGTCTTTCCTAGTACTGACAGCCAGCAATGGTTTCCAGTCCATTGTTTTTAAAACTTTTCTAGGATATCTAAGAATGAAATGGAACTGCCTCAGGTCCAAGAAACTTATGTATTAATGGCATCAAAATTATTTTTTGGAGCACTCTGAATTTCCATTATTCCCACTGCTGTCTCTAGTCTATCATCAGGTTTTTCTGTGCAGGAGGAACCGTCAAAAAAATCAGGATAGGAAATAATTTTATGACTCAGGTTGTAGTTACATTTTTCACAGGCACGTTGCGGAAGCCAGCGGGCTAATGGCATGGCCATCCTCCAGGTCAGAGCAAGGACTGGCAGGGGAGAGGGCTGCAGCTCACCTTTTGTGTAAGACTTTGCCGTTTCCTTTTTTAAAGCTGTATTTCAGGTTGACTTTTTCTACAAAGTTAAAAATAAATAATTGAAATAATCATGTCTTCTGTCTGCTCAAGGAGCTGGAGCACGTTAACAGCTTGCTTTCCTAACCTCCCCAGGTGTACGTCCACCAACCTCATCATAGCTGGAAAGCAGCAGGGCTGCTGCTTCCCTAGGTTCCCCTTTTTCTCCTAGCGACTGAAATATCTCTGCTCCAAGGCAAACAATATTCAGGGCAGAAACTGTCTTTGTCCGGTGTTCAACCAAAGCATGGCTGTACCATCAAGGAGAACTGTGCTGTACTTAAGCAATGAGGTTACCCCTCGTTTGTGCCACAGCTGCTCAGCTCTGCCAGGCCTGCCCATGGCTGCTGGTTGTTTGCACGTGACTAGTTTGATGGGAGGAGATCTGAGTGGCTATAGCAACTCTGTTCTCTCGGCAAAGAATACATATTTCTCGGCACAGATCTATGGCTGTTCATGACAAAGCAGCTGGGATTAGCCTGGGAGAATCTGGGAGTGGGTTGTGTATGTGGGAGGCTGTGGTGTCTAATGGGCAAGGCACAGGTCTGTGGAATAGAGGTATAAAATAAAAAAATCAACTTTGTTATAAAAACTGTGGAGATCTACAGATGAAAAACATCACATAAGCTAAGTTGCAGTAATTGTTGAGCTGGGCAGTGGGTCCAGAGACCACTCACTGGCTGCTCAAGTTGGTGTGTGCTAGCTTCAGGCTGTGGAAGCGATGCTCAGCCCCGGAGGCAACTGGGTTACAAGCGCTGGACTCAGGTGAGCTCCAGCAGCACATGCAAAAAGGCATCTCCCTCGCTTCTGCTGCATCCTCGACTGTGCCAGCGGAGCTTCCAGGCTGTGCCGGGCAGATGGGCGAACTCATATTAAAGCACAGGATAGGCAGAAGGTAAGAATGACACAGAGGTGCTCTGGAGCCCTCAGGTGTCCAAAGTCCAATGCTAGCTAATTCAGTGACTTAATTAGCTATGGGTAAGTGAACTTAAGTGAGGAAAGGGATCACCCTCTATTGAGAGAGGAAAAGCACAGCCTGCTTTGGTGTCCTACAGCCTGCTGTCTGTGCTCCTAAACTTGCTGGTGACTAAAGTGGGTCATAAATGGCAGAAACTTTTTAGATGGGGCTGCACTGCTAGCGTCTAATTTGGTCTGGGAGACTCCTCAGTTGAGATACCTGAGGAGAAGAGGTAGAAATTTATGGTTTTCTCCTGCTCCCATTACTTTTGATAGGAAGGTTTTGCTGCAGATCACCTCCAGACTTGTGTCTGGGAGCTAGAGGATGACAAGGAAGTAAGAGTAAGTTTAGGTTCTTTTAACCTGATTTTTATTTTAATTTCCTTTTTTTTTTTCCTGGTAAAACAAGTTAGCTCTCCGATATTTTTATCTGCAGTGTTAACACGAACAGTGATCATTGCCAATCCCCGTAATTATTATTTTGAGGTCTTTTGGGAGCCTGCTGAGCTGAAGCATTCTTTTCCCGTTGCTTTGGCACCTGGGAATTCAGGCTCCAATGATATTTTCCAGCAGATGTGACTATCGGTGCTTGTTTATTTTTAGCTGGGGATTGTGCACCTTGATCTCGGTGGGAAGCTTCCTGTCCTCATTGTCTTTTACAGCCGCTTGTAAAGGCAAGTGGCTTATAATGACCTACCCTTACTTCCCCTGGCTGGTTCCAAAAGACACAGGAATGTCATCATCAAATGTTATAATTTACTCAGGGACTTTCCGATGAGGACCTCACAGGTTTAACCTTTCCAAAAGCTGTGTTTATTCAAGAGGGTAATAGCATTGGTAGCTTGGACGTTGAGGCTAGGAAGTCACCAGATCATGGCTGATAAGTTCATTGATTTTTGTCCACTGAACAGGTTTTTTTTGTGCAAGTGAACCTGTGTTTTTCAGTGAGATGCATATTTTAATCACCTAATTCCGTGATAACCAAATTTCAGAGGAAAGCGATTATTATTTTTACCGCTACATATGAAACTATGTGAAGTTCTAACTTTCCTTAAAGTGATTTTAAATAACGGAGAAGAGGAAAACATTCAGAAATGTTTTCGAGTTCTACATCATAAATGGCAGAAGCTACATGTTCTAGTAACATATTTAAGAACCTTGAAAAATTTTAACACTTGTGTGCGTGTGCCTGTGTATGTGTGCGTGCTGCTGCACATGGCTCCCCGTGTATAGTTTGTGAGCTTCTTTATGCCGCTGCGACAGGACTGTATGAAAGCGTTGTGTATCAGGTTGTAATGGAATGTTTTTATCTTGAATTTATAAATACCTTTAAAAAAATCTGGCATAATACAGATGCAAACCAGGCTGTGCATTGTTGGTGAAAGTGCCATGCTTTCAATTTTTGCTAAAGAAAAAAGCATTCAGCAAGAAAAAGCTCTGATTTCAAGATCAGTACTTTCTTCTGCCTCTGTGAATGTTGCTGTTGCAATGCTGTTTTGTCTGTTTCCTGTTATACAAAAAACAGTGTAAGAAGCAGATTTCCATCTATTATATTCTTCAGAAAACAGACATGATGATCCAGCTAATGGTTGGGTTTAATATATAGGGGTTTTGGAAAAAAGCCCAAACTTGCAAATCATTTCATCTTGCTCACATAACTTGTTTTGTCATTATAGGGGAAAGAATGTTTGTTTCGTAAATACTCCATGTGGTAGATAGCGGAAACTACATGCACACTACCTTTCCCCCAGGAAATTTTTTTTCACTAATGATATACAGATTATA
Source organism: Chauna torquata (assembly GCA_013399475.1). NCBI lineage: Eukaryota > Metazoa > Chordata > Aves > Anseriformes > Anhimidae > Chauna > Chauna torquata. The sequence continues at coordinate 323,695 of VXAL01018742.1, forward strand.
TTTTTGGCAACTATTTTCAGTTTTGGAAGAGTGACACGATACAAGGAACCCCTTTTAGTATTCTTTTGTTACAAAAAAAGAAAACAAACGTCTTCTTTGCAAAGTAAGCAATTAATGTGAGTGATATTGCTGTTGATGCTTGCCATGTGATATTTATTATTGACATAGTGGGTAGAAATCACCCATCTAATTCTTCAGGACTTTTGTGGAATGCTTTTTGAGGAACACGAGACCAACATGCTCTACTGTAAAGGACGGCCCCAGGTTGTATTGGAGGGACCTTTCCACAAGAGGCTGAAAGCTTGCCTAGTGTTTGCTTTGCAGGCAACAGGTATGATGGGAAGACAGTACCTTTAGTGAGTTGTTGTACAATTCCCAGTGTATGTTTGATCTCTCAGTTTCCTGCAAAGCTCTGATGTTTTCCTAATTGCTGTTCCACAAAACCACCAAATGGGAAAGAAGCAAAGTGAGCTCCCCAAAAGATCTGAAATGTTTTTTGTTAGAGCAGCAGACTGTATAGAAGCCTCTCTTGCCCCCAGGTGATTCTCAGTTAGGCCATCCTTTCCATCCCTTACTAGGAGACATCATGCCTAAACTGCATCCTGCTGTCAGTGTGGATGTTGCAGAGCCTTTGGTTATGTAAAATAAGATGATCTCATATCATGGAAAAAACTGATCAATATTTTCCAGTATTGTAACCTCTTAGAGAGAGTTTTGGTATTTTGCATCTGTCCCGCGAGTTACTTTTTTAAGGTTTTGTCAGTTTTAAGGACGTAAATGATGATTTCAGTTATGTATCCTACTTCTTGAATTCAGTTTGGCTTAGCCACAGGTTAAGGGTAGGATACTGTGTAACCGAGGGGTGATGCATCAGTCCTGCTATTTTGTTGAATATTTACTTCCAGCTGCGATTAACTACATGAAATACATACTTGGGAACAAACTTCTTGCACTCAGATTTTCACAGTATCATCCTAGGCATGTGGAAATACTACCTCTTGTATCCTTAGCTACTGCTGTTCTCCCTGGACTCTGTAAGTGTTTGTTGCTTTAGCTGTAGAAGGCAAGCCAGGTTGTGGAATAGGATAAGCACCCTTACTGCCTCTTAGGCGTAGGGAAGCTGATGGGAGACTTGCCCAAGGCCTCACTTCTTAAAATCGGTCAACAACAAATTCAACTCAGCTGTATACCAAAGATTGCTCTGAGGTTGTTGTTCTCCTGTCTAAAATGGTATTGCTGGTGAATGAAGATATGGAACTTTTTTCTTCTTTTCCATAGGATGTCTTGTAGCTAACATTTGTCAGAACAATGGCAAAAAGCAAGCATGAGAGAAAAATCTTTGTGTAAAAGCAGTAACATGGTCTTTGAGGACCTGGTAGGCTGGTACAGAGAGCTCCCTGTATTGTTCTTAAACCATTTGTGTGCACTCCTGGTACAGATGCTGGAAAAAAAACCTCCCAACATGTACCTACAGAGCTCTGTTGAATGGCACATCCTGACATGTGAAAGGAGAAATGGTGAGGCTGAGCTACCTGAAAGAATGGCTTGGCATTCCTGTGGCTGAGAGGAACTGCTTTTGAGGAAAGAAAGAAGATGGGGAGGAGCCTGGGCAGCGATGAGTGTGCATGGGGGGCTGCAGGGAGGTGGGCTGGAGCTAAAAGACCACATCCGTGTTTTTCCAGGTGTCCCTTTTGTAATCTTTCATTTTTAGAAGAAAAGAGGCAGCAAATCCAGTCATTCAGAAAAAGAAGTGACAACAAAAGAGAGAAACCAGACTTGTGCTGTGCTTTCATTAACTGTTTTACTGCAGTTATTGCACTTGGTACCTCATTTTATAATGTTTTCTCAATTACAGTGCATGTCCCACACGCTCATTGCCCCTCATTTATTCCCTGTTACTTTATTGCTTTGTTTAATCCTTTATAATGTGTCTAACCCACTGTTAAGGCTGCTTGCAAAGTTCAAGCTGCTGTTGAGAGATTTTTGCTTGAAATAAATTAAACAGTTCCAAATTGTCTGTGTTTAGTGTGACCAAAAAAAAAAAAAAAAAGAAAAAGATCTTGTAAAGCTTCAGATTGTGCCAGAAATGAATGACTTCTTCACTGATCAAGCAGGACTTCCAGAATCAGCGCTTGCGTTCTACCCGAAAAGATTCAGGAGGCCCCCTCCTTACTTGAAACATATATAAATGATGAAAACAATTAAATGCATACATACTTTACAAGATTTAACTTGACAAGCCTGAATAAACTAGCTTTTGCCCTGCACCTTTGTTCTTGCCCTAGGTCTTTCTGTGTACTTGTGATAGACTTTCAACTCAGTCAAAAAAATTCTTCCTAACCAAAAGGCTTGGCATCAGAATTAAAACAACTGTTTAAAGAATTGCTCATACCTTTCCCATTGCTGTGGCAATATTACAGGTAGAAAAATTAAGCCACAAAATTCTTCAGAGCCCCTTTTGTTACAGTTCTTCAGTGCATGTATTTTCAGTGCATGTATTTTCACAAAAGGATGTCCTGCAAAACAGCTTGCTGAAGAGTTTAAAAAAAAAAAAGGCTGAGCGTGGTTCTCTAAAGGTCTGTGTGTTTTTCAGGTTAAGTTTACATCTTTACCTTGCATTGTTTCAAGGTGAGTTTCAGTTATAAATAGTAAATCTATCTGGAAGTTTGCACTGGTATATCTTGCAGGGTAGGCGTAGCTGTTGGCTAGAACTCTCATTTTGGTATCTTGCCAAATTTATTTTCATTTTGATTTTATATGATTGCTGATTAAACAAAATCTATTTATATATGGATGTTTAAGTTCAAAATATTACAGTCGATAATTGCAGAAAGGCAAACACTGTGCTGAGGATGTTTATTCAAGCTTTCTCAAATGGGAAGTTTTACAGTGCCTGGCTTTGCAGAAGTGTCTTTTTGTTTGTTTGTTTTTTCTTGAGATGAAATCTATTTCCATGTTGCTGACCTTTTAATTTGTTTTTTTTTTCAATGTGTAGTTCCAATAGCTTTTTTTTAATTGTGTTGCTCGTGAACTTGTTCAAGATGCCCTGATCATTAGTGCAGATTAATAGATTAATGCAACTTTGTGAACCAGTGAAAAAGAAAAGCCTAGTGACTCTCAGTGATAGATAAACTGTTTACATTTGAATTAGCAGGTAGTTCAGCTTTCTGAGAACAGCTGTACTGGTAGCCTGTCAAGATGAGAATCGCCTCCAAAATGGCTTATGTTGAATTTATTACCAACTTTACCTTCTGGCAGTAATAATGGTGAAAAGTCCTTTCTAATTGCAAAGTAGTGGCTGGATTGCACTGCAGTACATTAAGGACTGTGAGGTATCGTGTTTCTGCACTAATTTGCATCTTTCCTGTTTATCGTAAACAGTCAGCATAAAAGAAGAGATTTTGAGTGGTACCCTTCTTTCCCGATTGAAAGAATGTCCTCTATTGGATTAGCACGATGTTTTAATGATACCCTCGTTCACTTGTGGCAAAATCAGTGTGTGCTTGGTGTGAAGCTCAGAGGGACTATTCCACTGCGGCCAAACTGACTCGTGTTGTTGGATGTGCACGTAACAAATCAGTTGAGCAAAACCACAGGATCATACCAGCTTTCCTGCTTTTCCCGCCCCCCCAAGTTTTCCTGTTACATATTGTAACCTTAGTGGCCACAAAGCAGAATTTCCATGTACATGTAACTCTCTAAGTATCAAAACTGTGTATGTATACGTACATGGACACATAAAAATCAAATAATGTATAGGTGAGGAAGAAGCCTGATGGCGTTTGTTTTTATTTGTAAGTGATGCAGTAGGCTTTCCCAAGAGTTACGGCTCCTTTCTGGTTGTATAGTTTAACAACTTACTGAAAGGTAAAGGGACCCCACTGCCAGAATAAAGGTATATCAAGTGTGAAGGGTGTTACTTTTTAGCATAAAATAAGAAATAGCAATACCTTCCTTATAATTTAGTAGTGCAAATAGATGTTTAGAAATGCTATTTGTTGGTACGTAGCGTGGCCAAGATACTTCATGTGTGAATATACTTACTCAATATTTGAAATCAGCTTATGCAAAATTTTGTTTGTTTTCATGGAATACTGAATGGCAGGGGAATTAACATTCCTGGGGAGAGGGCTTTCATTGGAATTGCTGGTAGGGCAATAATTCTTCCCTGTTCCTCCTCACCCCTGTGTTCCCTTCTTTTAACTCAGGTGTTTCTGTAGCAGGAAGGTTTTTTTTTAAAAAAAAAAAAAAGTATTTTTTAAAAGATCATCATTCAAAAATTGTCATGTGCCTCTTTATCTCAAGAACCTGTAATGCATGATCTGAGCTGCAAAACTGACAGAACCATCTTGGTAAACATGTATTAAAGGATTCCTTTCTGACTTTTTATATATGTGTATTGTGTTCTGTATTATTTGATGACAGACTAGGAGATACCCAATGATTTAAAGGGTGTAATAATTTGGAGGAAAACTTGTCTTAAAAAAAAAGTTGTTATGATTGTAAAGAAACCTGAGACACGAAACTGTATAGGTTGCAAATAATATTGAGCTCAGTTTACAGCATATCTGTGTGTGTGGTGCTTCTGCCTCTCATATGACTGTAAATTAGTATTACCTGTCAACAGGTTGTTATTCTGTCTATTTTGCCCATAACTATTATGGAAAAAAAAAAAAAAAGCCAGCTTTGGTCCTGACCCAAAATCTGATGAAGACAGTAGAAAAATTTTCATTGACTTTTTTGTGCTTGAGGTCAGATCCTTGGAGGTTTGAAAAAGCCTAGAAAGAACAAAACCAGAGTTTTGAAAGAGAAGGTTTTTCCATAATTTATTTCGTTATTGTGTCATATCATAGCTTAATTCAGAGCAAGTGTTTTAACCCTAAATAAAGAGGAAGTTTTGACATTTTCTCATAAAAGAAAACTTTGTTAAATAATCATAATATGAAAGTTTCAGTATTTAGAAGACTTGCAGTCCGATCTTACACTGATGGCAATCGTATTTTAAAATAGGTATTCATTTGAAAGGAATTAGGCATGCATCAAGAGGTTACAATTGCATGTTCAGTAGCGGTTTGTCACTGCCCCCTGCTCTGCATGAGCATGCGCATTTGTATGCCTTCATGGTGATATGCAGCGAGGAATTTGACTAGAAAAACGAACCTAGCAAAAATAAACTCAACGTCCATTTCCCCAGTTGTGATGCACACAAGTGCTTGCGGCAGCACGGCGCTGAGGGGATGCGGTGGTGGGAACGTGTGCTCAGGAGACAAGCGGCGGTGGCGGCAGCAGTTTCTTGAGCTGGCCCTGCAGCTGGTAAGACACCCACCAAACTGTGTTGTGTGCAACCGTTCTACCAATTTGTCGGATTATTTTCAAATCTCAGGAGCATAAGATTAGCCAAACTGGTAATTCATCTAGACCAATTTCCAGCCCCTAGCAGGTGCCAAAGAGTAGATGCCTAAGAAAGAATACGAGAATTCATTAAATTGTGCTTTGAAGCTACAGAGCACTAGCATGTTTATCAAGAATATCATCTACACTGGTTTTTCTCTGTTGTGCATTACAGTAATTGCCACAGTACCATAACCGAACAGTACGCTTACCAAGAGAACTGCAAAAATAAAAGAAAACAAAACAAAACAAAAAACAATGGTAATGGAGCTTTTCACTAAGACTTAAGAATGTTGTCGTACTGCACCAATACAGTTTTAGTGTTTACCTATAAAAATCCTATGCCACAACTGTTAGCTATTGCTTTAAAACTATGCCTGTTTATTTATTATAAGCATTGTCTTTTGCAATTTTGTTTTCAGGTATTGTCAGATCCGCTCTTTTAATAAAGGTGCCTTCAGGATATTTGCAGCTAGTTAGGTGGTGTTCTGGGTACCAATCCAGCACTAAATGAGAAACTATTTGTTACTTTTTTGTATGCAGCAGTAACAAGTTTTAACATTAAAGTATTAAGGTATCTGATTGCCTACAGGAAAGGGATATAATATTCACTTAGCAGCCAATGAATGAATGATTAAAATCTTAAAAGCATTTAATAAGATTGAAACACAGAGCAGGGCTGTTCTCTGGTGTAAAGTTACAGAAGAGGTTCACTGGGTCAGAGAAAGAATACTGGAGATTTTTTTTTTTTTTAAAAGCAGTGTTACTTCTACTGTCAAGTCAAGACAGCTCTGAGGGGAAAACCATAGAAGAGTGGTGGTATGTTAAAAACAGCACAAAGCAAAACAAAGAAATTGGTTCCACACCTGTAACATGTCAAAAGAAAATAAAAATAAAAAAGGTCATTATTATATAAAGAAGTGCACGCACTTTCTATCCTGACCATTAGATAAAAACTCTCCTACCTGCCTCAAACACACATGTACTCCTATTACCAAAGACTGGGAAGGCTTTGTAATTTAAAAGAAAGCCCTGTGGTTTGGAAGCTGCTGTCCCAAGTGTTTTGAAAGGAAGGGTGCATGGCAGCAGGGCAAGACTATTCCCTCAGTCTCTTCTTTTACCCCTTATAGTCCTGGTGCGAGACTGTAATTATTTCTCCCTCATTAAAGACACCTTACCTGCAGTCTCAGACGATACTTTGGCAGTAACAGGGTAATGTAAACCCAGAATAGGAATTTAAGGTAAGTACTCAGTCGAAACTCTCCTTCAGTGAGTTACTTAAGCACAGAGGCAGCCTTGTTGCCTATGACAAGCTGTGTAGTGTGTGACCGCTGCTTCTTTCTTGCTTTCTTGTTCTCTGTTCAATAAGATGCATTTCTTAACCATTGCCACACTTAGTGGAGAAAACTCTTGAAAGGCTGCAGTAGCCTGCGTTTCCACACATCTTTCTTCTAGATTCAGCAACAGACTTGGGAAGGTGACACCTATTCAAATGAGCAGATAGATGTAGTCGTAATAGCTGTTGGGTGCAGAATTCTTGGCACTGTTTGAATTTTGTAAATAATTGTTGAAGGATAGATTCTCTTAAAGACCCGATAAAATAACATCAGCTACATAATAGTAGTAAAACAGAGATCTAAGGAATACTGTTTTACATTGCATGGAAAAAATACTAAGTCACGCATGTTCAACATTTTACAGGGCTCTTCTTTACCCACCCACCCCTTTTGAATGAACCTGAAAAATGACAGGCTGTCTATTAATGACATCTGAACAGTTCGATAGATCAGTATGTTGAAAACGTTTTGTCATATTTTGTGCATTTGGGTTTGTGATACTGAGTTGCATCTTTCTTGAAGATTAGAGGTCGTAGTTGGTTCTGTGAGGACCTTAAGCTTGCCAAAGATTGCTGCTAAGTAATTTTGCATGAGCAAGGAGAGATCCCCAGAGACCTGATGTGCACAGCTGCCATCTGTGCCAGCCGCTTTCTGGAATCCCCTGGGTAAGGAGCAGAGTGAGACACGCTGCAAATGAAACAGAGAGGAGGTGAGACTTGGAGAAGTTGGAATGATCGCCGTTTAGTCCTCCATAGTTTGAAGAAACTTTGTGCCTGCCTGAAGTTATATTGGAATTCTGGCCCTAACTGAAAGTACAGAGGGATGCATCTCTCAATGTGAAATTATTTTCCTGGGAATGTTCCTTTTCCCATTCATGCTTATTCTTAGAGGTCAAGAAGTCAGAGCTGTGCAGTTTGAAGTCAGAAGGTTCCCAGGAACACTGAAAAGCCTTTGAATACCATGGTCTTCATCTGCAAGTGCTATTAAACTAAATTACATGGTAGGCTGTTTTTTTCCTGAGGTAAGAAAACTGTTTCATTTTTCCTCCATTTCAATCTTTCCATCATACTAAACCTGCATTGTGAGTAGAGAAATTGGATTTGGGTGGAATAGGGGCTTCTGTTTGTTCATTAGTTCTTCTAAATGACGTGATCAAAACTCAGAACTATCAGACTGGGAGAGCATGTGCGTGCACTGTGTTCCTGGTAGAAATGCCAGCATGAAGTCAGCAGCCTGCACCCCATGCATGCAAACACCACTATGCTTTCCAGTCCATTTCTCCTCCCCAGATTCCATAACTAATGTTGAAAGTTGATTTTCAACTTTAAGAAAATAGCTCAGTGCGATAAGAATCTTAATCCTGTCGATAAAATAACAACATCAACAAAAGTCCGGGCTAACAGGTTTCTCTAACCCAGAAGCCTGAGAGGTATTAGAAATATGATTTTCCTTCTCTGTCAGCCTGGCCCTCACCCACCGAAAGGCGAGCATCGCGGCTCTCCCTTTCCCTGTCGGCATCAGTGGCGGCAGCCAGTCTGACCTGGAAAGGAGCTGAGACTCCGGAGGTCTCTTTTCAAACCCGGAAATGTCAGTAATTCACTCCCTCGTCCAGCACTGTTTATTTAGGGCGCCAAGTGCCTGTTTCACCTGATGACATTGTCAGGAGGTAGCCGGAGGCTTTCGCATCACAGTGCCTGCCGCTGGGTGCGGCTCGGTTTTGGTGCGCTCGGATGCTGTGTCAGGAAGGGGAAAACTTCAAGAGCTTTCCTTAAGACGCAGCACAGCCTTGCCTTTGCTTTTAACAATCAGTAGAAGGTGCCTGGAGCATCCCCAGCAGAAGCCAAAGCCCTTGCCTGGCTGCAGCTGCAGCCTGGTCCTGGAGCAGTGGCTGCTACAGGGCTCGCCTGGGAGGGTGCCTTCCTTGTGTCAGCGTTGCACAAGCCGTGCCGAGAGGGGGGCCCTGTGTCTGCCGTGAGCCAAACCGCTGAGGCTGGGTTTCCACAGCCAGCGATGAGCCAGGCGCAGTCGGCTCACGTTGAAGCTTGAGCTCTCTTTGTCTGCCTGGTTCCTGTTTTCATGAGCTGTATTTTGAGTTTTTGGCAACTTTGGGAGGCAGCTCTGAGATGATAGGTGTCTGTGAAATTCAGTAACGCAGGCCCCAGGCAGGATCCCCTAGAAAAATGTCATGGGAGGTGGCTTGTTTGACTCAAAAGTCTTTATTTGTATCACCTGTGCAAAGGAATGCTGTCAACATAGGTTCCATCGTGGAGACGGCTGATTTAGTACCGGATGCGGTGACAGTACCTCATTCTTTAGGAGCCCTCGATACGAAATGAGGCATCATTATGCTTTTGTTCTGCCCTACTGCAAGTGGACTTGGCCGTGTGGTTATTTCTGCAAAGTCTCATTGCCCACAGTAGAACAGTGCCTGCTGCTTGTTAGATGGAGAAGCACGAGCATGGCTTGTAATGTTGTACTTTCAGTTATAACCCAGCCCTTATAAGCAAAAGTTTTACATTTCACTCTACCTTAATTGAGAGTATTCTCAGTGATCTGGATTTTGTTCTCAATAATTCTATCTTTGACTAAATTAATTAGTCTGTTTTGCCAATGTTCATTGGCAAAGAAACAGACTAGAATCAGCAGATCAAGAAGGTATTTCTTCATCCATCTGATTGCTCAGCCTAAATGAAAAGAAGAGATGAGACTCTTAGGCTTTGTTGCTCTTCAGATGTCTCACAAAACATTCTGCCACTTCGCTCATTGTGGAAATGTTCTTTATTTTTCTATTTCACTATTAGGATTTCCTGCTTAGTTTGTTGGGTAAAGCCTGTCTGTGTAGATGACCAAATGAAGAGACATCAGATGGGGTTATATTTGAAGGTCTGTTGCTCAATTTGTATGATTTTGCTGGTAGAAGCTAATTGATTTTTCTACCTTCCATTACTCCATCTATAAAATGGAGGTTCTAATGTTTTTGTAAATACTTTTGCTTCTTGAAAATGTACTTATGCTTAGAGAACGTTCTTGAAAATGTCTTGAAAATGTTCTTCTATGCTTAGAGAACCGAAGTTGCTTGGTTTTAATTAGCGTGAAACACTAACCAAGTGGCATACTTGCTTTGTTTTTATATTTTTGCCAGTAGGAAAAAGAGGCATAACACAGGTATTAAAGGGCTGCAGAAATCTCAGAAATGCAGATTCTGGTTAGGCTTTTAATAGCTAGCGTACGGGAGAGAACTACACATTAATTCATTTTGAAATATTATAGTTGGGCAGAAACTTCAGTTTTTCATTATTTACCAAGTGGCAATGCCTTTGGACTTCATTTGAGGACTTGAGCCCATTGCTCAGAGGCAGAGCACCAATAAGGGTTCTGACCAGAAGAACTGATAATCTCAGTACAGGGCTTAAGACAACAAATGGCTACAGGCAGAAAGGTGAAAACAGCAGAGCAACAAAAACGTCATGGACTGGCCTCAGCATGTTAATGGACTACATTTTGTAAGGATTGTGGGGTTTGATGTGGGTGTGTATATTTCATAGCTATGAAGAATCTGAAGAAGTATTTGGAGGACATACAGGATAAAGTCATTGGCAAAAAGCACTCCCAAGTCCAACTGTTGGAGGACATGTAATGTGCTTTAGATTTTGCTCTGTCTGTGTTCGGTTTTAAGTACACCAAACATCTAATGAGTCAGCCAGTGATGGAGGACTGCAAATATGGGCTGAGGTGTGAGGCAGGCGTCAGTATTTTGATGAAGAGTGAATCTATTTTAGAAATATTTTCCAGAAAGAACCTGCAAAGTTTATACCTTGCATAAGCGTGAAGAACTCGGGAAATGGGCTAAGTCAGAAGTGCTCAGGTTATAACCTGGACTGACAGGGTAATTTTCTGGCTCACAATGAGTGGGAAAGTGATGGAGGTAAATCAGCCACTGTATTCATGTCATTTCTGAGCTGATGTTGGCTCTCTGCAAGGATTTTTTGAGGTGCTGCTCAAGATTTTTGTTTGAAAAAAAGAGTGAAAATACTGAAATGGAGAAAAAAGTGAGTAGTCAGTGTGAGAATGGTAGTTGTGATTACGTTTGCAGCTCAGTGTGCTGGAAGACAGTTTGCAAGGGGAGAAGACAGAAAAAAAACAAAGCAAGCAGCAAGGCCCCTACAGGAGGTCAAAATGTAAGAAATTGGTGGAAGGAATACTTGCAGCCAAGTTTTGAGAGGACAAACACGCATGCCTGTATTGATATCAGATGACGTCAGTGGAAGATAGGGAAAAAGTCTGAATATTGGTGAGGAAGATGATATCAGACAATACATGTAACAGACTGTGGTGGAAAATGTCCATTAGAGACAGTCTGGGATTAGAAGAGGAAGAGTGGAAAGTTGGTAAAAGGAGCTTAGGATCTGGGAAATGGTTTTCACTGAAGCTGGAGAGGCAGAGCTGACTTGCTAGGAATGTGGAAAAACTATAAGGCAGAATGAACTCACAGTGGAGGACATCAGCCAGATCTCAAGATTTACAGCAAAGATGATCCATATCACAAGAACAAGAGCAGAGGAAATGGGTGTTGGTCCGGTTGGGAACATGCAGGTTGCATGCCAGATGTGTGGTTATCAGTTTGTCAGTGAATATAGATAGTGTTTCTTAATTTACTGTTTAAAAAATAGTTGCTCCGAAAAAGCCTTAACCATGCTGTCCTCTTACAAAAAATTATTCCTGTCCTAACATGCTGTAAGTTGGCAGGAGAAAGTGTGACTGTTCCTGCACTGTCTGGAATTTGGACAGTTTTTGGCTGTAACCTCTCAAATAAAGGTAACAATAACAAGGAGTCATTGCTTTCTTTTTATTTTAAACTATAAATTACAGACTTTGGTTTGTAGTGTCAGGAATTCAGAGCTGGAAGCTAGTTTCTGCCACCTTGTTCCATTTATGCTTTGAATCTTATTTGATGAGTAATAGAAAGAACAGGCATTCAAAGCGAAGCAACATTGAGTATTGTTAGATTTCTAGAAATTGCAGTAAGACTGTACTGCAAGAACAAAAGCAAATGAAGATACTTCAGGGAGTTGAGAACCTCACAGTTACATAAACCAACAAAATTTGGAAATTTAGATCTGGGTATGATAGACTGTCCTTAGCTTGCTGGTTGGTGGTGATAATAGTAGTTTACTTCCTCTCCCACTTCTAGTCTACTAGAAATTTAGAATTCAGACTACTCATAGGCAGTGAAACAAAGAAAATGGTGCTGGGTAGTACGTGCATCCATGAAAGATATTTGTGTGTGTATGCAGATGTATTATTTTACTGAGTCCTCTCAGTAACTATTTTGGATCTACTGGGGCCATCAAATGCTTTGAGATTGTTTAAAGTGAGATAAAAACGAGTCTTACCAGGGGACAAATTTTTGAAAATCTTTTTGACAGAAATCAAACCTAGACTATCCACACAAGTTGCTTCTGTTTCTTGGAGAGCTTCCTTTTCTAATGGAAACTGGGTGTTTGAGAACCGTGCTCAGGCACGCTGGGTGACATATTTCCACTGCTTGTCAAGTTTAAAATAGGTGTACTTGAGCTTTCAGATATTCTGGTTGTGCTCTTTCTCTGCCTGGTTTATCTTTGCAGAAGTCATGGAGTGAATATCGGCCTTTTTGTCTTCAGTCAATATCTTGGTGAAGAAAAATGGTTCTGCGTAGCTAGTTCAGGAGAGGGAGCAGCCTTTGCTTTTAACATAGGATCTATGGTCATGAGCAGCAGCATGACCTGCACTGAAGCTTAAGCTCAAATTTGCAGAGATGTTTTGCTCAAGCCACTCGGGCTTGCAGCAGAGCTTGCAATGGAGCACCCCCTCTCTGCCTGGATTTCCTTGGTCCAGTCTAGAGGAAAAGTGCAAAGTCACCTGTCTGAATCGGATGGGACCTGAGGCTGGGGTATATAGAGCTAGCTTGGTAACTCTTCAAGATATTTTTTCTGCGATATAGGTCTGTCTTTTTTTCTGTGATAGGAGTCAAAGCTGACCTGCAGTATTGTGCTATTAGCCAAGTTGCTCACCAGCAACTCATTACGAAGCCAGCCACTACATCTTGCTTTTCCACTTCAATGCTTTATCACAGAGCTGGAGTTGCTGCTGATTACTCTGTGGCAGTGATTTAGAAGTCTGTCAGAATTTAGAAATTGCTTGAGGTGTAGGAAGGTTAAAAGGCTGCACACATATAAGACTGGAAGCAAAATATGGATGCTAATTCTAATTTGACCGAAGACTTCCTGGGATGCTTCTGACAAACCACTAAAAGACTGCTCCTCAATTTTCAGACTTGTAAAACTGCCTTAGTTTGCAGAGGTGTTATGAACTGTTGCTGTTAATATTATAGCATTTTGAAGATGTGGATTTATAAATTGTTGGTCTGATTGTCTGATACTGTTTCACACCATCCCTATAACAGCATTTTTATACATAATGCCAGTGATTGTAGCTAAAGACAGTAGGGTTAACAGAAAGACCATGGAAAAGGTTTAGTCCTGACTGTAACTTTACATCTTCTGGTTTTGTTTCACTTGAGGACTGGTTTGTCTGACAGAAAATCAACTGCAAAATGGCTGTTTGAGACGAGTCTCCAACCTCAAGTCCTTGTCGGTGCTGGGACTTTGATGCAGTGATCTGCCTGCATGCTGGGTTTGGGGAATGGCACGAGAAAGCAGACTACTGAGAGGTTGTCAGGTAGTTCCAGAGGAGCAAATACTGAGGGTTTTGCCTTTGTGTCTCCCTGCTCCTCCCCCAGACAGTGCTCTCTTAAATGAAACATTTTCTGCAAATTTTCTTTCCCAGTAATACTGCATTTCTTTGTGTTTGCTGTGAAGTTACAAACGAAAGTGAAATTTTTTAATGCTGGTCATCCGGCTTTAACTCTCCCTCCCTCCATTTAGCAATTCCAAGCTTGAGCCTGCACTCCGTCTGCTGCCTATCTGATTCATTTTGCTTCCTCCAGATACATGTTTATATAACCTTTTAATACTGAGGACCTGGGTGACCTTGGCGTGACACCATGAATCATATATGGGAAATGTAGAGTTAGGAAGAAGAAATGAAGTAAGTGTATTTATGGTCAGAAAAGTAATTGTAAAAATCTCATCTTACGCAGCAGATATGCTTCCTGTGTATGTTCTGAGTTGTATCCGCTGACTTTTCTGACAAAAATAAATCCATGGGGAACTTAATTGGCTCTCAAAACCTAAGCTGATCTTGCAGGCTGATAGTGTATTTCTGTGAGCGTATTTATATACATGTTGAGAATAAACCATATCTAATTTAGATACTATTGAGAGACACAAGCCAGGGACATCCCACAGTGTGATTTCATTTGTATTTATTTATATAGATTTATAAAACTCATTAAGCATGCATTCTGTGCTCTCTGGACTCCTGACACATAAATCTACATGTAGAACAGTAATTTATTATTACTTTATATAAAGCCTGCTCAGCACATCTTAAATCAGAGCTGGGCACCATCTAACAGTAAAACCAACCACAGTCTGTAGCCACATAAATCTCTCCAGCCTCTGTCCATGTCCTCTTTAGAGTTCAACGGCACTTGAAAACCAAGATCATGTGTGGCATGTTCTTGGATTGCAGGCACTCAGGAATGAGTTATCCTCAAAATGAGTTTTAAAAATTGCTTTTCCTGTAAGGATTCTTCTTTTACTCTCTCCTCCTTGTCAACCACCTGGTGAAACTTTATTAGAAACTTGTAGTGTGTTGAAGGTGTCCCAGAAAAATTGCCTGAGCTGTATTCATTTCTCTAGATTATAAAGATATTTTATACTAGATTATTAATTCAGTATGATATGACCTCACTGAAGGTGAAACTTTAAAACAAACAAACAAACAAAAACTTCGCTCAAACTTCTTCAGTGTGGAGGGCCTGTCATGTCAGGCATTTGGGACTCATACTCCTAAAGCACCTTGAAAAATTTTTGAATGTGATATGAAATTTAGGTATGACTTCCCTATCTGACTTATCTACTCATGTTTTGAGATTTATTCTAGTTAAGCAAACTATGGTCATGATTAAAAAGATATGTGAGTTTTCTGTACCCATAGCTGTTCCCTGCTGACTTTTTGGTGGAGTGCTTCAGAGAAACTGCACTGTTTTCTGCTATTTTATATCCATTGATTGTTGTGTTTTTTCCCTGCCTTTGACTCACTTCAGGTGAGAATTTCCTTTTCCTCAACAATGCTATGTGAAACATTTCCTGCATGTGATATCCAATAGTCAGCTGAATTTAAATTAGTAACAAGTAATTATTTTAATATGTAAACAGAATTTAAGAAAAGCAGAAAATAAGTAGAGGCTCTAACATCTATGGGGTCCTTTGAAAGAAGTAGGAAGGCTAGCTGACTTGGTCAGTAAAGGACCGCAGAGCCAAATTAGTGCATTCATGGGGAAGGTGGACACAACACCAGTGCATACGTGGTTACTGATAGACGTCTCTAAATTTGACCATTGAAATGCAGAGACAAAAACAACCTCTCAGGTGATGCCAGCCACCTCCTGGCTAATGCGCAGCTGCTGTCTGTAGCTGAAGCAAATTGCAGATTGTATTCTCTGTGCTTAATGCAGAAACTTCCCTAGCTTCTGATAGCGTGTTGGAGATTTAGCCTTGCTGAGGTTGGCATCTCTTCAGAGCAATGACATGCAACAGGTACACATAATTGTTCCAAGTCACACCTTGCTTGAAGCAAATTTCGGTTAACAGGTACGTTGCAGCTTCATGCTCATGTCCTTTTATTTTGGAATGAAAAACCTTTTAGACTCGACATTTCTAGAGAAATACAAACACTTGTATAAACCCTCTGAATTGTGAATACAGGCATACACCAGATTACGGGCCATGAACAACTCAGCATATGTACAAAAAGAAGGTTATCATGTGCCTGGCTTTCTGTTTTCCAGACTTTCCCTATACTTTTTAAGCTTTGCCAAAACTCAACTAATTACTTTTGAATTTTTCATATGCTTTGCCAAGGTATTATTTAAAAAGTGCCAAAGTATTATTTAAAAAGTGGGGAAGGGTGTGTACAAAAATAGAAGGTGCATATGGAAGGAAGGCTTTTTGTTTTGGGGAAAGGTGTTATATTATGTCTAAGAAATATTTGAAGACTCCAAATATACTTTTTCCTAATGACTGCTTTCTTCCAATTAGCTTGGATTGAAAAGTCTAGTTAAATCTCATCTGTCCTCACTGTGGATTAATTTTACCCATGCCTGATACAATGCACATAGGCAAGATTACCTGTGTTTTATACAGACATCAGTTAAAACTATCTTGTCTACACAGAGCAAGTTGCACAGCAAAACAAAATGAAAGCATTAGCATTGCTGGATATTCTTTCTGCTTACATAATTTTAACCCTCAAAACCATGGAGTTTGCCTGAGCAAACTGCTTTTACTTTTGCTTCTTTTTCCAAGGTGATATATGCAAGTGCATAGAAGGATTTAGAAGCAATTGCACTTGATTTTGAATGGAGAACATTTTTTTCAAGCAATTGATTGATGCTATGAATTTATCAATAATTAACTATTATTTTGGTTGGTAGGGATTCAGACACATTACTTAATTTGAAACAAGTGGCTACATCTCTGATTCAGATGCATATGAAAGCCTTTTGCTTTTCTGATGGCCTGTTGCAGTCTCTCCTCTGATCGTGGGTTCGTTGTTGTTGTTGTTGTTGTTATTTCATTTGTTTTGTATTTTGAGACAGAGATTTAAACCAGGCCAATAGATTGAAAGGGTTTACAACTGCCAAAGCCTCCATGTTGAATTGCACATCCAGATCTTTCATTTCTGTTATTCAATATGGAGTTAGACAGCAGTATTCGAGGTCTTTTCCAGCCTAAATGATTCTATGATCCTATGATTCTGTGATCCTATGATCCTATTCTAGCTGCTAGGAAACCAATCTAAAACATTTTAACAGGCTTAATAAATGGCTAGTAGTGTTCTAGACTTGTAGGTACACCAAAAGCCATTAGCTTCCTTGTACGACCACATTATAACCACAGAAGTAAAGACTGTGTATGACCATACTGTACTTATTACATCTGCTAATCGCTTATTACAGCTACCAGCAGGTCTATATTGACAAGATAATTGGTAGATTTTGCTATTTGTGCAGCTCGGTCATTTTGCTATTGCATCTACTCCTTTCAGACAGCTTGAGTTATCTTCCCTGTGTGGCAACCTTCTGTGTTCATATACAGTACCTGCTAAACTTAACTCAATTTTGAATTTTTTAGTTAGAACACCCCCACAGCATTCCCGAGTCGTTTATTCTCAAATAGATGATCCAGTGAGACTTTAGAGCACTAGTAGATTTGCTGTTGAGGCTTGAAGAAGAGAAAAAAAAAGATTCTCAAAATGGCAATCTTAAGCCCTTCCTTAGGCCTTGGTTGACCAAAGCGCTTAAGTGTTTTAAGTCCTTTATTTTAAATAGGGTCATTCACTGGCTTTTAAAGACTTCCCTGAATGACAGCTTGATTTCCTTGGTTCTGAGCTTCCCTGAGCTCTGACCGGTGTTCCAGGGTGCCGATTTATTTTGGAAACCAGACTGGTTATGCTGGAACCCAGTGGCAAGTCTTGGCCAATACTGGGAATGCAAAGATTTTAGGGAAAGCCTGACAAATAAAACAAGAACACAGTTATGCAACTCTTTAAGGTCCCTTCCAACCCAAGCCATTCTATGATTCTATGAACTCAGAGACTAAATTGTTAAAATGAAAAACCTGAACGCAAAGGTACAGATGTAACAGCTGTTAATTGTGTTTACAAAGTAGAACTTGTTCTCTGTCCTCTGTAATCTGCATAATATTTAAAGCAGAGCCAAATGGTTTGCCAGACTTTTGTGGCTTCCAGGCACCTTAAGATGTTCCCTTGTACGCAGAGAAAGGTGATTACTGAGGTTCATCATAGTGCACAAAAAAAGGAGAAGCACCTGCCATGGTTTGTGTGGTGATGTGATGGGGCATCGTTGATCATTGGACAAAAAGACTTTATCTCAGTCATTCCCCATGCTGCAACTACTGTTTCCAAAGGGGGTAAAAACACCCAAATGGGTTTGTAGGTCAGGATACATTTACGTGGCTGTACACCACTTTGTCAAAGGCTGTATGTTGTTGTGTTACAGAAAAGATGAAGGGCACCTATAAAAAAAGAATAGAAACCTACTTTGAAAATCTTGCTGTTTCAGTAGAAAGCAAAAGGAAATATCAAGCAATAGCAGCGTTGTCAGTTATTCTGTAGAAAACTCCTTTTTATTCATTTTATCTTTTATTTATTCTTGATTATTCTGTATACCTGAGGGCATTCAGAAAATAGCTATATCTCATTAGATTTCCCCAGTTGTTTTCCTGATTGCTTCCCTCTGACATCCTTCTACTTTTGAGTTTGAGGAGGAGAAAATCTTGCAGAAATTTTTCTGTACATGTTTCTTCTGCCATGGAGAGGTATTTACATCTGTTTCTTTGTAAATATCTGTACTGCCTTAGTTGTTTATTTTTCCACTTAATTTATGCACAATTTTATAGCCAGAAACCATTCTTTAAAATGGTTCTTTAAGAAATAGCTTCAAAATGTTTGACGTGTGTGACTCTTCCACTTTATGTTACAAAGCATAAAAAGTTTGGTTTAGATTTCTTCTACCCATTTGTTAGACCAATTTTGAGAAGCAGCATGACTGTTTTGCCCAGTGTTTCTAGTTACCTCAGAGGAAAGAGCACAAAAAGTCTCACTCCTGTGTTCCTACAGCGCTCTGTGGTCCTTCTGGAGGTGACCAGGATGGGAGTGGGCAGTAAGATGGGACAGGATGCCCTAAGAAGCCGGTCCTTGTTTCACTGAGAGCATGTGCTCATATGAACAGTGGGGGTAGTTCTCATTTTATTCTCCTCTGAATGAAACCCTGACTTTCAACTACCCCAGAAGACTGTAGTTTCTAGTAATTGGTGTGTGATTGCCTTAGCTCCTCAAAGAGAATTATATGTTCTATTACCACCTATGCAGGAATAAGATTCTTAATACAGTATTGCACTGTATTCATGGCCATTTATTTTCATGTGGAAGTCAGTATGTTTTCATCTCATAATTGTCCCTCACTATCTAGGCTTTGCTGCAGAAGGAACCTTCTTATTTCTGAGAAATATTCGAAGCCAGTTGGCAACTAAGGCATACCAATGTAGTTAACAGAGAAAGATCTGTCCTCACTTAGTCAACAATGTGTGAGCATATGTGTAACTGGAAACATTTATTTTCCCTCTGTTTGTGAAATGGGGGAAAACTTATTGCCAAGAGAGGAGCATCAAACAATGTTGTAATGTCTTTTGATGTTTTTTGCTTGGTCTTAAATCATGCTCTGATGTTAATTAGTTTTGTGGGGTAGGTTTTTTTAATCATTTAATGATTCAAATATATAAA
>VXAL01018742.1:342945-428877 GCA_013399475.1 Chauna torquata
AAAATATTGCAGATTGGTGAGAAGCAACTTGAGGTTAGAAAGGTAACACAAAAGCCAGGATCTTACACGAAAAGTCGGTCGATAACAAACAGAACAAGTATTGCTACAAATTCTTTAGCAGCTTTAGGGTCTACAGTGCCAAATGTTGATAGGAGCTGAAAAGTGCTTTCAGTAGCTCCTAGAGAACCAAAAGTCGTTCAAGGGAAAAGGTTAAGAGGTGGCACAGGGTTCATAAAGCCCTAACAGCTAGTATCTATGGTTCACAACTTGTTTTTATTCTGAACCTTTCCAATATTTCTTTCTTGTCTCAAATTTTCCTCTATCATTACAGCACCCTTTGGGCTCCTGAAATTATAGATCTTTTGTAGTCTGCCATGGAGTATTTGTGTTCAGTAAAATTTTCTTTATTGAGCCACTGTAGAGAATGGGCTTTAAACCAAGAACGGTCATTCAAGGGAATTGGCCAGTAAGAAACAAAATCAAATGAGAAAAAGCCCTGTGATAGCAGAACTGTATACATTTATTTTGTGACTACACAAAATAAAGTTATATTCATTGTACTTCTGGACTTTCTTCATCTATATTTTAATACAAAAAATAACAAATAATTTGAAATTCTATATCCATTTATTATCTGCTGTTACATTACCATCACGCTACTGGTCAGGTCTTTTAAATAGGGTTTGTTCTTACTTTGCCTATGCTAGGCTATTTGTTATATATTGTAATTCATTATCCAAAGGCTAAAATTGTTTTGTAGGATACATTATTATGGGGTGCACAAATAAGGTGGCAATTTTATTAGAGTAAAAGCATGTGATGCTAAGTGGTTCTGATTTTTCATACATATTTACCTTGGGTTTGTAATAATGATGATGAGGTGAAAAATAAATGTTGCAACACTGAAGGGCAGAAGGGGATTCGTCTAAGCTAATCAGTCTGATTCCCTTTACAGTCTGTTGCATTTCTATAGTCAATTAGAGGTTTAAGGGCATAAATCATGTTCTCTATTTAGGTATCTTTTTTATGAGAAAAATGAATCGCACCTCGGACTCCCTTGACTATCAGTGGTGCACAGGGTGATTAGCTGGAATCCATATTTAGCCAGATGAACCCCATTTCACAGGGATTCATAATCTGACACTGGTTTCTTTAGGCCCTTTTCTAAAGAAAAGTTTTCTTTAGGCCCTGATCTCACATGTTTATAGCATTGCTTTTGAAGAAAACTTTCATCAAAGTGGGCACATTCCTGAAAAATACTTTGGGTTTAGCAAAATTATCAGTTTTATTTATGTGGCCATCCATCAAAAAAACCTGTTACTATTATTAATCAGTTTATTAATCAGTTTAAGGTACTGTATATATAGATGCTCAGTTTTGCAGTAATGATGTTTTGCCTGCATAAGGAGATTATCGATTTAAGTGTTCCCTTAAAGTCTTCAAAAGCTTTTGCCTGTAGAATAGTGTTCTAAGGTATTGTAATAAAAGTGCTTTAAGCGTAGCTAATTATTTACTTCCTTCTTCAAAGGTAAGCAATACTTTTGCTTGATGTGAGTATGTGATTCAGTATACTTATCCATATCTGCTACCTTTTGCTCTGCTTACTATAACCTTTTAAATATTTTAAGTAGAGTGGAATGTGAACACACTTCCGGAGCTATCAGCTGGAATGTCAGTGTGCTGGAAAAATAAATAAAATAAACCTTAAAATAATCCCAACACCCCAAAACACTTGGATGTAAATTGTCAAAGGAATTGCATGCAGTTTATAGCCGTGCACAGAACTGGCACAACAATATCATACCCATGATATTGTTAACATGCATTAACTATGGTTTAACCATCTTAAGACCCACCAGCATCTCTGGAGACTGTGTTCTTTATGAATGGCTGGTAATAGCGAAGGTACAAATTGGGGAATGATGCGTTCCTTTTCACACACTCTGGGCTTTGACTGTTGTTGAGGCAGCAAGTGGCTGTCTGGCATCATGGATGAAAAGAAGTGGGGTAAGACTCTTAGAAGTGACCTACAACAGGTGCTGAGGTTCAATGAAAAAATATATTTCCAACTTGTCTGTGATTTTCTATTCAAAGGGATGTTTGTCTTTTTTAAAATTTAAATTTTAGAAGATCTTGTTTATATTAATTTCAAACAGATTAAAGACAAAATTGGATGGATATAAAGATATAAATGCCTGTGTGTGATCAGCACTGGAGTTCATAGAGACATTGCCCATTCTTTTAAAACCAAATATTAATTCATGTGAAGGTAACACCTCTTAACTATTCCACATTAAAATTTAGTGAAGTCCATAGAGTTTCTTTCAATCATCTAATTCTGAAAATGATACATCTTTGCTCACAAGGTAGGATAGCACAAGCATGCATCCTGTCTTAGTGCAGCTGAAGTCATAGGTGCAGTTTAGATGCACTGTCTAGTGATCCATCTATTTAAAGTTGTCCAGCTCTTTACTAACTGGTTCATTCATAGGAATTCATTTGTAGGAATCTTTATACGTTATGATTCTTTGACCATTGGAACCATTGCCTGCTTCAAGCTTTCTCAGCAAAAATACCACTTCTGTATTTCTCAGGACAAACTTAACAGTGGAATGAGCTCTTCCCCCAGGTGCTTAGTTTTGCCTATACTGTTATTCTTTTTAATATGGTGGTTTGGTTGAAGAGCTCTGTCACCCCTTGTACACTAGATAAGAGATTACAAACTTTTGCCATCTATGTACCTTTTGTTATCTTTGTGAAATATCTGTCCAGATTTGGTCAGGTGTGACTTCTAGTAAACCTGAATTTTTGCATACACACTGGAGGTTGTTTGATAAGCAGTTGTCATTGGATGTGACCTATTCTGGCATTGCTGACATTTTGGTTTTCCCACCCGTATCGCTCCAAGGAGTAAAAGTGAGAGTGGGGCACCCAGAAATGTGGAAGACTGGAGAGCAATGGCATCCATATAGTTGGGTATCAAGTGGCTAAACAAATGGGAGCGAACTGATGTAAAAGTTGATATTGGTAAAATCAAGCAGATGGATCTTGTAACTGGTAAGTTAAATGTGTCATAGAATCTAGGTTTCTCTGCATACTTCTGAAATCAAAACAGAGCTGTGAAGCCCAAAGGCACAATATATACTTCATTTTCCTCTGGTGAGTGGCACATGTAATAAACTGCTACTGCTTTATTAGCTCCAGCAGTAGATGTCTGTACTGATATTTCACATAAAAATCTGTATTATTCCATGTGGTAGAGGGTTATTCTACTTTTGTAAAAACTCAAATGAGAAAAATTCCTGTAAATTTTGTACTGTCTTCCCCAAAACAACAGTAATAGTAGGAGGAGTTTTCCTTTCGCATGAGTGTAAAGCATATTGGGCAATTCCGGAAACTGTTGACCTAGTTCTTTTAGGCACCAAAAAAAAAAAAGAAAAAAAAAAAGTTGGGGGGGGAGAAAGCACAGAAGTGAACAATCCACTTAATTCCATATGGATCTCCTTTTGCATTTTTATATATAAAATAGCCTTATGGGCAATAGTAAACAGAATTTTAATGTGCTAGGGATTTAGCCTCAGGTGTTTGGCTAACTTCCCAAGTCTTGCCTCTAACGCTGTGTCAAACTATACAAGGATAACCTGTCATTGTATGTTATGTGTAGACAACAGTAAAGACTTCAGGGTAACATGTTTAGATGGTAGAGAAGGTTGGGCACATTCCCTGGAGAAGTTCTAGGATGTGCTTATCTAAGGAATTTAATGTTACACTGTTCATCTTTCAGATTACTTTTTCTTTATGTTTATATAGATCAGGTCCTATATACCAGACTGCTGTGCTTCCTTTTATGAACTTCTGTGCTAAGAAATAAGGCATGTTGAAGTGGAATAATTTGGAAGAAGTTTTTCTTCCGGTGAAATATTAGCAAATAGTTTCCATAGACCAAAAAATATCAAGAATAATTTCTAAAATGGTCTGACCTTAGCTAGCCTGGATAGAAGAAAAATAGATTTTTTAGTCATTCCTATTTCTGGAAGGCCATCAGCTTAACTTTGAGTTAATAGTTCCCTTTAGCATGGAATGAACCTGATAGTTTCTTTATCACACCTAAAGTTATGGAAGTATAGTTGAAATATCCAGAGCTATGTGACTGAAGGAAACCAGGTTTCATTTTCCTCTTGTGGCAGACAACATTTTGAAGATGCTCCTGTAGTAAAAGAGTAAGATCTCATTCACTTTCCAATATGAATAATCAACATTTCTGATTGGTTTCTTTTAATAGAAAATGAGGAGTGTTCTGACTAACCAAAATGTTTTTTACATAAATACCTAGTTCACTGGGAGAAGTACTTTGGTTTGAAGACAGTGTTACTGCACTTGTTAGGTACTGTAGCTGAGGTGCTTCACCTCTCTGCTCATAGTCTTTGCTGGGTGTCCCACACTCAGGGGCTGCACTGCTGTCTGTTGTCCCTACAGCACTGTGTGGTCGCGCAGCAGCTGGGACAGCCGCATGCATCCCGAGGGACGTAGCTCAGCCAGGAAGTTTGCATAGTTTGTGGTCTCCAAGCAGGAACTCCAGGGAGGCACCATATAAACATTTCTGAGTCTTTTGCTTGCTTTTCTGACCCCAAAGTTCTTAGCCTAGAGTCTTTTCGAGAAAATGAAGGGAAACAAAAATCTGGCCAGCTCTAACTGCTTGTGTTCCTTTTCATTCACTGTCAAGCTGCATTGCTAATTACGGCAGATCCCTTCAAGAACTGCTTGTGTGTGGGTGAATCTTATTGACATCTTTGGCTCTTTTGACAGATCTTAATGGAAAATACTCTCTATTTAGCTTCTTCTTTTTGTCTTTTTCTGTTCTCATTGTGCTCATGTGTTTTCCCACTTTTCTCTTGTTTGCTCCTCTATGGTCTGGCTCCTACTCCAGGCACTTTTCTTCTGTGGTAGAAACAGTTAGTGCTGGTTTCCATTCTCGTTGTGATTCCTCAGTAAGGAAGCTCTTTAACCTGGGCTTTAATTCTCTTGGGCAGAATAGAGCTGTCCATAATCCTTGTGGGTTGATCAAGGTTTGTTAGAGAGAATTCCCTAGTTCTGGAATATTCTAGTATCCAAAGAGACTCAATGACGGGATATCAGTAAGACTCAACTGTCCAAGTTTTCGTATTCTGAGGTTATATAAACTTTGCTGATTCATACCACAGAGAAGCCACTGGCCACTGTTTAATTTCTGGGACTAGCCTCTCTGGTACCATAAATGTTAGTGCCAGAAAAAGACAGTGGAGCTACACTGGCTTGCTACAGCAGGCTGTGGCTCTTACTTCTTAACAAGTGTAGGTGTACATAGTTACAGTGATTCCCCCTTCAATAGACTCTTCACTGTGGAATATGGGGAGGTAATTGAAGGGTACTATGAATAATAATCAAAAACAAGCTCTACAAAAAAAGTATCTCTGTAGTCTAATTCACAGAACTGAGCAATCATGACTCCAGTTGAGCTTAACACACATGAACATGGTATTACAGATGTAATATATAAACTGTGTGTATTATTAAATCTTATTTTAAAATGATGGCTACTGTAGAAGAAGGCTTTTGTCTTCAGAAAAGCATGTGCATGATCCAGTTTCCTACTGGAAGAGTGAAAATCATAGAGATTAACAGCTACTTTTCTACTTTGTACATGTATTAATGTTGCCTGAGTGATATTCTCCCATCAGTTATAAATGGTACATGAATAGCTTTTTTCTGAATTAATTCTCAGATTTTTAGGGAGTACTGTTAAATCAAACCATCGTTTGGAGAGATTTTTAAAAAGTAAAGTAGATATTTTAAGAGTGTTAGAAAATGGGATTTGGAAATCTGGTCAGCTCTTCGATTCCATGGTTTTCTCTAAATATTTTAGAGCTGTTTGTAGCCTCTTTTAACTGATTTTCATTAGTTTTACTGCATCAGTCTACTCCTGCCAAGTTCAAGGCTGATATAGACTTCGGTGTATGCAGGATGGATTTGGCACATGCAGCTAGTCTTTGTGAGAGCTGTGTCACGTGCTCGGTATAAGTCCAGTTCCTGTTGTTCCTAGTGGGACCGCTCATTATACTCTCCTAGGAGCACTGTGGAACAAACTGCATCTACATTACCTTTCAAATAATGTATTGTAATTAATGTAGAATGACTCACAGAGAACAATTTTCTTTGATAATCATACCATTATTTAACAATAATTCCTGTGGGTTTACTTTTAAGTAACTTCATGTGAGGACTGTATGTGCCCACAGGTACTGTTTAAAACCTAGTTGGGTAATTAAACATTTTTGCTCTAATTGTTACTTCTTAAAGCTGCTTCACTGAAATTCACAAGAATGAAAACCTGAAGAAAAAGAGCAGGAAATATATAATTGGAGGAAAAAAAAACTTTTGGGATATTCCAATAGCCTGTTTTAATAATAAATAATAAAAAAGGAAGTTAAAGGAATTATTTCTGATACAACTTACAATATGTCAAGCTTCATTTCAGCAATATAAACAGTAACATCATCTGCATTATGATAGTTTAGCATTCATCACATGTATAGTAGATAATAGAAATTTGAAAGACTTTATTTCGTTCTGGGTTTATCAAGTTGTCATTCAAACACAAGTGAGCAATAGTCCTTCATTTGATAGATTCGGTATAGTTTTGTGGCGATTATTGTAATGAAGGTGAAAAGTTGTTTCATACTCTTTTATTCTGAATGAGGTAGGTTTTGGTTAATGGATCGGAATCATTTCTGCTTACTTCATGTCTATTACTGTCTGCATGGATCTCTAAGCAGTAGTGTTTATACTACATTATAGCAATAACTATAACAAATTCAAATTCAGTTCTTAGAAAATGTTTTTTGTTTTGTGTGCATTTATAGTTTGAAGTCAAGAAAGGAAAGTGAGTAATTGAGAGAAGGACCTGTCTCTTCATAGATTTGCATAGATAGAGATGTGTTAATATGGTCATTCATCAAATTTAAGTATTTTCATTTTGAAATCACTGGTAAAATCTGTTTTTCTGGGTGTATGCTATCTATTTCTAATATGTATTTTAACTGAAACTGACTCTTTCTTTTTGAAGAAAATGTCAGATGTGATACCAAAAGCTCAACAAAGGACTGGAAAAACTTTTGGGACTTGGTCATTAGCCCTTTTATGCCCTTCAGTAAATGCTTTGAAATCCCATATCTGTTGATTTAAAAGGACGTATGAGGATGTAGCTGAAATTAACAGTACCTCTCTGGTCCCTGTGCCTAGCTGCCTTCTCCATCTCCTTTCTTAAAACTATTTTTGTTTATAATAAATATTTATAAATAATAAATAAGAAATTAATGTAAAGATCAGTGTTTATCTATAACGTAGATCTGCACAGACAGAGGACAGTGGGTTCAGTCTGCAGTTGTGCAGGTGGGCTCTGGCCGTGCCATGCACCATGCAGAGGCAGTCACCTTTTTGCCACAGTGGCATGGGCCAGGAGGACAGGAATGCTGCCCTTTTTTGCTCAGCCTGGTTGACCAGATTTATGGATAGGAAATTGAGTAGAGATGCTCGTAGGCAGGAGAGAAATAACCTTTTGCCAGCTGCAGACGAAATGAGCTGTAGTATGACGGGTGTGAGTGGCTGGGGTGTGCGGCCGGCATGATGGTGTGCAGTGCCCCCTCCACACATGGCCTGGCCTGTGCTTTGGGCTTCTTGCACACTGGTGCTTTCCCACCGATCCTCTTAAATGGATCTTAATGATGAAATCCCAGCAAGATAAAAGCAGGTGAAGCCTGGTGTTCGAGAGGACACTGCAGAAGCCCTCTGAGCTTCTGCTTGGTTAACACGAGTCGCAGGCAGTGGCCAGGCCCAGGACTGGTCACCATGCAGGGCCCTGCGATTGTGCGCAGCTGTAGCTGAGCGGGCTTTTGTCAGTCACAGCACTGAACTGATGTGTAAGAAAATAAAATGTGAAGTACTGTGCAACAGGGGCAGGCTCTGCATTGTATGCAAGGTCTTTGAGGGTTTTTATGGAAATGTTTCCTATGTGCAGAGTGGGAGAAAAAGCAGCATTAACTTAGAGATTCATTGCCCCCACACCATCTTTGGCGGATGCCTGTGCTCTCGGAGAGGCCAATGGCTGTCATGTTGGCCAATAAATCTTCCAGGAAGTCCGAAACCCTACAAGTTATGAAACACTTGTGTTGGTTTCTGTGCAGGTGTACCAGAAACAAGTACGAAATCTATGGAGGTCTCAAGTACTGGCACAGCTGGAGACAGTTTGCATTGCTGAGGAAATGCTCTGGTGCAGACACTTAGCACCCATCCGTAGCTTAGTGTAGTGAGGCATTTCTTGTTTTGCTTACTTTCCAATGCCAGCAGTTTGAAAGCTACATTTAAGAATGGAAGGCTTCTGAGTTTTGAAGCTGTGTTCTCTGTTACATGCAAGTATTGTTTTTAGAACATCAGGCTTCAAAAAAGAGATGTTGAGCCAAGTGTTTTTTCAAAGAAAGATTTAAATCGTGCATCAACAACTGAATTTTAACTTATCTTGGGCAGACACGAAGTTGTAGTTGCATCAAAATCTGACACTCGTAATCCTCAACTCTGGGGAGCAACTTATTTCCGCTTACATTTTAATTATCTTCATTTTTATGTTCAAAACCAGTTTTTTTGATTCATTGTCAGCACCCTTTGTGACAGAAATTACAGTACAAAGAAATCTCTTCAGTAATTCCTGTTGAAAAACAAACTGTTTCCAATTTTCTGCATTGGAAAAAAATGTAGAAGTGCAGATACAGATTAAAAGAGTAACTGCTGGGAAATGTCATCATGTGCTACGCATATATATATATATATATAGGAACTTTCTCTGCAGAAATCTTTTTAGTAGGTTGTTCAGTCTTAAAGTTTCAAGAAATGAAGCTCTGCCGCTGTGCGTGGAAAGGTGCTCCAAGTGCATTTTGCTGCCTGGAAGTCTGCACTAAAATGGTGTTGTACCTAGCTCCCATCCTCTACATGCCCTTAAGATGCTAAATGTTTGTGCATGTCCTGACTTCTGTATACCAGGACCTCTGTCCCCATCAGTGGCATTTTGTAACTACAATGTGGTCTGTGTCAAAAACTAAATTTAGACCGTGATTGACTCCTGATGGTATCTGGTGTGTGGTAAATTCAAAATGAGGTCACTTTCGTAAGTGATAGCGGCCAACAAAGAACTTTCTTCTTCTGTTTAGGTCCACTGTTGTCCACTGTTTAGGTTCACTGTTGTCCCCTTAAGTCCATGGAGGGAAATTTGAGGGTGTGTGCACTTTAGTGTACTGTTTACACAGAGCCTGTGACTGTGGCAATTCTTCATTGGGATTTAGTATGTGCCAAATCTGGATTTTGTGGAAATGTGCGAGCCTTCAGGGAACATGCGCACAATTCTCCCAGCTTCTATCTTTGTTCTGGTTCTGGTGCTTATCTTGAGAGGAGCTGAGTTCCCTGACATGGACTTCTCATAGACTAATTTCTTCATGCATATGCTATTGAACAAAGAACATTGTATCTTTGCATCCCCAGAAAGAATCTGAAATTCTGATTTTTCCATCAGAGCAGCTTAACTAAAATGAAATTCTCTGTTTGATCCTGCATATTCTGGCCTTCAGCCAAGGTACGGCTTTGTGGATTCAGAAACTTGAAAAATGAATATGAGGATAATTTTGAAAACTAAAGAACATGGGAGGAAATTTCAACAGTTCTGAAGCACTCAGTGTTAGAAATGTAACTACCAGTGTGAAGTAGGATTTTTTTTTCTTACATTCCTTTGCTAACACTAGAGCTCAAGAGTTGTCCATATTCAGAGGGTAATCATACAGATTTTCTCTTCATTAGAGGTCAGCTTTGAGTACTGATGTCACTGTGAAGTAAGTTAGAGTAATCTAAAGTTAAAATGTGTTGATACAGTTTCTGCAATTTGCAAATGCTTTAGGAAGTCCAGATCAACAGAAAACAAAGATAGGTGTCTCCTTACAAGCCACATTGCCTTTGGGCAACATCAAGCTCTGGGCATGTTATTCCTAAACTGTATCATGAACTGTGCTATTGTCCGTATTAAATGATACATTGCATGCCTACACGCCTCCTTCTGAGTATTACTACAGAAAGACAGATGAAGTAATCAACTGGTTATGTTAAACTGACTACAGTTTAAATCTATTTCTAAACAGTGATTAGAGCCCAAGATAAATCTAGTAGTTCAAAGTGACTCCCAAGCAAGTCACCTAATAAACTTTCAGGATCAAAGTCTGTCGAGTTCTGGGAGGACCTTAGCTATGAACACTGAAGATATTTTTATTTCCCATTTCCACTTTGCATATGAGCAATAACTCACCAATTAAGTTTGGTAGGGAAAACACAGGGCTTCTTTTAGATGATGGTGCCATCCAGTATTTTTTCTGCTTGGCTAATAGATTACAGTTCCTCAGTGCTGAAGAGTGGGATTCCGTGAGACTGGCAACAGGATGGGACTGAAATGGCTTCTCATTGTATTATCTGAAAAATAAATAAAATAAAATAAAAAATTACAGCTTGGGCATAGCAATAACTTAAGTATTTACATTTCAAAATTACTGAAGGTTTCCAAAATTTGCATTCCGTAAGGAGCATAGGCTTGTTCATTTAGAACCTATTTGAACAGCTGTAAACTGAAGAAGAGTAATACTCCCACAATACTTAACAAGAAAGCCTCTCTGAAGAACAAATTGACCTCATGAGCTGAGAGTGGCTTGTTTTGGTCCTTTCTGCCTGGCAGTTTCATAGCTTGCACAACAAATACAGGTTTCCAGATATTCAAGCATTAAGAAATAGCAGTGGGTTTGTAAATGAAAAAGTTGAGAAAATTGTGCATATTAACTGTTCAGACATATACTTTCAGAAAAAAAAATTTTTAAAAAGGCAATACGTTATATAAATTTATAAATTTTATAAATGATTCACAAGTAAATGTGGTATAAGAAGAGAAAAGAGATACATTGGTGACCTCATCAAAGAACCATAAATGAGCATTAAGAAGGTGATTGGAAAACACTTTACTAACATATGTTTATATCCTTCAAGAGGCTTGCTAAGGAAAAAACAAATCTTAACAAAAATGGGCAAAAATAAGCAATGGTAATACTAAACAGCAGAGCAGTACAGTAGTCCATCAGTCTTAGCAAATAAGGTATCTGTAAGTAGATATAATCATAAAGCTCACAGCATGAAGAGAAAGACTTGATACAAAAGCTAAAAACAGGGAAAGCTGTAAATGTAGACAGCCCGCAGAAAATATTGAAAGAATCCCTTGGTAAAAGTAGTTGAATTTTTTAAGTATAGAGTCGGTAGAAAAAGTGTAATCGTGCATGCACACACAAATTAAAGATGGACTAAACTACTGAAGTAGTTATTGTGATACTGTGCTCTTTTCATTGGTAGAAAAGCATTGTCCTTTGCTGTTTCAGGCAGAAAAAAGGCAGTTGAAATTCAGTAGAACAGAAGATCATGTGCAGATCAGGTTTAATCCCCACCATAACTCGGGAAAACACTCATCTGAAACACCCCCCAGTGTTTTATAACCTAGATTATACTCATAGATTTAAAGATAATATTTGACTTTGTCCATCAGGATTGAGTCTGTAACATCTTGAAATGACAGGATATGTTAAGAGAAGTAATTGCCTCATCAAGGCTTTAGATCAACGTGTAGCTTACTTGCTTGAAGTATGTACTGACAGGATGAATACTCCTTCATGCAGACAATGGTGTCAAGTAGAGGTGCAATCTTTCACCTCTGTTATTTTGAGCCACTTTTCTTTTAATTGGGAAAAAGTACGAGAGAAAAGGTTGACTCAGGTAGAACATGCATTATGTTACTTAACAGAAACCACAGCTAGGTTATTTTCCAGGCAACTCAAATCCAACAGACACTCATGCACAAAAGAAAAAAAGAAAAAGTTAAAAAACAAATAGACATAATGAGAACTGCAGTAATTTTCAACTCCAATAATGTGATACAAAAACAAGCCATATGCAGAACAGGCGTCTTCACATTGCATAACGGTAAGGTGTGAACTAACAGGATGTCCAGAAAGAAATAATAATACATATCAGCAAGACAGCAGCTGCATTTACCAGCAAAAAGAAGATCTGGGTGTTGATAATCTACACTTTAAAACTGATCTATGAGTCTTCCACTGAAATTTTGTTTCCACCTTAACAAATGGATGTGAAAACTGGAAATCCACCAAAGGTACAGACAGACATCTAAAAGCTTTTGAAAGTAAATGCCTCAGGGAAATAGTAGGTATTAAATGAAATGAATTTATAACAAATACTGAGATTCGTCAGGGAGTTGAACAAGACTTAATCTCTTAAATTATCCAGAAATGAAGATGGAAATATCTAGGATATGTGGTAAGAATGAAGCCAGATCTGATGCCAGACTGTCTGCCATGGCAGGAATGCCTTCCGGCTGACTGTAGAAGATGTAAAAGGGGCTGACCAAAATAATTCCTCTGTCAAAAAGTGCTTGGAGATGGAGACATTACATGTGACTTAATAAAGTAGGGGACAGTCAAGGAGAAAGCCTTGTGGACAATGGTCAGCAATCTTGCATATGTTTGAGGGAACTCTTGGCAGTGTAGGGAAAAAAGTGAGTTGGTTGGCACCAATGTTTTTCATCCAATATTTCATGTCTTTTAGGGTCCATAAACACTTGGCAGACCTGTAAAATGATTTCAGGACTTTTATCAGCGCTGCTGCAGGCCTAATGACTAGAAAGTACTTATTTTAATCCCAGAGTCCAAGCTGTATCTATCACTTACAGCTAACAACTACAGTAAGCACTGTAATTTATGTAAACTCAGCACTACCCACCAGTTTCTAAGATCAACAC
This sequence comes from Chauna torquata, assembly GCA_013399475.1. Taxonomy (NCBI): domain Eukaryota; kingdom Metazoa; phylum Chordata; class Aves; order Anseriformes; family Anhimidae; genus Chauna; species Chauna torquata. Next base: position 355,862 of record VXAL01018742.1, read on the forward strand.
ACAGTGGTTTCTGCCTGTTTGAGGGAGAAAACCACCAGGTTGCCTTCCTGCATCCGGGTGGAGGAAGTCAGTGATTGTCTGCTTGCAATAATAAGAGAAGGCATGTCTGCCGGGGCCTTTTCTTGAAGCAGAGTATCTTGGCTTCTGACCCAGCCAGTGCACCGCTGTTCTTAATTAGGCTGTGTCTTGGCTATATTAATATCCTGGCATGTTGCTCTCTGGGATTCTGTAGTTGAGCGTGCAGTTCTTTTGTACAACCTGCACTTTCTGAGCCTCTGGAACCATGTCACCTGCGCTGTTACGGCACTGGCATCCTTAGCGGCCACATCTGGCTGTTCCCAAACAGCCCGTCATCCTTGAGGTGCTCCTCTGGCCCCAGCAAGGCTCCTCAGCTGTGTGGCCGTGTTTAAAGACTCAGGTTGCATATCTGCTGCTGGGCGTCCCAAAGCAAGCAGTGCCTTGCTGTGTGCCCGCCACTTGGCAGATGGTGGTTAGCAGCTTCTTTCTTACTGTATATGCTCATCTGTTTCTTTTTTCTCCTCTAGTTGTAACTAAAAATTGGTTAAGAGTGCATTATTTTGGAAGAGGAGGGAGCGTCATTGGTGTTCAGATGTCTGGCATGTCAGGTAATGAGTTAAAAAACTAGAATGTGTCTTCTGGTTGTTCCTATACCAAAAGCATAGGCGGGACTGGGTGGCCTGAACACAGGCATCTGGTGCAATTTGTTATGCTCAGCAGGCTCCTGCCTGGCCAACAGCTATCCCCTTCGGCAGGGAGAAGCCTCATCATAATACCTGCTGGCTTAAGGGAGACAGCATGGATGCCTTAGCTGGTCCCAAATGGCGCTAGGCAGCTGGATTGTACCTAATAAGTGTGTGTTAGTAAGGGGCTGGAGGGCTGTACCTCCCCAAGAAAGGGGCTTAAACCAGGATTTGTTTGCTCCCTCCTTGTCTTGTTGGAAAATAAGCCTGGAGACAGATTTTAAAGAGATCACCTCGGTTTCCAATTTCAAGTATAAATGAGTGGTATTTCTTACATCATGACTTTATTCTCTAGAAGTCAAATGACTTTTCCATCATCTTACAGTTATTGTGACCAGGATCTACTTCGTCGCTTCAACTGGTCTTCCAGAGCTGTGATAGTAAAATGACATCTTTCAAATAATGAAAACCGGAAACTACTTTTTTTTCTGCCACAGTGTTGGCTATAATGATGGAAAGTCATTGATTTCCCTTTGAAAATGCTTCTGAATTGTTTCATTGATGTTGCTTCACTCTCTGCTGATCTGTCTCTTTAGAAGCTTTAGAAACAGCTTGTTTCACATTCCTGTTTTGGTCTGTGAACATTTCTTTTACATTTTATTTATCCATAGTTTGTTCGACAGGTTTGTAAAATTTGGTCACAAGCCAGGGAAAGTCATCAAGATTTCTGTGGTAGGATAGTCACCAAAGTAACCAGGTGTAAGCAGTACAGAAACTGATATGACAAAAGGTTATGTAAAGTGGATCATGCAACTTTGCAAATATATTTTCTCATGTGCAGTGCATTTTTATTGCTGTTTGTCATGCACTGAAGTATTCAGTCCTGAGTAGTGTTTAGAGCAAATTCTGTTGATGAATCCTATGAAAACAGAACATAGAAGATGAAAAGGTGCTGCTAGGCAGGTCCTGATGGAGCTGACCTGCGGTGTGATTTGTTCTTTGAGGATAAGTTGTTCCTCTGAAAAGAATCTCATCCAGTGCCGGTAATTTACTCAGTCAGAGCAATGGTAATATAAAGGCATAGGTTATGTATGGAAAATGTTGTATTATGTGGTAGAACATTGTTACAGCTTTCGAAAACTTCTGAAGAGAATTGTAATATTTTGGCAGGAGTTCAAAATTCTCTTTCCTACAAGGAACAGGTTTTGTGTTTTTTTCTCTCTAACATGTCATTTTGAGGTTATATGGTAACATCTTTCAGAGCTATGCTAACCTCTGTCATCCAGCTGTTATAATTGTGGTATTTTCCTTCCTTTTCCTTCCCTTTCCTCTCCTTTCTGCTTTCCCTTTCTCCTCCCTCAGAAAAACAAAAAAAAAAAAACCAAAAACACCTCCTTTTATGCTGAAACTTCAGGTGGAATGAAGTGGTTATAAAAGCATCTGTCAACACAGGAATAGTTTGCCAAGCCAAGTATTTGGGTTGGAAGTCATGCCTTCCCAACTGCTTGAAAACAGGAAGTATCTCTGTTAAGTGATGGATAGCTCTACTTTGCTGAGAGGAAGAAAAGGCTTTTTTTTTCTTTTTTTCTTTCTTTCTTTTTTTTTTTTTCTGCCTCTGGGCTAATAAATGAGTTCTGCAGTTGTTCCATGTATGTTAAGAAAGAATTCTGTATAAATGTGTATATGGGTGCACACATCTGGGTGTGCGTCTATGTGTGTGTGTGCATGAAAGTACAAAGTGAAAAAAAAAAAAAAAAAAACCAACAATCTACTTTGTACATGATCAGTCCCTGTCAGGATCCAGCCCAGGCACATCTTATCCCAGTGATTCCTGTAAAGCTCTCAAAATCTGTCAGAAACAGCCTGCAGGATTGCAACGGCTCCTGGGTGATTAATTGCCAAAAGAATCTGGTTCCAGGTTCCATTACATGTAATTGTTATCTTTTCTAAAGGGGTTCTTTTATTAAACCCCCACCCCAAAAAAAGAGAGAAAAGAAAAAAAGAGCTGACATTCCTGAGGTTTTGCACCTCTTAGACAGGAGCATGGAGGACTCCCTTATGTAAACATACACTGAAGAGGGTGTGTTACATTGTTTATTAGCTGATGATAGATATTTTTTTTTCTTCAGTTAACTTTACTAAAAATCATTTTATTAGAAACCAGGGAGGAAGCAGTGCATATCACTTAGAGAAGAGGAAGAAGAGCTGCAATTCCTCATCTGTATCAAAACCTCTCTGTGCAACCCAGCAAGTGGCAAAGTCCTAGACCGCTCCTGCTTCTTACTAAAATAGCAGGACAACAGCACAACCTTGGGACATCCTCTCTCCTCATACAACTGAAGTAAGGCTGCTCAGGTTTGCCATGGGGCGAGAACAAGAGCTTGTGTCTGAAGTCCCCCTTGGAAAGGAATCCAGAGCCACAGCCCAGAGCTGAGATTCTGCTGCCATGTGTGGGTACAAGGAGGGGATGGGAGCTGCAGCCGGAGCAAGAAGCAGCAGCAAGGCCAGGCACTTTTTTCTGTAGAGAGTTCGTGGCTTGAAAACTTGCATTAGGTTGTCCTGAAAGTATGGGCTGATTATGGAGAATCTGCTAAATTGCTTCCATTTTTCTGAGACTGTATTCACAGTGCAGAGCAGAGGAGAGCCCGATTCTGCTGTCGGAGTCTGCATGTCTTTGAATACACTTAAGAGGCTCGATTTTGAGCTGAATTTCTGTTGTGGTGAACTGGAGTATTGGAATCCTATCAGTAGGGTTGCTTGGATTTGCACTGCTTTTACTGCATTGAAAATGTGGTGTGTTACTGACAGGTTAAGACTTTTATAGATCGAGGCCTGGGCAAAGCTTGACTCCCAGTGAGCACTGTAGTAAGTCATGCCAACTGGCCAGTTTAACTGTTTGAAATATCAGAAAAAAAAAGCATGGAGATACTAGTTCTGCAGCTGCAGAGTGTCTGCCTGCAGATGTTTCTGCCAAGAGAAGTGATTGAAACACCGTTTCTTGAGATATTTTAATCCTATCTGAACAAAACCACATAAAAACGTGCTCTGGTATTGTCTGCATGGGCCAAGGAGCACATTGTTCCTTACAGTTGTGTTTATATGGTCTTGTTGCTGCAAGGAGACAAGTCTCCTCAAGCCCTCTTTCTCCACGATTCATCTTGAATTAGCTATATTAATCAAACTCTGCAGCAGGACTGTGATGCACAGTGGTTGGGACAATTATTAAAAAAGATCAGGATATTTTGGTGTGTCCAGCTTTGTGCAGGTTTGGAAATGTAAGACTGGTGGTTTTTTGTTTGTTTTGCACAGTTTTTCCGCTGTTTTCAGCATCAGCAAGTAGTTTCTTTGGATGGCGGAGAGGCCTTAGCCCTGCCACCCGTCCCCCTTGTGCAGGAGGGGCTGTGGGAGATGAGTTTAGGAGGAGGCGGGAGGGCACAGGAGCCTTTTCCCTGAGCTGAATCGGCAAGATAAGGCAGCCGAATAATCCCCAGCGCTGCACGCGTGGTGCCATATCCCCAAAGGCAGCGGCACAGCTACGTGCAGCCCGGAGCAGCCCAAAACCCCATCACTTGGCAGCGAGGGCAGGGCTGTGGAGCAGATGTCAGACTGCAGGCAGCGTCGCTGGGTGCTGGGCGCACGGGCAGGCTGCGCGGTGGTGGCAGTGTGGTTGTGGTGCTCGGGGAGCTGGCCCGCAGCGGAACCTCATCCGTGCCTGACAGCAGGTGTGGGGGAAAGAAAATATCTTGAAATCACAAGCAGCTCTGAATGCTTTGGTCGCGTGCAGGCTCAATATGCTTTCCATCAACTCTGGAAATTTTTGCTTTCTTGAAGCACTGTTAGCAATGCCTATTTATAACCTAGTTATTTAAGTAATGCTCATATCTGTTTAAAATCACCACCGTTAGTGGAAATGGATGATTTGCTGTGAAAAATGTAGAAGTGGGGCATGTCATTCAAACGAGGGACACCAGTGGTTTCTTTGAGTCAAGGCAGTTCTTTCCCTAAGTTTCCTTTTATGAGAGATGAGTTTGTTGTTTTTCTGGTTACTGGAACTGTAGGGTAAGCTCGGTTTTGCTGTAATACATTAAGGGAATGATCTGTAATGACAGCTGAAGGTGTTGTTTCCTGTTGGTAGCCAGCAAAGAGAGCAATTTCAGAATATACAATGAATTACATGGAGAAGTTTCCCTCTGCTGATGACATGAACTGGAAATGGGTAAAAATCAGTAGTTGAAGTGAAGAGATAAACTACTGGTTTTACACCTGGAGGATAAGGAAAGTGAGTAGATGAATCCTACGCAAGCAGTGGCATTTGCGTAACAGTCAAGGACAGGTTACATTCTTATTTTTCAGGTGGTTAACTCCCTGTATCGCTTCATCTTGGTTTTGACTCGGATGATATAAACTGTTTCCCTGTTCAAGTCATTTTACTATTTGTCGGTGTATCAAACTGTATATTTGTTCTCTGCCTTTATTTAGTACTTATGGTTAATGCCTGAGTAAAATGTTCACGCTGTGCTCACTGCCACTTGATAGTGCACATTCTTCATGAACACCTGCTGTCAAACATATCATGTCTTTTCTTGTCAACTTGCACAATGCTCCAGGTCTTGAGCAAGACTGGATGACAGAAGGGTTGTATAGCCTGATTTTTAGAAATCTATGTAGAAGGTGAAGTCTTTGTATAGGGACTGATAATAGCAGAATGTAGCATTTTGCAGGAGCTAGTCTTCAGTAATATCTAAAAAAATTCTGTTTGCAAATGGAGTTTTTAAAATAGTGGATATACTGTAGGTTAAAGAAATAAACTACTCCACCCCGAGCGCAATTGTAGATGTTGTGTAAGAAAAACAGAGAATAATCTGCACAAATCTTGGGAGAAGTACAAGGGTGGCGACCAGCAAACAAGTCATCAAAGAGGGGAACTGGTTAGAGATGTTGGCATGTGCTGAAGGTGGTGACAGACATTGGCACAGAAGGAGGAGGGTGGGGAGGAGGAAGAGTGTGAGGAAAGGGGCTCTTGGCAAGACAAAAGCAGTATCGCTTGACTCAGGAGCCTGTAATTACAAGACTCCAGCCTTGTGACACAGCACAGAAGTGTGTCACCTGAAACAGAGGAGCTGTTTGCTGTTGCCTCCTGAAGAAGCTTGTGGGGGAAGAAAAACCTTGTAGAACAATAAAATTTAGGTCTCCACTAGACTACGGTTTTCAAGTGCTTAATAGCGATGCATTTTCCCTGCCTCCTTTTTCCCCTCAGCGCCTTCTAACTGTGCTTAATTAATCCATGGTTGCAAAAAGATTCCAGTAGCCTGTCTAATGAGCAGCACGGATGATCTCCCCTCACCTGAAACTCTTGAAGATCCTAAAATGCTAAGTGCTTCCTGGCTTATTGCACTGGGATCTTGACCTGCCCTGGCACAGAGTAAGAACGAAAAGATCAGGCGTGGAGGTGAGCCTTGAAAGGGTAGGAGAAGCACCTTTATGGGAGCTGACTTCACTCCTGCAAAAGATAAATATGATGGCACAAGAAGGCCCTTTCATCGTTATTAACAAATTCATTTCCTTAGCCTCTCTCTTATCCCAATACTTTCCTCACTTGCAATACATCTGTCCTGACTTGTGGGCAAGAACACTGAAAGGATCTCACAAACAGTTATTGCTTGTGCAAGCTACAGGAAGAATATGACTTACTTCTAAATGCTTTACATATGTTCAAACACTGTAATGATGAAAGTCAAAAGATTTGCATTACTAAATTAGATTACAAGTTATAAAGTACCTCTCATATTCAGGAGTTCGTGTAAGTAGGGACCACAACCAGGCTTCATAAATAGCAATTGTTAATTCACGTTGGAAGGATTTAGTTACAAAGGAAACAGATTGTTCTGTTATTTCCAGTTCTCTCATTTTCATCTGTGGTCTAATCCCAATGGACTCCAAGGGCAGGATTAAACTTTTAGCTGCATTTTTTTAGGTTCTGTATTTAAAAAAAAAAAAAAAAAAGTATATACTTGAAAGGAAATGTCTTAAATTTAATATAAAAGTCTGTTCTTACTTGTGGAGATTGATTGCAGCAGAGAACACGCAGTAACATTAATTCTCCAGATGAACTTCCGTTACCTGCTGAACCTACTTGCTCTCTTACACACCTCAATATGCAGTTTCCTGTGTAGCTTATACTTTGTTATGCAAGTTACATTTTGATATTGAAAAGTTTATCAGTTTGCTACATTTCTGGAATTATGTTTATTTTATGTGTGTAGTTTTGTTATAAGATCCAATCAATTTTGGTGACTGTAGACATGGCTGAAGAAGTATGTCAGTAGGAAAGCTATTTTTTCCATCCCAGAGAAAGCTCATCAGCTGTGTATGCTTCTGTCAGTGTTACAATTCTGCAGTGTTTGACAATGTAGTTCTTGAAATGGCTAAGCATTCTTTGAACAAACTAACTATGCTTGGGGAAAAAAAAAAAAAGAGGAAAAGGAAAAGAAGAAGAAGAAAATTAGCAAAGCCCTAAGGTTAATTCTAGTCCATTCTTAACAGGAACCACAAATATTTTCCTAGCTTTACATGTTTAAGTTTTCTTTCCTGAAATAATTAATTTCATAATTGCACACAAAGTACACATTTTTGAATCAGCTATCTTTTCCAATGCTATATTTTGAAGTAATACTCTATTTTAATTACTAAAGAATTTAATCATTTCTTTTTGAAAGAGAAGTAGTTTCTTCTTAATTAAAGTGTGTTTTTACTATTGATGATACTATGTATTACTTGATGATTATCTCACTTTCCTGAACCCTGTTGCTCCCCTGAAGAATATTGTATATGTTTACTATTAGTAACCTTTCAATGTGTGGGCACTCGGACCCCTTTCATAACTGTTGTGGTAACAACAAAAAAAATTACATAAACTTGCAAAAGAATTGTTTAATGGTATGAAGTATTCTGGTTTCTACCAAAACCCCAATTACTTAATTTTGTGCCCTTCCTGGCCTACATAAATTATGCAACCCTCACATCTCAACATCAGTGAATTATGTAGCTCTGCGCACACATCAATTAATTTTGGCCCCATCAACTTCCCACCTTCTGTGTGCTCCTAGCCTCAAATCAGTTTTGCATCTCCCAGCCGCAAGCAGTTAATTTTGTACTCCCAGCAGCTCATATCTGCCCGAACCTGCAGCCCCGCTTCAACTCTTCACCCTCCCCCAGCTGCCTCTCCTCTCCTCTCCTCTCCTCTCCTCTCCTCTCNNTCCTTTCCTTTCCTCTCCTCTCCTCTCCTCTCCTCTCGCACAGCCAAGCCTTGCTCCTCCTGCTGCTACCACCTTATCTTGCCAAATTTCTCCTCCTCCCGTTCAGCAGTGAGGGTCAGTTCCAGGTGGCTTCACCTCCAGCCTACAGTTGGTGGTGGGTCCCAGTGCCGCTGTGCCTGCTACACTGTGTGGGTGGGGGGCCCATCCAGAGGTGACCTGGGTGTGCTTGTCACTCCCCATGCCATTGGCAGTGAGCAAATTGCAAGACTGAAGCTCCATCTTCTGGAACGGCCTGTGAAAGTCATAGCACACTTGGAGCAACCACCTCCAAAACCCTTCTTTACTTCTGCAAATAGAGTGGCACTGGGGAAGAAGGTGGTGCCAGCATTCATCAGGGGCCTCAGTAGCAAAGGTACTGCAGCTGTCGGCACTAAATGCTGCAACAGGCTTCTCTAAGCAACCTAGAAAGAGCTCATTTTTCTCCAGAAGAAACTTCAACAGTGTGCAAAAACATCAAGAGAGATATCTTGTTCCCTTAGTGCCAACCTCTGTGTGCACCTTAGTTCTGACTTCTGAATTATTTTGGCCAAAAAAGAAAAGTGAGTCTGTGAGAGGAACACAGAGACCAAACATCTAGCCCAAGAGGATGGGAAGATGTCCTGCAAATGAGAATGGCCTTGGCTTGACATTGCTCTCTGGCTGCTTTCAGACCAGTGGGCAGCACACCAACTCTGAAACCCATCTTTGGCCTCTCCCTCTGCACCTAGTTCTTCTGGAGCTTGCCAAAATGAAAAGTGTTGTGACAGTAAAGCGAGGTTTCCCTATCTGGCTGACCTGTCACAAGGGCTGGTAGAGACCAGTTCTTGGTTGAATCTGCTTTTCTCTTTGGAGGTAGGAGGGAATTTGACTCTTCTCTCAAGTGAGGTTACAGAATATTTTCTCTCCTTTTTGTCTATGTCTACTTAAGCAGGAAGCACTACAGAGACTGACTTGTGCTTTTTTTGTAGGGTTCCCAGCACATCTGGTTGTCTTGGATAAAGTCCCTAGGCCTGACTGTAGCAAAAAGTAATGACAGCATGTTTTAAATCTGGGCCTTCACCTAAGACCATATATATAAAACACAAAGCATTTGGGACAAACTGGAGGAAACCCAATTTTAAGTAACTGAGGAAAAAAATATATTCATTCTTTGACATCTGCAATTGTGCTTTGTAAGAGTGGGTGCTGCATCATGTTAAGAGACTGTATCTCAACTGAAAGCTGATAGCTCCAGCTCTTGGTCCCAGCTGGTTGGAACCTTCTTTCCATCACTTTGCTGTCCCACTTGCACAACAGCCATGGTCATTCATTGGTGTGAGCTAAGCTGTCTCTAGAAAATATTCTAATTATCTAGGCTTCCTGATTAAACCTGCCTTGATTTAAAAGAGGCGCACCACTGTACTCTTGTAAGCATTTCATGTTACTTGTAAATAATAGAATTAGCTATGGGCATTTCCTTAAGGGCATGCAGAATGCAATTGCAGTATAATTCCTCTCCCTCCAAGCCTAGTCTTGAAACATGCAAATTTCTCTTTCAAGTGTGTTGGCGAAAAATGGCAACATCCTGATATACACATGGTTTAGACACCAAATTACAGACTGGTTGAGTTACCATTAGTGTGTTGAGTTCTTCAGTGATTATAACAAGGGTGCTGTAGCAAGTAGCACAGTCTGATAGGGAAATATCGGTGGATGGCTTGCTTCTCGCTCTTTTTTGAAGGGATCCAGCATTGGGCACTACCAGAGATGGGGTACTAGGCTAGATATGGGCCTTCAGTCTTCCCTGTAGAGCCTCGCTATGTCCTTATGTAGCTCAATGAAACACACTGCAGTGCTGTGCGCTTTCTACTGAACGTTTTCACCTTCTGTTTTAAAAATAACAAGACATCTCTTAACATTCAGGATACATTTTTCCACTCTGAAGCACCACAGCAGTCTTTTTAAAGAAACTCTAGGAAGGGTGTTAACTTGATCAATGCTGTGCAGGAAGGAAAGCTCTTTCCTACTATTTTTTCAGAATGACTTTCACTGTCATGATCAGGCTGGGAAAAGACTTATTGGCTGACAGCCCAGGACAGCCATGCAATATCTCTAGTCATCTGGAACTCAAACTACTCTGCCCAAGGGAGAACCATAACATAAAAACAATTTAGGTTACATGCTGAATCTTATAAACATTGTTTAGTTTTTAAAAAATAGTTTTAAAATACTATTTTTGTGCATTTGCAGTACACGTTTTTTTTCTGAAATATCAAGTAAGGAAGGTTAGGAGGGTTTTTACTTCTTTTACAGTAGACGGTTTTCAAAAATCTTGGAGATTTTTAGAAATACAGGGAAATGAGCTCCCTCTCATCTCATAAATCTAAAAGCTTGGCTTCTCCTATGTATCAGATATAATTGTTTTATATATACATACTGTTTACATTTTGACCCAGTCCAGAAACCATAGAATCACAGAAAGCTGGGTTGGAGGGGGCTTCCAGAGGCCTCGCAGTCCCCCGGCCCGTGCAGCGCGGGACTGTCGCCAGCACCATACTGGGGGGGCTTGGCTTTGTAGGTTCGAGCCTCGAAAACCTCGAGGACAGAGTTTCCACAGCCTCCCCAGTGACCTACCCTGAGGCAGCACTTCTCTCCTAGAGAAGAGGGTTTTCCTCCTGTCCAGTCTGAACTGGACAAGCCCTTTGCGACCGTTGTCGCCTATACACATATGAGGCTGCAAAGTGGCAGCCTTACCTTGTAGCTATTCATTTGTTGAATTTTCAGTTGTCTTGTGGCACAGGAGAAAGTCCAACAGTCCAAACCTGATGCTAAAATGTGTTAAACTGTAGTGCTTTTGCACATCTGTGTTTTTTTTCTCTCCCTTTTTGAAGCTGAGCATCACTGGCCTCTGTCTATCATTACCTTACTGTGCGTAAAAACCTGACAGAATAATCTGCTCTTCTACAAGTGTGTGCAGAGCTAATGTGGGGTAAATCAGCATGAATACAGAATGTAAGCTTTACTTCAATTTTTTTTCCTCTGCTTGTTGTCTTGATTGAAGATCTGAACTTGGGATATGTCCATTGCCACCTGTCTTTTTGCCAAGTCCTAACATTCCAGCACACCTTGCAACAAGCCTAAAATTATTATTTTAGGAAAATGACTATAGTTCCTTTATGATACCTTTTTTCCATAAACTGGTATTTCACAAGCTGAAGAGCATTACTGCCTTTTCAGTGACTGATTCATTTTAGCATAAGAGAACAACCCCTCTTGCACATAGCTTGATTGTTCTTGTGCAGTTTTTTGCTTCTGCTGAAATTGTTGGGGTTTTTTTGTTGTTGTTGTTATTGTTTTTAATTGACTTATGGTTTTTACTTTATTGATGTGATCTGTCATTTGTTATAACTTTTCCTGTGACATTTTCATTGCAGGCCTTGCTGAGACCAGGAAGAATAGACAGAATTATCTATGTGCCGTTGCCAGATGCAGCCACTCGCGAGGAGATCTTCAAACTTCATTTTCAGTCCATGCCAGTCAGTGAGGAAATCTGCTTAGCGGAGCTCGTTCAGCACACGCACAAGTATTCAGGAGCAGAGGTAAAACTTTCTGTATGGTAATGGCCACAGAGTCAATGCACAAAATGGTGTTTTCAAACTTGAAATCGAGCATCATCCAGGTATCATTCCTTGAGTCTACTCAAAGTGGTGGGGGGAATTATAAGAGAGATTGTTTGACAGTACACTATAATTTCTGTCTCTCTGCTCAGAAAACAGAATACACTCTGTGTTGTTGTTTTGTTTTGTTTTGTTTTGTTTTCCTTCAAGATCTCCATCAGAGTATTGCTTCCAGGGAAAGGGCCTCTTCCAGGGTGAGCTGTAGTAAGGTCACAGGTGGCTTCATTAAGGTTGTGCTGCGAGGGTGAATGGACAGAGATAGAGGCAAGTGTCCCCAGCTGCCCAGACAGTTCAGCTGGGTCTCCCCGTGTCCCCAGGGATCTTTTGCATTTAGGATTGTGGTGAACAGTCTCAGATTGAGGGAGGAGAGAGACAATTATCAGACAGCATAAGGGAATTGCAAGGGAGTCACTGGTAACTTTGAGGCTTGTATTTTCCTATTCTATATAATCAGGAGCTCACAGCAGCACTTGTTATAGCTTATTGCTATTAGTTAGTCAGCTTCTGACAATGGATGTCAGACTATTATTTCCTGTCCTGGGTAGGGGGAGAAACTTCTTCAGATGCTGCTGCATGGCAGTTAAAGTTAGCATTGATACGTTAGTGGTCAGCACTCTGCTCCCTGAATATTACTCATGGCAGTGCCTCGTGAACGAAGATTTCATTGTTTCCTCATTTTGATTAATTGAAAGTAATTGTATTACTTCAAAAATTCAAAGAATGTCATTAAGTTTGCCAATTTGACCTCTTAAAAGGTATGAAATACCAGAGTTAAAGTTTCCGTCTTACTGTAGCCAGTCCTAGTGTATGCATTATCGTACCATCTCTAATTACATAGTCACCTTCTACTTTTTCCATAGCAGAGTGGAAAATGTGATGTGCTTGCCTTAGCTTCCCCCATCTTTCTGTGTGCTGTTTACAAGGGCAAGGAAATAAGCTAAACTTTTGTCTTGGTCGAAAAGAGAGGGTGACTCTGAAGTGTTTGCATGACTCCTCTAATGCTGATAGCCCTTCTTAAATGACTGGCGATTGGACATGCTCTGTGACTCCCAGGCAAGACTTTTGCTTATTTAGCAACAACAGAAATGATGGTATGTTTTACAATGCTGCTTTGCCCACAAGTAACCTTTGGCTGGTGAGGACACTGCTGTGAGTGCTGCAGATGCCCTTCTCCAGGTCAAGGCATGGGGTCGGACCTCGCCATGTGCAGCCATAGTGTCCAGACTAGCCTCCAGGCTTGTTCCAGGAAGCTTTGTAAGGGCGGAGACCAAAGGCAAATCCACCACAGCCTTCCGCCTCCACAGCACAGGACAAACTGTGCTCTGGGAATGAATGAATGGGGGCAACGCAGTGAGCAAAGCTGTTTTGTGCGGGACTTTAAAGGCGACGCAGTGAGTGAAGCTGTTTTGTGCAGGACTTCTATTTGCAACGGAACGTGGGATCTCATGATGAAAAGAAAAAGGCAGTAATGGACTTCTTATTGCAGGCTTAAATGTTGGTCTGGGGAACTGTTGCAGCTATACTGCCTCCGTGCTGCAGAGTACAGACTTGAAACATTACTATGTTTTTACCCTGATGACAGTGATAAGACTTCTGCTGCCCTGGGAAAATTTATCTGCTTCTAGCCAAGTTATAAGCTCCAAAAACATAAATATAAACATATCCTCCATTGTGTATGGAAACTGCTTTCTTACTAGACAACAACTGTAATGCTTGTATTTCAGAAATTCCAAGTATATGGGGATTTCCTTTGGATCTGGGTCAGCCGAGGCTCTAGTGGTGAATTCCTGTGCTTAGCTTAGATAATGAGTCACAAATGTCTTGATGCTGGTTTTGTACAGAACCAAAAATAAGTTAATGGGTCATTGAGTACAACTGCAGACTAGTTGCAGGGGAAAAAAGCCTGCCTGTTTCCAATATGGCATTTCTCATGAATTTTGTTCTTTGGCATCATTCAAAGAGTTATAATAATTGGGATGTAAAGAGTAAACAGAAAAGCCTCAGTCAGTGCTCCTTGGGAAGAATATATAAAAAGTCTTGACAGTTGGCACGCACAGTGGCCAGTTTCATTAAAGCCTTTTCTTCCTAGTGTCTCCAGCTTCCCAGCTTTACAAATAGTTTCTGCTGTTGAATGGCAAGTCCCCATTCCACTGTTATACCCTTTGTTTAGAAAAAGAAATGGAAAATGCTGGGTTTTGTGGCTAGAAGATACTGTATAAATAGGGAGTTTCATGTAAAGATATGTTGAATCATCCTACCATGAGCTGAATAAACAGCAAGTAAAGTGGATAGTTCAGTACGCATCTGGCTTCCAACCTGGCATTTTTTCAGATCAGATATGTGTATATTTTTGCCTGTCATCACTTATGACCAGTTATCTCTGTTCACCTGCTGGAAGTATGTTTATCTTAATGAGTACGTTAAAGATATATCAAGATAGCAAAATAGGGTGTTTACTTCCCACTGTTTCATTTGAGAGAAGATGGAAGATAATTTATGAGGGTGAATTAGAATTTCCTTCTCTCATGTGCAGGTGAAGTTTTGTGTAAAAAAAAAAAAAAGTGTATTAGGAGAACAATGTCTGTACAGTTAGTTTTTATTATATCAATCGGATAGGTCAAACAAAGCTTCAGCTTTCTAGAAATATTTGGGTTTGTGTTTGATCTTTATTTCCAGGCCCTTCTGAAATGCATGCTGGTATCTTGATACCTCAGCTCAGGAGCAGTGATTGAGGCTCTTCTTCATAGATACCTGAATATCTGTAAATCATGACAGTGAGAAATAGTTTTTAGAAGGTTCTAAATAGCGAGGTTTGGCCTCAGAGCCGATATTGACATCCAGGAGCATGCTCCCCACCCTCTATGGCAACTTCTTTGGCTGCATCCCTGCCCTGAAGGCATCTGCCTTTTCCCAGGACTGCCTCAACCTCTTGTTAGCGCAACCAGAGCCATGCACAGGGTAGGTCTGTTTGCTGTAAGGACAGATCTGCAGTAACTGTACAGCCTGTTTGATCTCGCACGCTCGCCAGCAGGTTCCACTGGTGTGGTGGTGGAACAGTAGGAACTGGTCTTGCCCCTGTTGTTTTTCTAGGAAATTTCCACGGAAGGCCCTACCCAGGCAGCTGAGGCCTGGCACACTTCAGCTAGAGGCTGTGCTGTGCTGTGCCATCGGCCTCGTTGTCCTCTCCTGATGCTGTGGCACTAGCAAGGAGCCCTAGTAGGCACGGAGGAGAAAACTCTAGTCCTTGAAAGTAATGAAAATGGTTAAAGCAACAAATGTCTTGCTGCATCAAAACTTTTATAAGATTAATTCTGCTGTTCCTGCATTTTATTTTGAGCAAAACTGCACCTTTATAAAACTGAAGATCATTTTTAATGATTTTGAGATGTCTTCATTCAGAGATTGTTCAATGTGATCATAGCTTTTTCCCAGAGCATTTTCACTTCTGTAATTCAGGTTGTGGAGTTTTATCTCATTCATTTCTCATCGTGTTTCTATAAAGTATGATTAATTAAAGATCCAAGCACAATGATGTTTTAAAGTGCAAGTAAAGTGAGTTCTTTGGGTCTCGTTCTTTCATGATGTCACTACAGCTAGCTTGCGTTACAGAAGATAGGCCATCTGAAAACTCAGGGTCTCTACCCTTTTAATGTGGGGTTTAGGTTATTAGGGCTTATATAAACCTAGTTTAGGTTAGGTTTTCATGTTTATTGGCTGCTCTCTGTTGTAATAGAAAATGCCAACAGTGTCAATATGTCTCAAAGACATATGAGGAGTGGCTGAGGGAACTGAGGTTGTTAGTCTGGAGAAAAGGAGGCTGAGGGGAGACCTCATCACTCTCTACAACTACCTGAAAGGAGTTTGCAGCGAGGTGCATGTCAGTCTCTTTTCTCAGGTAACAAGTGATAGACTGCACCAGGGGAGGTTTAGATTGGATATCAGGAAGAATTTCTTCACAGAAAGGGGGTCAGGCATTGGAAGGGGCTGCCCAGGGAGGTGGTGGAGCCCCCATCCCTGGGGGTATTCGAGACGTGTGGATGTGGCACTTAGGGACATGGTTTAGTGGTGGACTTGGTAGTGTTAGGTCATGGTTGGACTTGATGATCTCAAGGGTCTTTTCCAACCTAAATGATTCTGTGATTCTACGACACTTTCTAGTGTAAGTAAGAACAAAATCACATGGACAGTATCTGATAGGAAATTGCTTGCCCTGTAATTTTTAAATTATACGTTGTCTCAGAAAAAAAGAAAGGTTAGAGCTGGAACATGTGCTGGCCTAGAAGGAGGACACCAAACTTTATAAATGCAAAGACGGATGTCTTTATTAGACTTGTGTTGCGAAAAAAGGATTGTATCATTTACAAATGAGATGGAAGGGGTGTGCCTTACCTCAAGCCCTTGGAGTTTGCTTTGGGAAAAGGGATGAACAAGGGACTAAGACTGTTTTACCACTGTAGAAATATTTTATTCCAGTAAGTAGATGATAAATAAAAAGGAAAATAAACCCAGTAGAGTGAGGGACCTTCTTTTATTGTGTAAGCCCCAGTCAGATTGTGGTTTTGTTACAGTTCAGAAGGCAGTAACAGAGAGGGAGGTTTTAGGTAGAAACTGAAAGCAAGTGTTGAGTTGTTTTGAATTTAAAATTGGTTAGAAATAATAAAACATTAAATATTCTGGTATTATGGTAATGTTCTTAAGACAAGTGTGCTTATACAAATAAGCTAATGGGACTGACTGTTTTTAAATTGGTGGAAAGCAGGTCATGGTGAAAGCAGAGGCTGACATTGTTTCTATAGTATTATCAGTTTCCATGCTTACAGGAAACAATAGTAAAGCGGGAACCTAGGAACCTGTAAATCTTTCACTGGTTCTTAGTCGAAGTAGAATAGTTAATGTAAAAAATATCTTTCTCACTTTGCAATAACTCTCAATAGGAACACAGAGAGGAAAAAAAAAAAAAGAAAAAAGCTAACGAACATTTGCTATGGCTCAAATGAATGCGCATTTGATGCCAGAAAAGTATCTTTGCAGCAGCACACTAGCTGTAATCAACTAAAGCCTTTGACTATTAAAATATTTATTTCAAAACATGCATGTTCTTGTTTACCAGATACTGACATATTTAAACTATAATTGTAAAAGAAACGAAACACCCAAAACAACCAACACCTGCCAAAGCTCCTCTCTTTCTCACACAGGAAGCCACCAACTACGAAAGAAGTGAGGATATGTTCCATCATAGGTGTACAGGATCGTAAACAATGTTTTTAAGAGACTGGGAGAAAACAGTCTCTCTTCATTAAAGTGCGTCTTAAATAAAAGTGAGAGAGGGCTTAGATATAGGGAGAACAGGACATCCGACAAATTAGGGTGTGTTATCTTCTTTATATCTAGTTTTCCATGAAGCAAAAGATCTTTCAAACTCAAGGGAAAGGCTTTCTAGTTAACATTTTTAAAGGGCAACAGATCTAATCCTGTATAGCAGCCTACAAAGACAGACTTCAGGGTGGGGGGGAGGGGAAGAAAAGACAAGAGTAAAGTTTCTGTGACTCTGGAAATTGTGTCCTGGCTAAAGCTCATGGTTTTCGTTTTTAAGCAGAAACATGTTTGTTCCTTTTATACTTAGTTATGCTAGATGCACAGCATGTTCAATTCCCATTGAATTCAACAGATGTTGAAGGTGCTCAACGCGTCGTGCCTTGGGACTGGGCCCTCAAATTTTAAACTTCTTAGATACCACAAAAAAAAAAAAATGCTTATGTCTCATCAGAAATGCGTGATTTGAAAATATACTTTGGTAGTTAAAGCATCTGTGGCTGAAGTGACTCTTGCCTGTCTCTGCTGGACAGCCTTTCCATCTGAAGGAGTCCTGCTTAGCCTCACACCAGGGTACAGGATTATCCTGAAATGCAGTTTTCAAAATGAGGGACACCATCAAATTGAAATGCAACAAGAATAAGGCCTCAGATGAACCTCCAAAGTTTCTCTTGGATTGATGCATAGGATCTATTAATTCATAGCACTCATTGAAAAGTGAACATTTTTGTGTGGGTGGGTGTGGAAAAGAGACTCAGCCTTCATCCAATATGGGTAATATGGGATCACCACCTTCCTACACACATTTATCAGCACCAAGGATGTGTTTGGCACAGGTGGCTGGAAGGTGAGGAAATACCTGGCATTCAAAATGTTTTCTGAATGTCAGTGTTTGGGATAAATGAGATGAATCACTTGAAAGGAAATAACTAACTACACAGGACTTCCCATGGGATTTTGCTTACTGCTGGTCTCGCAAGAACCTTGTACGTGCAGAATGTGCTTGGACAGAGTGGAAACGAGGGCAGTGTAAGTGCCTGGGTAATCACTCATCAGCACAAGAGTGTCGTGGCGTTGCGCTGCATCTCCCCAATCTCCTTTTTAGCCGCTTCAGAAAGATCTGCTTCCATTCCCGTGTTTTTCAGAGATGGGGCTGGGGGTTGGTCGCCCTAAGCAAATTGATTTTCATCATGTCTTGTCTCAGCCGAGACCCAAAAAAGAACTGAATTCATCCTGTATGCATTCATCCCATGAATATATAAAACAGGGTTGAAAATTGGCGTGTTTATTTAAAATGTAGGGTTTGGTATACAGAAGAGTGCTTGCACTGAAATTTATGCATGGCTTGCTCATCTGGGAAAGAACATTTTATCCTTCAGTGAGATAATGATTTGCTAATAGTTTAATCAAGCAGAGGAGATTTAATGCATCTGGCTGAAGGGACATTAGCCTTTCTGAAAAGGTCAGACCCATTAACAGCTCAGGAGGATACCGTCGACACTGCTTCCTAAACAGCTCAAAGAACAGCAGTCCTTAGAGGAACTTGGGGAAAATGCCAGAGGGAATTTGAATGAGCCCCCAAGTGTGCACTGAACAACGTTTAGGTATAAAATTTAGCCTGCCTCTCAAACCCGAGACTTGAGTGCAATAGATGAAAATTTGGTTTCTGTAAATGCTGAACCACTTGGGGTGCAGGGACGTTTAGAACTAATTTTAATCTCCATTAACTATTTTAATGGCATTGTCCACCCGGATTCTGTACATGAGTACTTGTATTTGGTTTTGTCCTCGCCTTGCCTTTGAAGGGTTGTTTTGTGTTGCATGCCTGTGTGGAGGGAGAACCTGCAACATGAGCATCAGTTGTGCAAGGGGCAAGCAATCCTCTGCTGATGGAGCTGCTCACTTCTGATGAACTTTTATGGAGCTCCTGTTAAATGCTGTAATTTCACCAAAACAGATGAGGCTGTAGGAGACGACCACTGCTGAGCGTTGCCTGCTGACTACGTTGTTTGCCTCCTCCTCCTTCCTTTTGCCTCACTTTTCCAGGGCACCTTTTACGCAGCAGCTAGCAGGAGCTCCTCTTTGCTGAGGATAGCAGAAGGAAGTGTGTTGCCAGCACAGCAAGGGGCTGTTTAGCTGTCACTACAGCAGAGGCTTATAAAAGAGGGACCTTGACTGATACTCTGTCAGCCAGCTTCACTTGCCCTCTGCTCTTGCCCGTGGCTTTGCAGCTTTATTGTCCTGTTTTTGGCTGTAATTCCCAGTAATGGAAAAACATGTTGCTCTTAAAAGCAGATGGGAATTCATTCCTGAAGGAAAAAATGTCTCTTTAGGCTACTGCTATTGTTTTCTTTTAGTTTTGTTTTTTTTGTCTGTGAGTTATTTCTAGCAACTTCGAATTAATTCATTCTTTTTTTTTTTCTTTTTTTCTTTTTTTTCAGTCAGACAGCAGGGATTATTCTTCAGTGGTTTATATCACACACTTTCCATACAGCAATAATCACAAATGTGGGCGTGTAATGTTCAGAGTAAAAACAGCATTTGCAGTCATCGGGAAGGAATTGAAAATGTTGATTTATTTCTGCCTTTTGAAGTACCTTCATTTACATAATATAAAGGCTTATATCAGTGCAGAGTGCTAGAATTTGCCTTTATGTTAAAAAAGAAAAAAAGAGATAAGTAAAAAAATCCAACACTTTCTCTCATTGACCTGTTTTTTTGTCACAACCTATAGTGTTGACACTTGATCTTGTAAGTTATGATGTGGCATATAGTACGCAGATAGAAAGGAGCTTGCTGCTTGAGTTTGACTCAACTCAAGTCCTAAAGTATAAGACAAGGCATACAAATTAGAGAAAGTCAACAAAAAGTCATTCTATTTCTTAGAGAACGAAATTTTGACCCTTGACTCATATACCCCAACTTCAGGGCCAGATTCTCAATGTATACAAATTGTTGTAAATACTGAATCTGTCTTAGCACATTAGCAAAAGATCTGTCCAAAGTTTTTTGTATCATTTTATGTGAAATCACTGTTTTGTATCCATCATTTTTATAAACGGGGGAAAAAAAAGTAAATATTCTTACATCTCCATTGCTATTTCCCATGTCCTGAGATTAAAGCGTGTCTGGCTGTCTTAAATGCCTGTTATGATTACTTTTAATAGTATGCAATGTCTGACTGTCAGACCTCAGAGTTCAATCAGGCTTTTTCTACGTGTATATACATTTTCCTCTTTGGATATGCTGAGGATTTCAAGGGGGTTTCCCATGGAGATAGCACTGATGCATAATCTCAGGCATCAGCTCGGCCAGGAGAGCTGCAGAGGGCTCTCAGCTTCTCTGGTAAAATTGCCATGTCAGTCTTGACAGAATCTGTCCTCCATAAATAAGGGTAATACTTGGACAATAATATCCAGAAGAGTTCTGATTGTTATCTTGGTCGGCACTAGGAATATTGAAATGCACTACCTGAAGGCTAACTCAGATAGGATGTTTATAACCTGTGAAACTATACAGAGGAACACCTTGTGCTGACCTACTTGTATTTCTGGTGCTGTGCCAGCTAAATTGCCGTCAAGGTGGAAGAAATGTTAATGAATAGCAGAGGAATAATAGAGCCCAGGAATAAAAGCTTATTAATCTAGCTGAGTATTGTTCCTGTGAATGAAGAACGTGTGTTCTAATAACAACGCTAACTGTTTACACTTCACTGAACTGCAAAGATTGGAGAGGTGTGTGTGTGTGAATTGAAATATTTGAATATGTAGTGGTATCTTTGTGTGCATATAAAATAGGATGTTTGCTTTTTGCAGTCCTTAGTGAAGTAATTGTTTCTTGTGAAAATTTGGAACCTAGTAATAAACAACGATTAGAAAAATATCTAATAAAATCAGTAGGTCTGCCATTAGTCTGTGAATATCTTGAAGACTAGATGTACTGAATTTCAAACTTAAAAGCTGTCATTATTAAAACTATATTTGTACAGAACATGCACCAACTATTCTGCTTCCATTGCTTTCTCATATGATAGAAGTGAAATTTCATTTTAGTAAAGTAAATGTTGAGTTTATTTTGGGAGGGATGACACTAATGATACAGTGACTGGAGAGCTTTTTCTTTTTTTTTTTTTTTTAGCATTTTAACTGTGATATTCTTTAATACTTCCCATCCAAATAAATGCGTATCAACTGCAAGCTTACACACTTGCTGTCATCGCATTTCTTTCAAAGGGGTTTTGATTACACATAACTTTATTTTTCTAAGTGAAGTTTTTTGGTAAGGAATATTTGAAATATCAGGCTTTGTTCTGCTTTTCCTTTTTTATCTGAAAACTTTAGCAATAATATTGGAGTTGCAGGCTCTTTGGTGAGATTAAGCTGTTCAGCGTTAATTCTGAAACAGTTTGAGAAGTTGTTAGGAGTTAAGATAGTTGTGATGCAGAATGCAGCAAGAGGGAAGCCTTCAAGTTGTTTGCAGCCATGCCTACATTGTCAAACAGGGAGATTTTCACTTCTGTCATGTAACTCCTGTTTTGACAGCATGCCTGAACACTGAGTTTTCTTGAGAATGAGAGCTGCAGTCCTGTTCACGAAGGCACTTTAAGGGGAGCTATCTGTAGCTGGCTTTGTGTTTTGTACTTGGATCCTAACAAAGATTTTGCATTTGCACAAAACTTTGGTCTAAGCGTTCAAACCATTGCCTGGAGTAGAAGCTGTCAAGTAGTTTCTTAGCACTGCTGAAATGCTGATTGCTGTGTGCGCTACTCTAGCTCCGATTTTTGTATATCAAAAATTGGAAGTTGTTATTTCCAAGTGATCTTTTATGGTTTCCCTAAAATACTATGGAAATACATAAAGCTTTAGACTGCCTTTGGCAAAAGGACTAAATGGTTATTGGCAGATGGAAGCAGCGCAATAATAGCTCTGCAGCAAATTATTAGCTATGGTAGAAGCAATCCTGTGGACCATTTTGCTTATTAATTAAACTGTTTCAAACTATTACCTAGTTCTCAGTCTAAGCTTTTTGTCTCCTGGCTTTGAGCAATGAAAACGTCAAGGATACCCAGGTAGAAAACAACTTTGAGGTCTTAATCTTGTTTATGACTCTGCGTGTACAGAAGTGAGCCATGGGAGCTGGGTTGACCACTTGCAATGGAAGAAAACAGAGCAAAACCCCAGATGACTGCACTAGTTAATTTGTCTTGACATCCCCATTGTCGGGGAGGACAACTAAGAGCATTTTGCTCAGTTTAAAAGGGCTGCTTTGTTTTATTTTTTTTTTTTTCCTTTTTGGGGGGGGGGGGGTTAGTTATGATTTACAGAGATTGGCTTCATACTTCTTTTCCTAGCAAACAAAACAAATTTGTCGTAAAACTAGACGATAGCTATTTTACTGACATTGCACAGTGAAGCATAGCATTGGAGGGAAAGGAGTGGGAAAGCAGCAATCTGTCTACTGTTTTGTCTTGTATGTTTTCGTCTTTCTTTGCATTTTACTGGGATAAATCAGCTTTGTCTTTTTCCGGAACTGTTCCCAGTGAGCTCCTGTATGATGAAAAACTGATGAAGAGGGGGAAAAAATGATGTACCCAGCTCCTAGACTAGACTGTGGGTATCTGCACTGCATGTTTCCAAGTGTTTGCAAGTCCATGTCAGGAAAACTCGATCTCTCCCCAGCAGCCGCTGTCACTTGCCAGGACTGGTTTTCTTCGCTCAGCCGAGAAGGAAAGGACCAAACAGAAGCAGCCAGGAGGCAGGTTGTTGGGGATTTTTTCTCATTACAGGCACAAAGCATTTCCCTCGCAGAGCTGCAGTGGCAGGTTCTGTTTTGCGAAACTACAATCACTCACCGAATGGGTCACTGCCGCAGTTGTGGCTGTTTACATGAAGAGAGGTGTTCTGGGGAGTTCGCTTGTCAGGGGGGCATACAGCATGTCTGCAGGGACGCAGGCCCATCAGAGACTCATGCAATCAGGCGTGTTATCAGTCTATGAGATCTTGCCGTTTCTGTGGTCATTTTTGCTTATTTATGTGATATAGGATCTGGGGGGAGAAACAAACCGCACTCCTTTATTAGCGAAACAGAATTTGCAGGCAAAAAAATGTGTTCAGTAATTTGGTATAGACAAGAGAGAACAAAACTCTTCCTGATTTTGACTTTTCTAGTTTAAGGCCTGAGGACTTCCAAAGAAGAGCTGGCAATCTTGTTTTAATATTCAAACCATAA
Organism: Chauna torquata; assembly: GCA_013399475.1. Taxonomy (NCBI): domain Eukaryota; kingdom Metazoa; phylum Chordata; class Aves; order Anseriformes; family Anhimidae; genus Chauna; species Chauna torquata. Next base: position 379,058 of record VXAL01018742.1, read on the forward strand.
GAACTCGTCGTAATAAGATGTCAGTTCTGTTTGGAAGAAAGTACTACAGTGGTTATGACCCAAAATGGAATATAATGAAAATGTTCAAAATTGAAAACTTAGTCTTCATTTCTGACATTCTGTTACTAAATTTGCAAAAGTATTTGTGAATCCAGTGAAGTAAGCTCAAGGAAGAAAAAGTGATATTTTTTTGGACTGCAAGGTTTTTGTTTGTTTGGTTTTGTTTGTTCGTTTGTTTGCATGGGACTACATATATATATTTATAGTCATATATATATTTATAGTCATATATATTTTTATATATAGTCACTATATATACATTTTTATATATAAATATATATAACCTTCCCTCTCTTGTTTATGATTTGCTTCAAGCATATATAGAAAATAAGTTCTATAAACTTACCTATCCAGAAAGTCATCTTTTATTTCCTTACCTCTTCTTTTTTGTATACTGTTCTTGCATTCTTGTGAGCTAAAAAAATAATCTTTCAAAACTTATTGGTTTCTTTATTTTGGAAAAAAATCTGTATTTTGCATTCATTAACCTTCTTTATTAATAATGATATTTATGTAAGACAAGGAAAAAAAATGCATGAAATCAGTTTAAGTTCTGTCAATGCTTGGAAGTTAGAGGAAGAAAGTGAACTTGAGAATTTAGACACTATCTTACCCCAGGCTAATTGTTTACCATTAAAAAGAGAGCTTGCATGCAGGAAGGAGTGCTATGTTTTGGACTTGCTTCCTTGTAACTCATAAATCTTGGCTGTGTAAATGTTCAGTCATTAATTAAGTGTTTCAAATTAATCTGTTTCCTGACTGGACTTGGCTGTTTTTGCATAGAGTAATGCTGTTGCCCAACTTTACAGTTTAGGAGCACTTTCAGATGTGCGATATGGAAGTATGATGTTTATTGCAGAGAGTTAATGAACAGCGTGCATGGCAGTGGGAGAGGCATTTTGTTACTAACATGTACAGGAAATAGCGTGGTGGTATCAAAATGCTTATGTGTACTTTAATTACTTCCCTTACTTCAAACAATGGCAAAAAAAATGGCTATTTTGTATTGATAAACATCAGTGCTGAGTGAAAGTGTTCTGCTTTCTTTTCATTATTCTGGGATAATGTTCCGTCTTTGCAATTCAACCGGTTTACTCAGGATGATATATAACAACAGCCAAAAAGTCTCTCTTACGTGATGGAAAAAGATTTCAACTTCTGTTAGAGGCTTTTTAAAAATTAATTGGTACTATTATCATGAGGGCATTATCATTGCATTCATGTGAGCTACTCATATAATAACAGCGTTCATTTGGGTTTTGTGTCCTCCTTGTGTTACCCTTTACAAATGTGTATGTATATTTGTGTCTCCTTTCATACTTACGAAGCCACAGTAGGGGTTTTTACCACATACTCAGTTATTCCACTAAGATTTAGGATTTTTCAGAAATTCACGTCTGGATGATAACGTTCATGACATATATATTTTACTATAAACATCTTAGCACTTAGTTATACATAGGTCTGCCTTCGCAATGTTGAAAGTGAAGTTACTGGCTCTTCCTCTTGAGTCAACATCCCTTAGCTCATGCAATGAATTTGCTGTTAAAGGTGCAGGAGCAAAAGCTGCAAATGAATCATCCAGCCAGGTACTGTACTACATTTTGTAGCTATTCTGAACCAAAAAATGTTTTCATTATATGTGTTCCAACTGACTGAATGTGTACTGCAGCAGTCAGCTTCCTTCAATTCTGCATGTGCAACATATTTCATAAATAACTGGTCAGGTTTCTGTTCCAAGCTGTCTGGTTTGTACATGAAACCTAGAGAAGAAGGAATTAATCATGAACACAAACTAAAAAGATCCCTAGCAAGCTATTTGAAGCCTTAGTGTTCCATTTGTGAAAGTGTGTTGCTGCTCTTGTTTTCTTTGTCACGGAAGTGCAAAGTGACGCCACAGCCCCATGCAGTGTACCCTTCCACCAAGGAACTCGCATATCGTCTGCAGTGTGTGCTTGCGAACCTGCATTTCTTTCATATATGTGTTGCACCAGGGAAGAGATTTGCTGCATAATTGCTAACTGCTAACTAGAAATTGGTCTGACCCAGTTTGAAACTTTTGAGAGGATCTGAAGTCTGCATTTAACTCTTCAGCTGAATTTCATCACCTTTATCACTTCTACCAAAGCCAGACTTTTAATACCAACTCATTTCTGGCCTCGTCAAAGTTTAGATTGTTACCCTACAGCATTTCAAAGATTTTCATGTGCATAAAAAGTTCCCTGTAACCAATGGAATTATTTAATGCACTTAAGATCAAGTTCATGTTTAAGCTTGCTAAATCCAAGGATTATTTATTTAATTCCTAAAGATTAAAATGTCTTCTAATTTAATGTATATTATTAACTAGACAGCAGGAATAACGAAGGATGTAAGTATCAAGCTTTTTATTTATTTATTGTCAAGGTAAGATGTATTTTTGAAGGCATATTCTATTGCTGCCACTTACATGCCCATCATTCCCTGGCAGTTCATTTCTGTCAAACCAGCTGAGGCATGAACTACCCAATGTGCTCTGACCAATTAGATTTCGATACAGCAAAATGATTTCTACATGACCAAGAAAACCCCTCAAATTTTAATTGGATCAAAGAGTAGACATGTTCCCTGGTTCACTTAGTCCCAAGCTAAGTCGCTGTAAATGCATGGTAAGTTCCAGGTCTTTCAGGATTGCTTTTTGTAGACTTCTAATATGAGACATGACTGTATGTGTTTGTGGGAAACAGTGGCCAGGTGAATCCCTCTCTTTTTAACTAGCATTTTGGAATTATGCTCAGCTCACCCTAGCCTCCATGCTACTGTAGGTGCACTGGAAGACAGCCTTACTATTAAAAACAAACTTGCCACACTTTTCACACCCTTCTAAAGCAGCAAACTCTTTTTGGGTGCCTCTATGAGATTCCTGCCATCCAAGCTGTTCTTTCAAAACCAGTTTCACATGCAGGAATCAGCTCCAAGGATGCGCAGGCAGGGAATAATCCACTGGCTTGAGCAGGCAGTGGAAATTCAGGTGAGCTGCCAGGTGCGCGCCGTGCCGACGCCGTGGTCAGGGTCGTTCCGGTTACGGCTTTGGAGTAGGTGTGCTCTGGTGAATGCTGGCCTTCACAGGAAGCCTGGAGCCTGCAGACTGTCTCAAATCAATTTTTTTTACAAAGTGGTACAGGAAATAAGCAGTAGCATTCAGCGCTGTGTATCGTGATGACGAGCGCGTTTTACTTTCTAAATTACTTTTGACTACTTGTTAAACTTTTAGGTTTTAACTTGTTAAAAGCACATTGTGGAGCACGATAGGAAGGCTTGCTAAGTATGAAATATAGAATTAAGAAACTGGCAATAAATCTCTCTTCTGCCAATCCTGCATTTCATTGGAAACAGCCCTGGGCTTGCAGGGAAATGGCTGGATCATCTAGGAGGTTTCTTCTTTCTCGTGAATTTCATAATTCATTTGACACATCATATTCGGCAAGAGGTAAGCTGTATTTCAAAGCCTGAAATGGTGCTGGTGTTCAGATTTATCACTTGAAATCTGTTGTTACACAAGCCTCGGAAGGCATTCAGCGTTGTATGTGGTAGGATCTATGGGCCACTGATGTAACAGGAGACACGCTTATGTTGTCCTGCCTAGTTCCAAATACAGCCACGTGCTGGGGCTGGTCATCCCCACAGAGGGGCTTTTGGAGAGGGATTTTTTGGGCCAGTTTTCACTCAAGGGAAGCCTAAGCAGAGGACAGCAATAGCAAGATGATGATACAGTCCTCTTCCTATACATGAGGTATTTTAGTTCAGAGTGGTGAATCTGAGCCCTTTGTGTTATGAGGTGTAATGAGCTCTAAGAACTGAGGATAATTTTCTAGTCTGTTTGCCTTATTTCTTGTCATATATGAAGTCGGACTGTTTTTGCAGTGTGCAGATTCAAAATAAGGACCTATGTTCAAAATACCATTGGGGAATTATTATAAATTGTGTCTTTGGCAGGACACACATCTGTTTCAGCACCTGGCTGCTGTGGGATGTTACGAGTAAGTTGCATCAAACCAGTATGGAATGGGCTGGTACTGGTTTCACTGCCATTTTGACACCATGTCATTGAAAGAGAGACTTGGAAAACGCAGCAAGGAAGCTTAGAAAGTTGCTAAATTGAGAGAGAGAGAGAGAGAGAGAGAGAGAGAGAAGGCGGACTTACCATGCCCTGAACAGGGAGTGTATTTTAATAAAGCAGAAGGTACTGAAGAAATTCATATGGATTAAAACAGAACAAAAACAAAGATACAGAAAATAAGGAAAAGAGTAACATGGTTAATGGGAGAAGTCAAGGGATTATTAGAACCAAACACGCATCTTCCAGGAAATTGTAATCAATATAAAGAAACCTTTGTGGCAAAAGAAATGGCTGGAAATTCAGAGAGACCATGAATAAATGAGGGGGAAAAAAAAACGCGAAAGAACAACAGCAGTTGAGCCTATACAAAAGTGCTTAAAACTGCTGTCTGTACGAGGGTGAATAGAAGACGAGTTAAGGTAGGTGCCAGGGCCAGTGACAGCACCAGGGACCACAGGAGCTGCTCTGCTCATCTCGCAGTGCCAGGGCTCCGGAGGAGCCAGCGCAGATCCTTGTGGTATCCCCTGGTGAGCATCACTCGTGCTGTGGTTTCTCAAGGTGAACAAAACAACGTTGTTGGTGTTAAAATGATAAATGTAGTCCAGTCCTAGTCCAGTCAGGATCCGCACAGAACAGGTTGTTCCCTGCAAGTCGGAACAACGCTGATAACATTTGGCAGGAATAGCAAATACGCATTAATATTTGCATTATGATAACAGAGAGATTCTATTTTGAGACTTATATTTGATAGTAACAATTCATCCTTGTTTCTGATATGATTCCTGAAAGAAAGTATCTCTCCTGCCGTGAATGGGCTTTCTTGAAGGTCTCTCCTCTTTACAACAGAGCTTTTAGTCACTTTATTTTTACCATTGAAAATCCACCAGTTTTATTGTACTAATGCCTAGCCTGCCAGGACTTTTTAGCACCAGATTTTTTTCATTTGAAAATAGTGAGGGTTTTTTTGGTGTTTGTTTCTTCTTAATTCATATACAGCATTTAAGGAAAGCTTAATTAATCCCAGCATGCAGGGAGAGGGAGAGGAAACTGTTTCAGCAATTGAGAATATAATTAGCTACATTTATACAGAAGTGATTGTATTACCTAAATCTTTTCTTTTTTTTTTTTTCATGAGTTTCGGACTATGAAGGGAGAACAGACACAGGCTCTAAGGAAGTGGGGGGTGTAAAAATCCTTCCATGGATCTGGAAAAAAGAAGTACAACGAGCTATCTCTTTCTTCCTCTGCAGAGCTGAAACACTGTTCTTACTCTTAAAACTCTTTGGCAGAGGCAGAGTTTAAATTTAGGCTTAGGAAGTTTGCAAAGCTTGGAAAAGCTATGTGAGTTGAATCCTGTTCTCAAGGTTTAAACATAGGATGATAGGGCTGGTCTTGGGTATGAAGGCCAGACTTCTTACTGTTTTTTGTTAAAATATTTTGTTACTTCTGCTGCAAATTAACATTGGTTTGAACATTTTGTCTCTTAAGTATTGTTTAGTCTTCCTCATTAAAAAAAACCATTTCCTCAATAATAATAGATTCCATATGTAGATGTACTATGTATGTAAAACGATACATGTTAATATAGGTAATCATGCATGAAAATGGTTTTTTGCTTTTCACCAAGTAACGACTCTTCTCGCTTCAGCCTTCTGCCCCCCAAACAAACAGAACAACAAGCAAACCTGTTGAAGGGAAATTTGTCATTTCAAATAATTTTCCAGATACCACATTTTCTTAGTTCAGATGGAGCTGGCAAACAAGCTGGCCGGCCGGCAGAGATTGTCCAGCTACTCTTCCAAGAACAACTTGACTTTTTCAGCAGTGTGGTCAGTATCACGCATCCGTGTGTGCCTGACAACTAACCTACTGAGAGGCCTCGATTCAGGAAAGCTGTTACCCATGTGCTTGGCTTAAAATATCAGGGCAAGTCCCTCCTGGTTCAGAATCCTTTACACTGACTAGGAGTAAATGGACTCCTAAGCGTGCTTACAGCTGAGCATTTGCATAAGTGTTTTGCTGAACTGCACTGTTGTGGTGAGACAGAAAGGCTTGATAGTGCCTCGCACACCGTCTCAGAAACATATGGGGAAAGCATTTCTTAAAAAGAAGGAAAACAAAAATCCTTTCCTTTCTGGAGGTTTACTACAGTATTCCAACATTTGCCTGTAGAAATAACACCCGCACTCCGTTTCCTACAAAAAAGAAAAAGCCAAGTTACCTTATGAAATCTCTGTATTTTTTCATCTTTTGTGCATGATTGTGACAGAAGGAAGATGTCCGTGTATTTGGTTAAGCCTTGTAGGACGATGCAATCAGGCAGTTTGGCTGATGAGATGTTCTCCAGCTCTCCTGCAGCAGATGAGTGGTGGACGTGCGTGGTGGACAGCATAGGGAGGGGAAGGGGGGGAGCTGCAGGCATTCTTCACTGCTGGCAGCTGCATGTGCAACCACACTTAAAAGATTATCAGAACCATTTCCCCCAGAAAAAAAAGGGATACATCAGATTTTTCTTCAACTCTAAGGTGGATGATGAATCAAAAAAAAAAAAAAAATCCTGAATACACTGAAGTAGTACAGGCCATCGCTGTCTCATTATTTATATTAAAAAAGGCGGTTATGAATTTAGTTTCTTTTGTCATTGACTTCCTTCTTTTTTTTTTTTCCGTAGAAGAAAAATTGAGAATGTTTTGGCTTGAAAAGACTTTAAATATTTCAATTCAAAATGACTTTTTCAAGATTTCATTTCAATTCTGCTGTTAAGTGTAACGGATGAGGTTGAATTTGAACCCTGGTTTATTTGCTTTTGGATTAAATGGCAAATTCTGCTTGGGAAATATTCTGTTCTCTGTTCAACAGAATATGTTTGCAATTCTGCTTTTGGATGAACCTGAAATTAGAGGGAGTTTGGTTTTCTGAAATGGGCAGAGAATCAAAAAAAAAAAAAAAGTTACTTTGCACATGCTGATAAATGCCACTTTTACTTCAGCTTCAGCTTCAATTATCAGCGCTTTATCTACTGCACTTCTTCATCATTCTTTCATTAAGAAAATGGAGCAGACTGGGTAGCACTAATACTTTCACATTCATTTCTATTCCTGCACTGTACTTTTGAGGGAGGACTCCACACTTGAAAGATAATGCTTTCCGTCTCAGGTGGAAACAGTAAAGTTGTAGGAAATAGGTGTTAGAGAGTCTATAGAGGAATATTTAGTTGATCTGTATCTTAAAACGTACTCTGTTTTGAAAATGTATTTAAATGATTGTATGATTATACATAGTTGTGGGTGACTAATCTAGTCTATTGCTGCAGGTCATGGGAATAGTCATAAAAAGTATTTATTCTGAACATGAACCCGGATGCATGCTTTCCCTACATGTTTCCCATATGTTCTGCAAGTAAACAGTAAATCAGATAGAGAGGAACTGAGGAAAGAGAAGCAGCGGGCACATGGTGATTCTGCAGCACTGAAGCTGCAGCCTGACGTGGTTTGAAGTTGTAACTTGTTTCTCTGAGAAGAAAAGAAGGAATTAATCTAAGAGAAACAAACGTGCTTCATAGACCTAGGAAGCCACAAAAAAAACATAATTAAAATCTTTATCAGAAAAGGATTGACGGGGAGGTGCAGAGAAAACTGGCGATCTGTATGCCGTTTGCTCACAGATGCTTAGTGCTGCAGCAGAGGCTGGCACTTCTCTGCAGACTTCAGTCTGCATGGTCTTCTCCTAAAACCAAAGTTTTTAGGGAATTGCTGGGTCCAGTCTGACACCTCCCTGTTCTGTCGCTGTCGACCTTGCCCAGTTGTTACCCCCAAGGTATATCCGCCTGCTGTGATGTCCCGTCTGAGAGGTGGTTTGGTCCTCGCTGCTTGCGTCAGGAAACCTGAGCCTCTTTGCTGACTTGTCCCGGGGAGACAGGAAGAGGGCAGATGATCTCTGTGGGATATGGTTAGCGGTCTGACCTGCCAGGAAAGCAAAAATGCATTTTCTACAGTGAAGGAGCACATGAGAACTCCTGAGATACAAACTTTGTACACCAGCTGTATGAGTGGAAGGACGGTAGTTGTGTTTTGCAGAAGAAACCATATTTTGACATTGTCACTTTAATATACATGAAAAGCTTCAATCTCTACCCTTTTTTTTTTTTTTGCTCTGTGTTTATCTGTGTTACCTGGCTTACCTTTAATTCCAGCTGGGGAGCCAGTCCCGAGGCTCTGCAGTATTGTTTCTGTAGCCTACACTGCTTTTCTCTTCACCACCCCGGTAGCTTCTCAGTCACCAAACAAGGCCATTTCGTAGCTCCAATGTCTTGCGCTGGGAAATCTGCTCTTGGACACAGCTCACACGGGCTTTCTGTGCCCTGCAATCCCTCTGATTTTCCTAACGTCCTTGCCTTCTTTCATGGGCTGGAGAAAGTAGGTGCTTTCTGTGGGAAATGATTGGGAGATTAGAGAGAAGAAGTTGGTTTCATTCCAAAGGGTGGTGATATATATTAGCACCGCTTATAAGATAAAGCCAGATCTCTATTCTGTGTTACCTCGTGAGACTTCAGCCTAGGGCTAAATGCAGCCACAGACGAATGCTCTGTCTTGTACTTCTAAGGGCATGTCAACGTGAGGAAGTTATCCTGGAATGAGATAGGGTGTGAATTTAAATGCGGTGGCTGTTCCAGAATAACATCCTGTGTAGACAAGGCCTTGCCGAAGTGACTCAAAGCCGTGGAATGGCTTCGGTGGGAGCCGAGGACACCGAGGCCCAGCGCTGCGAGGGCTGCCCGGGCACCGCGTCCCCGGACTGCCTTTAGCGGGGAGGTGATGTCCGACCGCTGTGGCACTGGCTGCTCTTCCTGGCCGCAACACTGGGGAAGATGGGATTTCCTGCTTGTTTTATCACTTGTCAGTAAAATGCGGAGGGTGACAACCTACAGTGTTACTTTCTCGGTGCCAACCATCGTTTAATGCCCAGCGTGTGAATGATGGGGACTGTTTTAGCTCTTTCATCACTTATTAGCTTTGCAATTCCTACAGATTATAATGTAGGCTTTGGTCGTCTCTGCTGGCATCGGAGGTCTGTTCCTCCTGAAACAGTACAAAAGGGAAACTCTTCTGCAAGGAGAAAATGCATACTTGCACTTCTCTTTTAGAAAAAAAAATTAAACATTAATGTACTGTTTGCAGGGTCAGAGGGGTACCTGTGTGCACACCCTCTTAGAATGGTACTGTGGGAGTTAAAAATCACCTTCTTTGCTGCTTGTGAGGTTGCTACGATAGCTTTTAGGCCTTATACTATGTGATTCAGTTGGTACCTATTTTTTACAGTCTGCTGAAAATTAGTGTTTATTTTGAAAGTGCCTTTTTTGAGATTAAGTAGAGCATTAATTAGTCAGCGTGAGGAACAGAGTGCATTTTTCCACCGCAGCTTTCCATCATGTCAAAAGCTCATTACCAGATGTAGAGATCATAAACAAACACACATGGCTGCTGCATGTAAATCATCTGCAGGATAAATTACTGCTGATCTCCTCTGATTAGATCACTGTGTCTTCCAGCTCATTAATATACTTTCAACCATGGAGAATATCTAGGTACTAATAACTCACAAAGCAATATACAGGAGAGCGTCAATTTTCCCTGCTGAGGCTACCGGTACGAAGCCTGTAGCAAAGCCTGTTCTCTGTTTCTGGGAGATCTCTACCACAGTGAGTCACACGTTATTTTCAAATAAATGCACATGCAACAAACTACATTATAGGCTGTGTACCCTCACATTTGCACCAAATTGTATTTCTAGTGAGAGCTGTGCCGCTTTGTGCCCATTCCAAGTATGCATTAACACTTGTTCAGCTTTGGGTCAGGCTGCCGAGAAGAGGTGTGAGAGGCAACGTCCAGTGCTTCAGTAATGAACTGTTGTGCAGACAGTAACAACCTCAAAGTCACTGCAGGTCATGGTGAGCCTCGTTATTTCTAGCAGGCAGATGGTTGATTTTTAAAGAAATGTGAGTACCTGTATAAAGATGATTACCACAGCACAGACATTACCATACAGGACCTAATGAAATGGAGCAAAGTTATCCAGCTGGCCTCAGTGGGAACGGATAGCCTTGTACTAGACCTTCACGTTTCTTCATATTTTCCTTCTACTGGAGATGTCGGTATTTAAAAAATAGGTGGAAATCCTCACTGGTTAACTCCATTTTAATGATTAGAAGAGTGCGTGGTGAGGTGGTGCGTGCATATCGTTGCCCACGCCCTGCATGCATTGCAGCTCTCATGCAAGCCCCAGGTCCCTGTGTCGGGTATTTAGCACGTGTAGATGTGAAATGCAAACAGTTTGCACCTTGGGAACAGAGGATTCAGGTGACTGGGAAAGTGAAGGACAGTGGTTTGTAGAAGATCTTTACATACCACGTCAGAGATCGGGAACCCAGGATGCAACTCCTGCTGGTAGGTGCTTTGCATGCAGTAACCTAGCTGTAACTACTTTAACTATTTAACATTAATGCCATGTTTAAGATACAAAGCACCAAAGAAATGTGACACATTGGTGTTAATCATGACCCCTTTCTGTTACCAGTGGAAATGTTTTAGCATTCATAAGTTAATTAATTGATTGAATCCTATGTTAGAAACTGTCTCATTCTAATAATGGATACTAATGAGTGCAATGTTTTGCAGAACCAGTAAGTACAATCACCTTAAAGATGAAAAATGTCTTGTTTGTTGATTGATTATGTTCTGTCACTGATTTATAGCTTCCATTGAGCTTCCAATTATATAGAGCAGATAAGTGTTTTGGAACATATTTAAGCATGTGCTTTACTTCAGTTGTGTTTACTGACGTCAGTGGAACCCGAAGCATATGCTTGTGTGCTTTCTGGGATGCTTTCTTGAAACAAGGAGAGAGGAAGGGAGAGAGAGAAATCTCTCCTTCCCTTGCTGGCTCTCCTCTTCTCATGTGTGAGTAACATATTGTGCATCTGGTTTTGTTTAAATTCAGGGATGGCAAACAACCACATTCTCCAAAAACTTCCTACTTCTTCCCATCCTTCTTGAAGTTGTTTTTTTTTGCTTCTTGTTATTGATATTTGGTAACCTGCAGAGACAAAGTGATGAGAAACTTGGCGGTCTTTACAGAGGCGTTTATTCTAGCACTGTTTATAAAAAGCCCTGTGGTCCCACTAAAGCCCCAGTTCCGTTGCTTGTTTTGCTCTTTTAAACACAGCTTTGGCACAGGCTAATGCTTCATTAGCACGGGCTCTATTGAGAGAGAGGTAGCGTGGAAGATGGATAGGCAAATCTCTGAGCTCATGGCAGTTGATTGAATTGCCTCTTTATGCTAAAATAGCGTTCCTGAAGCCTGGTCTAATCTTTTACAGCGATCATAAAATATATGGATACTTGTTTGTAAATTACAAGTCTGTGAACCCAGTAAACCTGTTAGTTCTTCTGAGTCAAGTGTGCTTAATGTTCAGATGAGTTTGTGTCCTGAGATTTAAATGGCAGTAGCATTCATTACGTACTTCAAAATAACTACAAAATAAGGGTGTGTCTATAAAAAAGGAAAACAAAAAAAAAGAAGTCTTTTTGTGGGGGGATTTACTTTTTTTTTTTTTTTTTTTTTTTTTTTTAACATTTTCCTTCCTTTTTTTTTTTTTTTTTTTTTGCTGTGAAGCATTTCCTGACATGTTTGTCACAGCTAAGCAGGATGTTTGTTGAACTCATATGTATGTGTAACTGTTATGTGGCTATCCCTGCTTTGCCAGCTGCCCAATTAGTGTTGTGACAGACCAAACAACTGCTATATGACAGCACTGAAAATAATTTTTCTGGTTTCTCAGGGAAGTGTAGGGATTAGACTATTTTTAAGGGCCATTTGCATGGCAGCTAAAATATTTGGTAGCCTTTAAAGGTGAGGAGAGGAAGATTTTGTAAATAGCCAAGAACATACATAGCTGTAGCGTTAACAGCTGAATGTTGCATCTTTTTCGCTCCATCAAAGTCTGGGTTATGTGAATAGGGTTATGTTGACCCTAATTAGGAAGTCCAGGGCTGATCTCAGATTTCATAACCGCTCTTCTATGTGCAAAAATGTCACTGTAAACTCTTGTTGAAACCATGTAAACTTGATCAGGATCTTCTTTTAATAAAGAAATCATATTACGAAATACATCTGTTCCCAATAGTTTTATGAAATGCATTGTGGCAATTATAGCAATCTCTTGCTTAGCAAATAATACCAGGAAAATAGCTAGCACATTTTTACTGTTTTTTCCCCTTCTAGATATATACTGCGTTAAAGAGAAGGATCAGCAATCCATCGATAGTACATAAATTAAGAAGTTCCTTGGTAGCTGCCTTAATAGTCTAAGTAGTACATATTAGCTAAAGAAGAACTGGCAAACAGCATGCACATTTACTGCATAGCTGACTTGCTGTAAAGTTGTCAGGCAGTACTTACTGATGAATCTTGCAACCTGAATAAAATGATAAGATTACCATGACGTGACAAACGCCAGCTGTAAATAGATTTCCCCTTCCTGCTCATCTCCTCTTCCTCCTGCCCTTCACACTCCACTCCAGCATAACAAGCTGCTGGGGCCACGCAGTTCCCCCAGGTGAAGGTCAGCTCCTGATAGATTTTTGATCATCATGTGAAGTTCTCCTGTTAGTATGTGGTCCCAGTTTTAACCTCTTTGCAGATTCCCTCGATTATCCCAAATCACTTTCACATGGAGCTGAGGTTAAGCTTTATTTCTCTTGGCTTGTCCCTTCTGTGGCAGACACTTCCTCTTCACTTTGAAAGGACAAAGCGATGTTCAGCTGCCTGGGCCTGCGCCCAGCATTTGATTTATACATTATTTAATTTCCTTTAGAAAATTGGAAGCAGAACTTTAGGACTGGAAGTCAGTCCTTTTCATTTGTTTAAGGATCTTTTAGGGCTAATATAATCATCGATAGTAGATGTCAGCATGATTAGGGTGACTTAAGGTAAAGCAAAGAAAACTGAATACCAGGGGAAATTCTTTCATAATGGAGAGGGTGCCAAGATTTATAGCCACACACAGCATCTCTGGGTTTAGAACTGTGGCATTAAAATATGAAAATGGAAAATCATCAGATTTTTGAGTGACGTGTTTAAGACACCTGTTTCCCCTTACTGCACAGCAGACTGGGGCAAGAAAGGTTTGCGCCCTTTACCTTACATTTGCGATCATTTCTTGGACTGCAGTGCTTTCTGGAACTTAATTTAACCAACTAACTAATTTTGCAGAAATTCTTCAGTTAGTCCAGAGGTTTGCATTTGGGCTGACGCTGCATTCACTTCTGCAATTAGGTCTGCACATGCCGCCAAGTGACTGCCAAGACGATTTGAAAATTTCTCATGCAGTATAGTCAGGAAATTAAAAATTAACTCTGGAAAGGACATCATATAATATTTGGCAGCGTGGTTTGAATACTGTGTCCACTGAGGGGTGGAAGGTCCTCCTCCTAAAAAAAATAAATGAGTATGAATGCCGAAATATTTCTTCTGTGGGGTTTTGAATGCTCCACAGCTGAGTGAAATATCAGAAGAGGAGAGACCGGTGGCATACATGTGCTTGTGGATACAATGTGAGTTACATGTGGGCTTTAATTTAGTGGAATAGCATTTAATGACGTAGAACGAGAGTCCCGAGCTGTCTGAGGGCTCTGTGGTGCTACAGCTGCTCTTCCCCACGTGGGTCTGTGGGGAAAGAAAATGACTTCGGTGCTGGAGAGGGTTGCTGTGACTCCACATCCATACCATGTCTTGCAGGGTTAGGGGATTTGTTCTGTAAGTCATTACCACTCTTGGTAAGTCGCAGATGTGCATTACAGCACGAGCGAGACTTTCTGCATTACAGCTGCGCTGTACAACCAGCACTTCGTGATGCAGCCTGCGAACGCACAGATTAGGCACTTCATATCTGTGCTTTTGCCTAAAACAAGCATGACAGCCTGTCTTCACAAATCTGGGCTGGTGAGGTAGTTGTGTGGCATTACACAAGGAAAAGGAAACAATGAAATCCAACTTCCCCATGACATTTCACAGATTTAGAACTCTCATATGAGACAAAGCAGATCATTGATATGACAAAGTCTTCCAGATATCATGAAATGTATCAAATTTAATGTCAAGTAGGAAATGCTAAACATATCCTGATCTTTAGAATACTGCATAATTACAAAGCAGAGAGAAAATAGCTTTGTTCTGTTCAGTATGCAAACCAGTGCTTCTGTACTAGCATCCTTTATGTGCTGACTTCGCTTTTCTGATCATCTTTTACTTTATTCAGACAGGGGCTAAAACACTCGCTGTCCTAGTGCATGTGCAACTAACATAAAATGAGTAAATATAATTCACTGGAAAATGGAAAGTTCACTCTTTCTACTGCACATAGGCAATTCCTGAGCAAATCTTATGAACACATCTCTTGACAAGAGGCTGGGGACAGTGCTAGTTATGTAGTTATGCTTGATTGTGGAATTACATAGGTTTGCTGCACAATTCAGTGAAGTAAAATATTTATGGAGAGTCATGAGAAGGCATATGTGTGCTGCAGCTCTGTGAGGAGGAGTGCATCCACAGCACTACAGGTAAGAGAAGCAGGTGAGCTTTCCCCGTCCATTTACCAGCTTCCCCCAAAGAAGACTCCTAGGTATTTCAAAGATCTAGGCTTGCGTATTTCCTGTACAGAGGCTTGCAGTATGGGCTAAGACTGCTTTATGTGCTTACTCTTCAGGCTATAGATTTGAGGGCTGGCTAGGATCTGCACAACCCACTGTACCAGGTTTTCTTCTCATTTTCTCCTTCCTCTTCTTCTTCCCTTCTCCCAAAAGCCCTCCCTGCCCAAGGGTCCGTGCTGTCTCTCCTGTTATACTCCGTAATAGCTGTTTCCTTCATCTTTCTTTCATCCTTTCTCTTTTTAGCAGTTAGCACAAAAAGAGCTGGGATAACTTCTTTCTCTAGTGGCGGAAACCAGGGGGAGCACAATGTTTTCTCTGGCAGAACTTACGCTTTGTAAGGTAAATCAGTGAAGCAGCAAGAGGCACGATCCTGCAGGAGCCTTTATGGTACTTTCAGTTTGTCCCTCAAACATGGCACCTGTCATCAAGGAGCACCTCAGTTGCACAGGCCAGTCCTGTTGCTGGTGGCTTTAATATTTCTTAAAGGATTTTGAGATTTTTTAGCTGTGGTCCTTAGTTCTGTTATAGTTGACCTTTCTCAGCTTGCTCTTGTGGCATCCTCTGCTGTGCTACAGCTACAGCAGCTCCTTCAGGCATCATCCCCTCCTCTCTTAATCCCTGTCGCGCTGTAAGATGCTATCCTGGCAAACCTTTTTCCAGGTGCCAGGAAAGGTGGGAGATGCCTGACATTATCTCAGTGAATGTGAAAACAGCAATACCAGGTACAACAGCCCTCCTCCAATTTCAAGCACCTACCTAATGGGTGTGATCACGCTCACCTCCCTCTGTCTCTGCTGGAGAAAGATCAGTGCCTCTCTTCAGGGTGCAGGTGGCCCCAGGGGCCTCTGAGGGGCTTGCAGATTTATGTGCAGGGAGCCCAGAGCTACTGGGCTTTGCTGCAAGCATGAAAGAGAAGGGCTTGAAGCTGGGAATGTTGGGTCTAGAGCACCATGGCTAAGGACGGCAGATGTCACAGAGCTCTAGGGGCAGGCATCATCATGGCTGAAAACTATTAACCATAAATTTCATAAATTTCTGGCCTTAAATTGTTTATGTATTATGATAGTCTGCAACTTCTTAGAAGTTCAAATGCTGTTGACAGTAAAAAGTAAGCTGCATACAACCTTGAGGAAAGGCAAGGGAGACTCCTGTACTTCTTCCTATGCATATGTGCAAAAATGTTGAGGATAAGTTTTGAACTTAAAGTGAAGAGAAATGCAGATGATCTGTTTTCTATGTCTTTGTAGCACTGGAAATTTGCATTGCATTGTCTTGCCTAGACAAGAAAGGGGAAGGAGAAAACCCAAGAGACCAGGGAGTTTTTTGCGATAACATGGCACAAGCTGAGGAGGAGTTTGTGAGTACGAAAGAGAAGAAATAGATGAATTTGCTAAATAAGATCTACTGTCTTAGGAGTGACAGATCTAGTTACCCAGAATACTGAAGTGGATATTTTCAGAATTGACATGGGCTCATTTTTTTCAACTGCAAGAAAGCACTCAGATGACATGTTTTAATGTTAACAATGCAGAAGCAAATGCTGTGTTGACCTGGTCACTCATACCTTTTCACTGAAGGTGAGTGGCAGCTCCAGCTACAGATTAGATTCTTACAGATCAGCATTTTACCTCACACTGCATCATTCAGTCCTTTGGCTTGTTCCCAGTGTGCTAGGTGCCCACCACACCAGTGACAAGCTTTGCCACTTGGGAGGGAGCTGCTGCTTCAGCATGGTGTTATGAATCCCTCACCGTATGCACTCAATGATTCAGTAGACACAACAGAGATACACCTGAGAGATACTGTTCAGAGTGCTAAACCAGCAAAAGCTACTCTCTTCTGTATTGCTGGGTTGGGCTTCTGCCCCTTAGCACTTGAACATGCTCATCAAGGGAGCAGATCAGAGCGGTGGTGACCAGTGCATCACTGATTTAGATTGACCACTGTCATGGAAGCACAGGTTGCACTATCATGTCTGTCTTACTGCTATTTTCTTGATTTTCTATTTCTATTCATTTTCTGTTTCTATTAAAGTATACCCCTTACATATATCCTTAACTCAAGGTAATTGTTTGCACACCACTATTCTTATTTCACTTATTTATGTCATTCCGTATTTTTTCTTGCTAATTACTTCTTGGCTTTTCTTGCACAAGCAAAACTTGCCTTAAAACTTAAAGTTCTTTACCAGCTTTTCTGCTTCTCCCTTAAGGAGTAATAACCATACATGGAGTGATCTAGCTTTGGCTGATAGCATTGCTTCCTAGGTCTAACTGCACTCCCAGCCGTATTCTGCCTCCCTAGAAAACAGGCATGCAGTCCTCCCTGGTTTTCTTGGGAAACACGAGCAGCTGGGTACCATGGGAAACTCCAAGAGGTAAACTTAGAAACAGTCTGAAATTCCTCTAGCACTCTGCCAAGGAAATAGATACTCCACATGAGACATCTTGCACCTTTCAGGAACTGAGACCCAATAAATGAAAAAGCAAGGGAGCGTCCATTAAGGACATTATTCATCTTGCAGTCTAAAAGCCCTACACAGCAAATGTCTTTTTCCCACTCTTTGTCTTTGCCTCAACTCAGGATGTGTATGCATGTGTAAGTAGGCATACAGAAAAAACAGAAGGTATTACATCCCCTTTTATTCTCATTATCATATGATTTGTATGCTTTCTATCCAGCTGATAGAAACAGTAAGACTAGGAAGATCTCCTAGACTTTCTGGTCATTATTTTTAGCTAAGTTTGTTTGCATTTACTGTATTGTATTATGATACCTCGTATATAGATAACTCCAAATACAGTTGCTGTTACCTTGCTATACCAGATCCAAATCAGCGACAATATTTGCCATGGTGGAAGTTCTAAAAACAGGATGAAAGGGAGAGTTTAAAAACCCATGCAAAAAAGAAATGTTTTGCTTTTCTTTTTGCTGGGTAGATTCAGAAGTTTGGGACTCTGGCCATCTTTTAATGGTGGCATAATATAATAGAAATGCTGCTGGAGCTGAAATCAGTTGAAAGACAGTTGTAGACTGGCTGTGTTCTACTGATGAAAAAATAAATATTTTCAGGGAAGGGAGGGCACTTCTCCCAATTCCTTTTGCAGAACTGCATTTATTTGCTTTGTTTTGATAGTAGTCTAAGGCCTCTGCTGCTCTCCTGGGTTAAACTTGGGAAAGGAATTACTGGCTTGAGAAGGAAAAGCATGAATTATTTTTCAAAGCAAGAAATTTGGAATATGCTGAATGTACCTTCCAACCTCATATCTGTGTAGCTCAACATCTGAAAAGAGGGCATGCAAACAAAACAGCTAATTAATACCCATACTGTGATGGGTTTCGTAAGGTAGAAGCTGCCACATCTGTTATGTTGTTTTTCTTTTGTTTTGCTTTTCTAGAGAGAAACTTATGACAGCTACAGCTAATGATCTCCTCCAACTCTTTTAGTTTTAAACTTTTAGTTGCATAATTCAATTCATCTTGCTAGAGGCATTCAGCAAAATAGCACTGGCTGTTATGTATAGGTCCTCTGTAGTAACAGCACACTCTGAGAACACAGTATTCTGTTAATTACTTTTAATTAAAATGAACACACACACACACACACACACACACACACACACACACACACACGTATTTGTACATATAGAAAGATTGTTTTTCTAGTGGCTTGGCTTCCTTTTCCTCATTGAAGGGAAGAAGTTAAACTTTCTCATTAAATGTTTATATAAAAATGAAATAATTCTGAGGTTAACCAGAAATGCAGCTTAATCTTGTCTAGAAACATGTGTGTGATTTTTTTTTTTTCAGTTGCACAAATATAGCTGAAACTTGAAGTTGGCAGAGAGTGCTGTTTAAAAATATTTAGTCCCAGCATGTAAAAACTCGTTTTGTTACGGAATTCCTTTGTGAAAGGTGTAGCTATGCCATGTCTCTGCCAAAGTGATGGGATCCATATCGATATAGTATGTTTTGAAACTAGCTGCTTTTTGGGCTTGTAGTTACAAAAGTTAAATTTGAATTTACATGTTTTATATATTGCTCGGAAGGATACCGCATCTAGTAATATTTTTAAGAGAGTGGAAAGAAGAAAAAAGAAAGCTTACAGATGGATTGGAAGTTTTGCTTTGTTAGAACATGTCGGGATGAGTAGAGGTATGTATGATGACACCTAGCATGTACCACTGAAGGCTCCAGTTTATTCTCTCTAGCTGTCATCATATGCTATAGTTATGATACATATGCTCAATTTTGGCTACATACCTCATCTCTTCCTTCTCTTCACTGGGTGTGTTTAAGCTTTATAGAATAATAAGAGCTACTGATACACGTGATACTGTCTGCTGCCCAGGCACAACCCCTGTTCAGTTTTTGGTCCTGTAAGAGCAGTTACATGCAGCATTGTGGCCATTAATTGTTGTCCCACAAGAGCAATGGGCCAGTTACTTGGCTCACTCCCTTGATGTGCCAGGCTCTGTGACAGCAGGTGACTGCAGCAGGTAGACGAGGTGAACCCGAAGCCTGGCCCTCCTGGCTGAGACCAGGAGGGGAGGGGGCAGGAGGACGGTCTCTGCTGCAGCCCCCCAGGCAGCTATGGCCACCATGGAAAGACGTGAGCGGGACCCAATGTCCCGATCAGACTAGATGTGTTCAGGTGGCACGACCACTTTGTGTCCCTGTGCAGCACCTCAGGTGGGCTCTGGACACAAATGCATCAATCAATCTGCGAAATTACATAAATAAGCAAACTGTAGATTAAATACTAAATGAAGACTTGGGCCTGCCTGTTCTGAACTAAGGTCACCTACAGATATCATTAAAGGAGCTGGTTTCTTTCAATTAGATTTCCTTAACAACCTCTCATAAAGGAAACCAGGAATAGCAGAGATTGTTTGCTCAGTTTGTTGGATCAAAGACACAAGATACACATAATACCTGTCCTTTTTATTTAAGAATTGCAAAGGTGCTTGCTTCTTCATCACTACAGACCTGTTTTAAAGTAGACTATCCAATGTCAACTCATATTGAATGTCTCTTCAATAAACAAGGAAGAAGGAAGTCCATCTTTTTATAAAAAATATTTAATTATAGTATTTCATTGCAGAGGATGGTTTCAATACGAATAGGAGCTCATCTGTTCCAAGGCAGTGTTCATGCATACAGAAAACCAGAATAGATGTATGCGCTTTAACTTGAGGAAAACGAATAATGTTTTAAAATGTAGTTGCTTAGAAATCAAAGAAGCCTCTGTCTCACTGAGGCACTTACATGGCCTCTAAGTGCCTTGCACACTTGTTTTTTTATAGCATGCTGTTGCAAGTCAGGAAAGCTGTGTGAAGTGACAATCAGATATTAAGTAAATGCCCTCCAAAACTCCAGTGATAGGTGCAGCACGTGAGTCTGAGGAATGAATGGGTACTGTATGAAAGGCTTTGTGCTAGTATACTTTATCGTCTTCTGTTTAGAAGAGGTTGTTTTCCCTTTGCAGGATGACCAAACGTAGAATCCATCTGATTTAAATCTGCAGATCACAGATGTGAGTGGAAGGAAGAGGTACACATATAGGGTCAATTTTATGTTGTTCAAAGACTAGATGAAAACTTATCACAGGCTAATCAATTATTTCCTAGTATTGGAAACTTTTCCTCCTAAACAGAAAAAGCTTTGTAGTGGCCTGTAAGAATTTCTCTTCTCAGAGGAGAGGAAAAAGGCGTGTTGTCCTGTATCTCCTGTTTTATATACAAAACAGGAAAATTGAAACATGAGAGAAATACTAAATTGAAGCCTTTTTAAAATGCATCAAAAAGTCCACCTCTCACCACTTACGAGCCTCTCAGTTTAAGCCTGTTTTCAAGGAAAACAATGATAATTGTGACATCTTGAAACAGTATTTTTATCTTCAAAAGCAGTACCATGTACAAAAGTGTTATCTGGGGCACGTCTCCCTAGCCCAACCAGCGTCGTGCTGTGATACCCACAACAGGCTGCCTTGCCTATCGGATGCTAAAACAGGGTGAGTGAGCACAAAATGTAGCATGGCGAGCTAGCAGCTGGCCGCTGCTGGAGCAAGAGGCGTCCTGCTGCCCGGGTACCCCTGGCCATGCTCTCCGTCCCTCCCGCGCTCGTGCTGGTGCTTGCCGAGTCCCAGCATGAGCCGACCTCAGTAACCCAGCGGCGAGCTGGCATTGCTTTTTCTGGGTTAGTTTTCCAACGGTCTGGTGACTTGGACCAGATAATGAAAGGGCCAGCCTAGTGCCAGCACAGGCACAGGAGAGGGGTGGGAGCCTGCGGCCGGCAGCGGGTTGCGTCTGCACAAAGGGGAAGGGGCAAAGCGGGGCCGCGGTGTCCCAGGGGTCACTCCCCACCACGGAGAGACCTGCTGGGGTTGGTGATCGCCTCGTGGAAGCGCACCCGGAGGTAGGTGCCATCTCTGCCCCGCACCGCACTGAGCCTTGTGCCAATCCCTTGCAGAAGCTGTGTGCTGCCGGCATGGTGCCGAGCCGAGATGCTTACGGCAGCTTTGGAGTACGGTCAGCACTCCTCCTCTATTGCTCCCTTCTAGTCTCTTCTCCTGAGTGGTTTTCTGTTCTCCCTTTTGAAAGGCTTCCATGCCCATCTCTTTTCTAAGTCAGGCCCTAAACCCCTGGGTCCTAAGAGCCCCCCGACGCCCCCCGTTTGGAGTGGGACAAGGCTGTTGCTCCCAGCAGAGCTGCTTTGGGCTCGGGCTGAGCGGGATGTCTGACATGGGCAAGAATTTGCCCGAGTGAGAAACAGACGTCCTGACCCAGAGGTCATTCATGTCTTCGTTAAAGGCCGTTTCTCCCTGCTTAGCAGAGCGGGAAAGCTAGCTCCCTCAGGCAGGCCGGCACTGCCCCACCAGCACGCAGGCTCGCAGGTAGCGTCCAGCCAGGAAGCGCCACAATTCGCCCTATTGACAAACCGCAGGGTACTATTCTGTTTCCAGGCTCCTAATCCCTCTTACACACAATCCCTTACAACTTTAACTGGCAGGGTGGAGGAGCGAGTTAAAAAGGAAGGAAAAAGGAAAATGAAACACAATGTACAGCCAGGCAGTGTCTGCCAGTGACTGCACACACAATCGACACCAGCTGCAGCCCAATTAAAGCCGACATTCACAGGTGTTCCCCACAGACCCTGCACGAACAAAACCACTTTCTTGAAAATACCTAAGGCTTTAACACAGAAGCTCATTTCTTTTTTGCTTTTTCTTTTTTTTTCTGTCTTTTTTCTTTTTTTTTTTCTTTTTTAAAGATTCTTTAAAGCTATTTAGAGCACTTTAAACACAAAGAAACTGAAAAGGACTTTCAGTCCCCTAGAAAGAGTTGGTGCTTAATGCCAGGAGGGGGGAGAGTCAGCCCGGCTGGATCAGGCAGCAGGAGAAAGATGGGTTATGCTGAATGCTGCTTATTCAGGGAACCGTGGCCAGCACTGGGCATTTTATTGTTGCCGGGGGTGAAATGGGGAGGAGGGAACAACTTGGTGTAAATCTATTTCTTTTTGGTACTCATCGTTATTTGGACGATAGCTGCGAGCTTGTGTGTGGCTTTGCTGGTTACTGATGGGGGTGTGTGGTTCGGACAGTGCACTGGAGCTCTCCTTGCCTCCCAGGATAAGTTGACATGATCCCCTTTTCGACTTTGAAGTAGGACTCTATTTAGCTGTTTAGTTTCTGATCTTGGAAGCACTCGCTCAGATGATAAATCATTCCTTATGTTCGGCTCCTGTTGTTAACCAAAAAAAAAAGTGATAATCTGCTTTTTAAACATGGATTGCAAATTATTTCCATGCTAAGAGAGGATTCCAGACATCAGACTAATGCATAGGTCAGTAATTTGCTCTCATTGCATTGAAAATGAGAATCATGTTTGTTAAATTTTCATTTGTAATAATATTAATAATCAAAATAGGGTATGGTATGGTATTCATAGATTCAGTAGTATTCAGCCACACCTGGCTGGCTATTCATCTCTGCAATTACACCCCACACCTCAGTAGTTATTGCTTAATTACCTGCTGCCTGGCCTGTTGCTGTTTAAATCAATGTTGTCTCTGACATTCACTTAATGTGTTCATTACTGCTCTACCAGGCAGTGCTGAAAGCCACTCTATATTCAGATGCAGTCAAGAATATCTGTTTTGTCCTTCAGTGCTCTGAGCTGCGATTTTGCCTTTGGAACAGCAACAAGACATTATTTCTATTCTTTACAGCACACTGAGATCCAAAAGTCTTTTAAAACTAAAAAGGTAAAAAATGGTGATCCTTCGGATTTTATTTGAAAATAATTACAAATTATCTTAAAACTAGCAAGTAGGTAATGGTGGTTCACAGCATTCATTTATAGAGGCAGGCAGATGCTATTCATGCTGATAAGCGCAGTGGAGAGAAAAGAAAGGCAGCCAGGCTTCAAATTCACAAGTATTAGATCTAAATTAGATATTGTTGCTCAGGAAAAGATACTGGAGGCGGTGTGGATAACTTTCTGAAACAATCATCTCGGCGCGACCCAGAAACCCTGCGGGGCCATGGCGCAGGCCCCGCCAGGCCTTGCACGGCTCCAGCCACGAAGGACTGGAGCAGAACTGGAGAAGCCGTGGCAAGGGGTCTGAGGCACGGACAAGTTCTGCAGGGACTGAATCCTCTGCTTGCAAAGACCTGGTTGGGAGGGGATGAGATAAAAGTCTCTAAAACCATCGATGATATGGGGAAGGTGAACAGGGAACAACAGATGAATCACTGTTCTCGTAGCACAGGAACTAGGAGGTACTTGTTGAAATTACCCACTTTAAGACAAACAAAAGTGCTTTTTCATACAATGCATGATTAGACCGTGGTGCTCCTTACAGGATGTTGTGGAGGCCAAAAGGAGAAGTGATTTGAGAAAGTAGTAGGACAAATTCACTGAGGATAAGTCTACTGCAAGGTTTTAGAACTGATGATCCAGATGCGATGCCTGGTTTCGGCGTGATGCTAAGCCTGGGAAGGACACGAATCTTGCTGCAAAGCCACTGTTTCCCTTCTTTGCTGTCAATCAGCCCCTTCTGCTACCTTTCCTCTTTATCTCGCTTGACCTGACTTATATTGTGTTTTAATCCAGGCAGAAATGACATTTTAAAACCCTTCTGTTGCTTGGTCCAGTATGAAATGTCTCGATGTGACTGTGACAAAAAATATCTATTAGAAACCAGCGAGCCTTAGGCCAGTCACAGCAGATTTCACCAGATGAATTCAGTCTCATTTCACTTTGGCTAGGTACCGCTTGTGTTTGCTTCCCATGCGTGATTTAGCATTACTAGCTAGTGAAAATGCTTGTGAGGATTTTTTTTTTTAAAGTTTGCATATTTGAATGAAGAAAAATAATAATGCTTTGTTCAATCTCTTACCTAAGAAACCTGATCTCCTCAGTTAGCAAGGGAATAGAAACAATGCCATGGGACTTCTGTGACCAGGCGCAAAGGCCCAAATTTTAAACATTGTGCCATATTGCCTGCTGTTTATTGCTCAACAATATATGAAGGTTGTAGTCCACAAAAATTCTGAGTGCAGAACAATAATTCATGCCTTAGAATTCTTACCTCTTCCCTTAAAAGCAGCTCAAATACTCCTGAATAACAAATAAAAGACTATCAATTTTCTGGTATTTCCTCATGTCTAGTAATTTTCGATTATCACAGAACTTGTGTTTCAGTCTTGAAGAATACAATTAAAAGAAAAAATCCTTTGGAGGTTAATTGTGGCCACAGTTACTGATACTCTTGGCAGAGCATAGAGAAAACATCCAGACATCATCAGAAGTATTGGCTTATGGGCAAATTCCTCTTAAGAGTATCGCTGTACGAACGAAACGGGAAGAGACAGGACTGGCAGTGGTGTTCCTTCTTTTTTGAATCTGCCAGCCTGACAGTCTTTCCTTCAGCTTCTCCTTCAGTGAAATATATTGGCTCCCAACAGCGGGACTTCTTGTGCTGTAGTAATACCCTGCTTCATAATTTTGATGCTGCAGATAGGCGATGGTCTCTGTGAGTGGAACAAAATGGACAAAAGCTGCTGAACTGCATTCTGAGCTTTTTGACTAATGCATGTGAAAACCCACAGAAGATCTTTTCCTGTTCATATTGTGGAAAACTTGCCCTTAGTGCAGTCAAGGGAAAACAGACCTCTCCTTCAAGGACCAGCACAGCTCTGGAGTCCAGGATGTTTGGGATCTCTTTTTCCCTCAACAGTCTCCTCCCTTTTGCAAGATTTCTGAGTTTGGTTTTAAGCATGGATAGAAGGGTGGTGGTGGTGGGGTTGTTCTGTTTATTGTGCATGTTTTGTTTTGTTTTGTTTCTTTTAGTTTTTCTTCAAGCAGCTTTGTATTTGTGTTAGAGAGTAGGAAATAGTCACACCATCTATTTACTGAAAAACCTGAACGGAAGGACTGAAGTACCTGCATTACTTTCTAGAACGATGTATTGCTTCTCTCTGTAAGAAGCTGAGGCACTAAATCTCAGCTCTGCTTCCACCTTTAACTGTCTCTGAAGTCCTGAAAAGCATTAAAATGCATAACAGCAGTGTTTAGCTTCACTGCTCATTAGAGCGGCACGGAACTAAAAGTAATATTGTTGTAACTTGACAAAGCCATCTAAATCCATGCATGTTTTCTTGCGAAAGCTTCCTAAACATGCTGCTAAATCCTCTAAAAAGCTACTAAACGGCTTTGGCAACCATTAGCACAGCATAAGCAGGGGAACTCTTTTCAGTAAGTGAACAAACAGAGAAAATATGCTGAATAGCTGGACAAATGTGTTTCAGCTGGCTCTTTCATTTACAGATATAAGAGAGCAGTCAATATCAATCACTGTTTTCCCTGTTGCACTGGAAATCACAATATCTCTTTTCATTCCACAAGCTCTTTTCACCACAGTAATGTGTCTTTAGAATGACACTGGCATCAGTCTGTTTCCGCTGTCTGAAGTCCAGAGAGCTTAAAAACACATTTCAGGGTATGAGACCTTAACCCTCCTCCCCTTCCACACACCCCTCTCCTTCGAGCCTTCCTTGCTGAATTAATTGTTTTTACTTCTTTCCCAGCTTAAAGTTTAAAAGGAAAAGTGCCCATGGAGCCTGGGAATATCTGCTCTTGTGCTTTGGGGACAGAAAAATGTATTGGTGCTTGTTGGGTTTTTAATTTATCAGGTGTTCAGTGAGGTTTAAGGCAAGGTAATATGATTATCAAGTTAAAGTAATTTGCAATGTACTCTTGTATGAAATATAATGTTACTCTAGTTTGAATTTGGAGCTCTATCCTGTTTCTGGGAAGCACTAATCACCCACAACCTCATTTATTAAAAAAAGTGTTGGAGAAACTCTGTCCTTGTGAGTATTTGGCATTTGGAGTGTGTTGATATCCTTGTGCTTGCTTTCTTCATTTCAAGTAATGCATTTTGTAATGATAATAATACGATGTGATTTTTTGTTTGTTTGTTTCTTTGCAGATAACAGCAGTCTGTAGAGAAGCAGCTCTGCTAGCTCTTCAGGAAGATATAAATGCCAAATGTATCATGGGACGGCATTTTCGGTATGCATTGACAGTCGTGACACCAAGAATTCCTGATTCCTTAATCCAGTTTTATGCAGATTATCAGCAGCAAAGTGGACTGCACGTGCTTTGAAAGGCAAATTAATACATATGCCTGTTCATAGCGTGAATAGCAAATTTCCTTTGTAAAGCTGTCAAAAGCTAAAGAATTCTGTATTGTACATGGAGTATCCAAAGTTGACTCAAATGTAGAATCATCATAATAAATGCCCATGTGGATTTTTTGAGTGTAGTGGAAATTGTCTAAACTTTGTATTTTCCAATTCAAATGGTATAAGCTGCATTTCAGAGGTAGTAAGAGTGCTGGTTTAAGTCAGCGTTTCTGAGTGTACACCCATGTGTCAAAAAATAATTACCAAATTCTGAGGGTTTGGTGGATTCTTTGCCCTAAAAAGAGTAGCAACGAGTGCCCTTACTGCCTTCGTTTGTTCATGCCTTAACCTCAGTTTAATCCCAGGGACCATCCCAGTGAGGCACAGACCTGGGGAGTGGCCTCACTACAAAAATGCTGAAAATTATTCTGAATCTTTTGATTTATGAAGAAAAGCTGCCAAACAGGCTTGCCGACCATAGAGCTTTCCAAGAGAAAGCGAAGGTATCCTGATTGATTACGGTGAAGCATTTATCTTAGGTCTTAAGCAACTCCTTTTTACACATGCCGTAAAGCAGGCACATTAAAAATTGTACATTGCCAGGCTTCCTTTGCATTTTGGAAAAGTGAATTGCATCTAATTCTTGGCTAACCTGAAACCACTTCCAGGCATCAGCAAAACATTTTTGTTGTTGTTTGTTTGTTTCCCTCAAAATAAATACAGCTGTTGATTTAAATTTAAAGTCAGCCAGTGGAAATCCCAACAAATCCCAGTAAATAAGAAAAATTCCTTGCAAAAAAGTGTTATAAATGACCAAAAAATAGTTTAGGGACAGATAAAATCTTTTCAACTTATTTATTTGTTATATCACCTGTTGAAACAGCAGCAGATCCCTATGGGCTCCCTACTCTTGCATTTGATGTGAGACTTAATTAAGTAAACTTTATTTCAGCATTTTTCCCCACAGTGGAAAGACAGCTTTTCTATTCTAGGCATGAGAAATAGAGGGAAAAGTAAAGCAAAACTAATATGAGCTTTAATGAAAATAAGAAAAAGGTTTCAAAAACCTGCATTTCAGTGGGTAATTCTGTGATTCCCTGCTGTTTTGCAGGTAAGTAAAAGAATTTACAAGTCAAAATTTTAGCCAAATCCTGCTTTTACTTGTTGGTGTAAACAAGAAAGATCATTTCAAGCTTTACCAAGTGTAAGATTATGTTTTGGATCTATTTATTGATGGTTCTGAAGACTTTTCTTTCTTGCAGTCATTACATATGTATTCATGAGAGAGTTATAATTATTTAGAAATTTCTATCTTTAATAAGATATTTGCATATACCTGTCTAAGAGAGATTTCTACCACATTTAATTATATTATCAATATGAAATTTAAGAAGTAATCTCCTGGCCTTGATTACGGTTTTTCTTTCCTTACTTAGTTCCACTGTGCCCACAGTCTGTAGCTTTTAAAAGAAATTTTATTATATATTATTATTATTATAACTTTTTGTTACTTTTAGCTTAACCTTTTGTTGCTGTGATTAGTGTTTAATTTTACTATCAATGGAAAGGATTAGAGGACATGGAAAAGTGGGTAGTTTACTTAGTTCATCTGTTGTGTGTGCAGGGTTTTTTCTTTTTTTTTGTTGTTGTTTGACTCTTCAATAGTACAACAGACAGAGGGAATTAAAAAAACTATAAACTGGAAAAATTGCCTTGGGGATCAAGGCCATATTTGAAACTACTTTATCTTTCCTTTCTAAGTTGTGTTTGCTCCAACTTGAAGCTCAGGATGAGAACCATTTATCATAACAATTATATTTTAGATGTTTCTAAAAATGAAATGCCATACCATTATCCCATGAAACTTTCCTTCAGTGCATGTTCCTGAAAGGAGAAAGGAGGGACTGTAGTTTTTACTGCCAATAAAAAAATCCGTTTGTGATTTTGTATCCTAAAAATACCACCACGTGATGCTCCAGGTGAGTAGCAGAGCTGGATTGCCTTGCTTGGGACGTGCTCAGATCCCTTGGGAACATGCACCAATGCAGGAATCTGAACTGAGAAGAAGAGGGGCAGGTGAGAGCTTGCTGCCCTTCCCGTAAGTGGACTCTTACTGACGTCAGAGGGAATCTTGCACATTGTCTTTCAGGACATTAGGAGATAGTGCTGGCCCATGACTGCTGCTTGTGCCTCAGGAAAAAAAAAGAAAAAGAAAAAGAAAAAAAGAAAAAGAAAAAGAAAAAGAAAAAGAAAAAGAAAAAACAAAAAGAAAAAGGTCTTACTCCATTCCAAGCCACAGATAGTTTGAGACTTAAAGGAAGGGATGATGATTTCCCTTCTGGTTCCTAATGAGAGATCGTTATCGTGTTATCGTGGACTAGAAACTTGAAACCTTCTTATCAGAATTCTGGAAAATAACCCCAAATTCCTCCTGGAATACAGTTTTGGTCAGAGCTCATCAGCAACATAGTCCTTTCGTAATCATTTTGAAGCCTCCTTGGAAAATGCTTCTGCAAAACAGCTTCTGCGTGTGGCTTGAATTTATATGCCAGGAGATCGGAGTCCAGTGAGCACTTTTGCACCCTCAAACTCTCACTGGAATTTACTGATGAGGGCACTGTAGGACAGAGCACTGCAAAAGTGTCTTCCCTTCACCTATCATTTAAATGAGTGGTTTTTAATTTGGAGCTGAACTTTTCACAGCATGTTTTACTGAACACGTTGTGCCTTGGCACTGAATCAAATTGCTTGCAGTATGAGGCCATATAAGCCCGAATACCTCGACGCTTCAGAGCAAATCAAAGATAGAGGCGTTCTTTCTTCTGCGGGGTTAATCACCTTTATTGTTGTTTGGATGTTTCCATGAGATTTAATTTTAATAAAATGATAGAGGCTTGGTGAACAGAAAAGAACACATCTGAGAAGAACATCTCTCTCCCGTCTCCTCTTTGCCTCCTGAAGTGGTTTCTGTACTTACTTCTTTACATTCTTTAGAAACACAGTCCTTTTCCTGCCGGCCATTATCTTTTGGAGCTAGTTTTTGGCCCAAATACTGCTTGAGTTGCAGAATTGTTAACATTAAATCAGTTTTTCAATGTTTCAGGCACATTTTGTTTAAATACAAAAAGTTTAACTTTTTCCTGCAATACCAACGTCTTGTAAAATGGCATAAAATGTCTTTTGACAGGTTTGCAAAAAGATGACCAGGAGAATATTTATGATCAAAATGCAAAAATGTCTTCACTTAACTTGAAAAAAGCCCAGTCCTGTGTTTTCCCTAATGTATAAAACAGATTTTCACTGCAAGTACAATATGCAATTCTTAATCCTGGAAAAGGAAGGAATAAAGCTTATTGTGGATAATTTTCCTGCAGTCTCTGAGTGAGAATAGAACACAAGGCTTGTTTAGTTCAGGTGCAAGGGAGAACATCAGGGACAGAATAAAGATTATTTTCAAAGATTGTTGTTTAAAATCATTGAACTTAGACTTGTCAACCCTTATGAATTTTGTGTCTTTAGAGTTGATTTTTCTGGTTTGTGTATTCTGGCTCTTTCCTTTTAGTTTCTTTACTTACGTTCAATGTCAAAATGTGGTTCTTCTCCAGAAACTGGGCACGTGCCAAACATAATGCTCCTATAACTTAGCATCGGTTGACTAGTGCTGTGGGAAGGCTGTGTGTGGATGATGTTTCCCTGTGAAGCAGGCTTCAAACTCTGTGCTGATGGGGCATGGAGAGGGTAAAGTGAAAGCTGAACTATAAAGTGTGGTGCTTTGGTCTGTGCTGTGCTGAAGTTAATTGATGAAAGCCTGCAAGTTCCTGGGTAGGAAAATCATCCCTCTTTATTGCAACAGGCAAGTATCAGGCCTGTGAAGGAGAATGACTTTTGGTTGGCTCTGGCTCTTCTGGAGAAAGGTATGGATTGGGTGGATGAAGCAGTATTGAAAATAATAGAAATGCAAATGTCGAGTGGTTTTGGTAGCTCAATTTATAATTGCCAGCTAGGAGAGAACTTAGAAGGAATTGTATTTGGAAGATGAAGGGACACTCAAGTGCCTGGAAGTGAAGCACCCATTGTCAAAACCTTGGCAAAGGCCCCTGAAAGAATTTGTCCAAAGCGGTGCTAATAGAGCCAGGGCCATGGGAAGCGGCTTGCAAAGGGAGCTGGCTGCGAACCGACCTGTGACTTAGCCCACTCGTGAGCTGCATGACTGGGGAGGTCCACCACTTGGCCACCACCGATGGAGGAGCAAGTACAGAGAGATGAGGTGAGGGAGGGTGGACAATCAGTCGGTGCTTTTCAGCTGCTCCAGAGTGCCATATTGGTCACTGGGCACAGTAGCCAGATGGCCCATGTAGAGCTTCTTGTAGCTGCTCCAAACTTTATCCTGAGGTCTGGGTCAAAGTGGAACTAGCCCGCAGGAGAGTTGCAACTGGAACATAGTTTTTACACTGTGACCCTTCTGTATTTGTGTTTCATGTTGGTGTTTAGTTGTAGTGAATTATAATCATTTTTACCTACAATGAACGGCAAAATCTTTCGCTTTTGCTGATGCCCTTTTTTCCTTTGACATGAAGGAAAATACTGTGGGTGATCTTATGTAT
The DNA here is from genome assembly GCA_013399475.1 of Chauna torquata. Taxonomy (NCBI): domain Eukaryota; kingdom Metazoa; phylum Chordata; class Aves; order Anseriformes; family Anhimidae; genus Chauna; species Chauna torquata. The sequence goes on from VXAL01018742.1 coordinate 410,219, forward strand.
GCAATTCAGTAAAGAGCTTTTCCTAGGGAGTGGGTGCAAGAGGCGTGCAGAATTGCAATTGTATTTGGGCATGCTTTTGAATGGCAAGTTAACGTCTGGAAGGGAAATATTTCAGCTGGAACCTACTCCTAATGTTGGGTTTTGTGTCTGCTCTTTCTGCAACTTCTACCTGTTCGTTTATTAATCTTTTCTGTAGGAAACAAAGCCGTGCATTTTCTCCAGGGCTTTGTATGTTCTGTGCTAAATATTTTGAATTGTGTCATTCTTCCCTGCAGACTTAAACCCAATGACTCCAGAATTCTGATAGGAGAAGGAGATGTGTGTTTTCTCTGTTAACTAGTCTGCCAAGGATCGTACCGGTGAGGGGAAAGAGCCCCGGTCTGTGTTTGCATGGCAGGCCTCCAGCAAGAAGGCAGGTGTTGCAAGAGAAGGCAATGGCAACCAGATGACATTCCTTCCCCTTGAACTAGTGTGGAGCCATTGCTCAAACAGATTACGGGTCCTTCCAATGAAATTTGAGGCTAGCGCGGTGCCTGCATGTGACTGTGTAAAACCCGTGGCAGTAAAGCTTGGATTGATCCAACTGTAAGACTGGAGGAGTGGAATCACTCACCGTTCCCTCGGCAGTCATTGGAGAGAGACTGGAAGATGGTCCAGCCAGTGATTTATCCCAGCTAAGAGCTGAAGTACCTTTCTGGAGGTGCTAAGGTGGGGGCTGATGTCAAGAGAGGCCCCTAAGGCACTTGCCTAGACAAAGTGCCTAGAGGTAGACGGCAGGAACTGAGAGCGGTAACTCGAAATACTGAGAGCACTATTTTACCAACTCATGGAAATATATCCTGTGTGCATAAATGGGTCTGGAAATGCTGTTGTTCTCATCCTCTCAATACCTGTGCCCGTGTGGCATGGCTGTGTGGTCTTATCCACAACCCCCTGACTTTTTTATCTCCTCCTAACACAGAGGAGTTTTCACATCCCTGTTTGGGGAAGCAAACGCCTCTGTATTGGCAGTGTGGAAAGGGCTTTGATAACCTTCAAGGTGAAACACTTGTCAGCTCTCACTTTATCCAGGAATGGATTATCTGGGCTGTGGAATAATGAGGTCGTGTCTTTTCTCCACACTGCTGGCGAGAGCTTCAAATTTCACACAGGGGTAGCTGCTTACATAGAGCCTGCTCTGCTTAATGCTGTTTAAAGCTACTCGTCTTCTTTGTCAGCAAGCTTTCCCAAAGCTGAGGATGTGAAATGTGTTCATAGGGCCTCGTCTGCACTCCGTGCGAGGCATTTTCATGGTGTTTTGATTGCTGTGTTAACTGAGAGTTGGTTGTGTTTGATGCAGAAGTGCGAGATGCAAGCAGTAGGATGAGTGTGTGCAGCACTTGCACGTCCTACTGCAGCCACGTACAGGCAGGCACTGGTTCTGCAGAAAGGAGGACAGGATTTGGCAGGTGAGGGGACCAAAGCCATATAGCTCTTTTGAGGTGAACGTCCCTTTAGTCAGCTTGCTGCACTGCTGCTAACCCTGGGTACTGCAGCATTAACGGAGAGCTGTTGCATTGATAGCGGCCATGGAAATGAAAGATCCCTAAAACACACAAATTATGGGTGTGAAGGCCAATGGGTGCTTAAGTAGATTAGCACATGAACAAAACCTGTAATATTCTGGAATGCTTCCTCACCACCGAGATAGGGATTATTCCAACTAACCAGCAAATTCTACCCTTCTACCTTGTAAATTCTGCCTTTCAGATAATTATGCTCTTCAATAAGCAGTACCCTTAGAAAAAATGGAAATGTAAAAGCATATCAAAAACTTCTGTGTGGATTTCAAGAAAAGCACAAAAATACTACAGAGACCCTGTGAATACCGAGGTTACTACAGTGCTGGCAGTGACAGACATTGGATGCTACAACAGGAAAGTCACTACGACAGAAAATGTTATCCTTCAGGTTTGTTTTACAGAACTCACTACCATTTTTTGTACAAACATGTAACGTAAGTCATACGCTTGTTTCTTCTTAGCATTGTGAAAATTTTGGTTAAACTGCTTTCTATCTGAAACGTGTAGAAACAACTGGTTACCTTGGTCTGATTCCACTTCCAGGCTTTCATCATCTGTAATTTTGGTAAAAAGCTGCTTTTGTTAATGTAATGCATCATAGTAACCGGTTACACTTTTACTACAAAAGGGTGTTTTATTTTCCTGAGGGATGAATAGTAATCAAGGATCAGCTGGTAGTGCCAAGTGCCTTGATAACACAATTGGCTGCATGCAGCTTTGTTAGGCCTCTTCTTGCTCTTGCCAGTGAGACTTAAAAGAAGATGGTGGGACAGCTGCTCGTCACGTACTTGGCTGTTGTGGATCTGAATTTTCAGATCGCTTTGTCTGCTGGGTGAGGAGGTAGGCACCTGAGCCATCAGAGCACGAGAAGCCCTTACTGGTTAACAGTGATGGGGGAAGGTGGGAGAGGAGGGAGAGAAAATGTTTGAAAATAAACATGAATGAGGGAGATTACCCTGAAATTGAACACTGACTGATTTTAGTGTGGAAAGGTGGGGGTTGATGGAGTTGGAGGGAGACAGAAAGTAGGAATACTGATGATAATCAGAGTAAGGGCTGATTTGTGTTATTTTAATGCTGATTTCAGTGTGATTGTGGACTGAAGTAGGGCTATAGTCACCCTGCCCTCTGCTAGGAAGTGTCTCACTGCTAAACACTAAGTGGAATCTGACTTTGATCTCATTAACCTCATCAGCACTGGTTTAGCAAATGCGTTTCTGGAGCTTGACTCTTTCAGGTACTTAAATTGTACATAAAGTGACAGACATTACAATTTTTTTTTTTTAAACATCAGAGACAAAGCTCTTCTATGCCAACCCCAGCTGCTGCGTTGGTCTCCCTGACTGCTTCCCCTGTAGCAGGAAGAACACTCTTGCAGTTGCTGTCTTCCAGGAAAAAGAAATTCTCACCTCTCCTCCAAAACAGGTTGTGTTGACTGGAAAGGATATTGATGGCAGCAGGGTAGCACTAGGGCAGCACAGGGTGTTTGCTGCATACGGAAGTGAGCCCTCTCTGAAGTCTGTGGAGCAGCTCCTCTTGAAGTGCAGCGAGCCCCACCGGTGCAGAGAAGAGGCCTGCGGGCGTATTCATGGACCTTTACTGCTGGGGTGAAAGCCAGTCCCCGGACTCCTGATGTTGTCCTTAACTGGGGGTAGTTAAAGAATACAACAAAACCCTTTCTCAGCCACCCTGTACACCACTATGTAGCGTACTTGTATGCATTACTTGTACCTGTTATGGCTAGAATGGAATGAAATATTGGCGGTGCTGGTTTGTTTTGGTTTGTTTTCTTTACAGATTTTTTTCCTCTTGGAAATATTTTATTATCATAGCATTGGCAGGGGTCAGCATTGTTGCAAAAACCCTTAAAAAAAAAAAGTTAAAACAGATTGTCATCTGAATTTTTCAGAAATGTAGTATCAGCTAGTGGAGACGGGAAACTTTGCCCTTTTTCTCAATGAGAACAGAAGGAAAAGGTGGGGGAGTAAAAATCTAAGAAAAAATGGGGAGGAAGAGAAATTAACAGAAAGCATGTGTGGAAAATTTCCCCCTTCTCAGTCTGCTCATTGTTTATTTCTAAACTCTACATGAAAAACAATGAGATGGAGGAGAAGGGAAACCCACAGCAACATTAACAAGCTCAAAGGGGTTTTATTTTCCTAGAAGTATTTGTAGCTGTCAAAAGGATCCTGTACCTTCAACAGACTGTTTTGTTCCTCCCTGCTGTTTCTGATGCAAGTCTACTTGGTTATCCCCTGAGAGAACATGGTAGGGGATGGTTGACTTATGGCTTGTTGGCTTCCTAAGTGCTAAGAAGCTGGTGTGAGTTACGTGGCGGAAGCTGCACAAGACGGGGAGACATGATGCAAGACAGAAAGGACAGAAGAGGTTTCTGTTGAGGCCATTATGTAGAAGAGCAGTTGAGGAGAACCAGTGAACCCTGCAGAGTCATGGTCCCTTTGCACAGGAGAGGAGCTGGCTCAGGGCAAAGATAGTCTGCTTGTGGAAGGAGGTTTTTGTGAAAAGGAGATCAGCAACGGTCTTCTCTCAAAGCACAGAAAATTGCCAGGTCAGGGGAAGGTTAAATATATGGGCCCTGTGAATCAAGGGAGTACCTCTTGCTTCTCAGCTGCACAGCACCAAGAGCAGGGTCCCCGAAGAGCACCCAAGAGCTGGAGTGCTGCCTGCCCTGGGAGAGAGCAGCTGTGTTGCACTGCGCTGTCCGCGCAGGCAGAGCTCTGAGAACAGCACCCTCGCACTGCTGTGCTCCCTGCTGCAAAAAGGCCGAGTGACTTCAGGAGAAACCCGGGCAGTGCCCTGGGCCACCACTGTTGGCAAGCTCTGCTACACTGGCCAAACAAGCTTTAGACCATTTGCAGTTATAATCCCCCATTTTTTCCCCTGCCAGCAATGCAGCATCCACCCTGGCATGGACACAGTGACTATTTCAAATTAATCTGAGGTTATGTTTTCCGAGTTCAGGAAGAAGCTGGCACAGGGTGATGACAAAATCAGCCTCATGCTGAGCATTGGCTGGAGGAGAGGATTGTTAGTAACCCTTAGGCTTTTTTTTTTTTTAAGTCCTCAAGTTTTACACTAAGCATGAATTAAAAAAGCCCCAACCCCATAAAAAGAAATCACTGTAGATTAAATTAAAAAAGCAAATTCCATGTTACTGCAGGTTCCTATTATCATGGTATCTAAAATGAAGGTGTATGAATGTCAAGAACATTCAACAAAAACAATAGGGTTTTGCCTGGTGGTTCCTTCAGAATAAAGTGTGGTTGACTTTGCTTTGGGTGTGCTTTCAAAAGTGTTTATTTGGAAGGGCATCTTGGAGATGGCTTTGCACAAAGATGTGCCCTATATCTTGAAGTCAGTTCTGTCAGGATTAGACTCAGCCTGATTTTTTGAGAATAGTCAGTATCTTTAAATATTATTAGTGCCCTGTAATATTAAGCTGAATTTATCCTATTATATTGTCTCGGGGGACCACAGAAGACACAACAGTTGAAATGAAACAGAGCTGTGCAGACCAGGACTATCAAGGCTTTGAACTCTGCTCTGAAGTCGATTAGGAGCCTGTGGAGCTTGGAAGCAGGAGCAAAATGTGTTCAGGATGACTTCTCTTCTGGCGCACCTTGCCATGCACTGGAGCAATCTGAGTTATTTGTGTTCCACTCAGTGGTCTCTGGATAGACAGACAGACAGACAGCCCAATAGGTCCTCACAGGACAGGAGGAAAGCCTCATGGAGTGGGAAAAAAAGGGGGAAGAAATTGCTGTCTGAACACTGTGAGAGTTACAGTTATCTGACAGCAGCAGGGACTCTACTGCAGTGAAGGGCAGTCGCAGCAGAGCAACATGAGGTCTGAGGCTTTGATCGTGTCTCCTTTACAAGCACCTCAAAGTGCTTTCTGCTTTGTGCAAGCCTTGTGTTTGTCCTTCCCCGAGTTGGTCTTAAGCTGTGTGTTTTTCAGCCTCCTGGTTATTTCCTTCCTCGGGTCTGGGGGATGGCATGAGTTAAAATACATCCATGTGCATGAAATACATCTAAACTTAGATTTGCACTGATGTCTTAAGCTCCTGAAAATTATACTATACTTCCCAGTCACACATGATGTTAAAATTCTTCTTTATGGGATAAAATAAAATAGCCATCTATGAAATGTTTTCTCTCTCTGAGACTGCTTTTCAATGGAAGCACTCTTATTTTACCCAGGTTACTTTTCCCACAGCTGGAAACTGCAGTTCTGTAGGAAAGTTTTCAGGCAGGGAGTCAAGGAAGATGAACTGCGATCATAGTCTGCTCTTCTTGTGACACCTCTGGAAGTAATTTCTCCCCCATGAGACTTTCTCCTTCTTTTGTAAACTACTTTAAGATCTCTGATTAAAAAAATAGAGGATAGCAATAAAGTTCTGTACTAGCTCTAAGCTTCTGCTGTTAGTATCAATCAAAGGAAAGATTGCCCTCCCTCCCCCCCAACTTTGGTAGTAGTAAATATGGAAAGAAAATAATGGTTGTTATGACTTGCTAAGACCCTCCAGTTGTAACACATTTGTCCTGTGTTATGTAAGGGCTAGAAATAAAATGTGTATAATAACCTTGGGTTTTTAATCTCTGCAAAACATAATTAACTATTTGAAAGGGTGGTTGGAGGGTTAAGCTAGGAAGAAGAAACTAGTAGGATAATAACATCTATATTAAAAAAAAAAAACAACATAGATTTAACATGTTATATAATCTCTGTTAAACTTGCTCTGGGAAATTCTCCAACAGCTAGTGTCAGTCTCAATTTTGTACAAGTCTGTACATAACCTTTATAAGAATTTGTGTGAAGTTGGGTGGGGAAATAGTGAAAGAAAAAGTTAGAGCAGAATGCAGTCTGGCTAAAGTCTTGCTATGATGGAGCGTTAAAAGTAGTGGAGGTTTACTCCTTGGCAGATCTTTTGGTGAAACAACCCCCTCTGTGCAAGTGATTTCTAGTGCCTTATCCCAGGCAGTGGACTTCCCAGTGCAATCTCATTTCACTTTTGACATCAAGTAGCAACTTGAAAGGCTTCTAGGTGTATTAATCTCATAAGTGATCATTGCTCTTGAGATCTTATGTTAAACAGCAGTCACATTTCTCTCAGCTGGACGCAGCAATGTTATGGGAAGGGACTAGCGTGTTTACGGCCCTATCAGTTGCATATACGGTACCTATCAATTTGCGTTTGCTCTGTTGCTTATAGAACCAGCGATTAATTTAATGACTGCTAGTAACACAGAACACAGGCCACACCACAGAAGTATTTCTCCTCCAGGAGCTCAGTCACTGCCTCTTTTATACGTGGATGCTGTTCACTTACCTCTCTTCTGAGGGTAACTTGGAGCACAGTAGTGTGAAGCACAACATTTTGATACGTGGTGGAAAGCTGCTGAAAATGGGGGAAATATTCATGCTCCTTTTGTGAAATGTGGAATGAACTCTTAGCGCATTACTGCCAACAAGACAAGTCCAACTGCACTGACCTACTCCTTCTGCTGAGCTTTCGTCGTCTTCTGTTCCGTGCTTTCCACCGTTCTCTCTCCTCTTGTGTCATTATGCTTTCACTTTGCCGTTCGCTGTCAGAAAGGATCGTCTTCCTGTACACAGCTCGGCAGAGCAGAAAGTAGTGCTGACAATATCTGTGATGTGGAAGTGATTTGAAAGATGGCATGTTTCGTCAAACAAACATGTAATACGGTAACATCCGTAAGCTGTTACTGAGGCGCGCTTTCTGGTAAAGTCAGTGGGAGACCTGTGTGATAGGGAATTGCATGAGGATATCGGGATTTGACTTTTCTGCTTTTACTTGCTTATGACCAGATCATTCTTCTGATAAAGGTATGAAGTTCGCTTTGGGGAAGGTAAATTGTGAGCAAGTGTATTGCAAAAAGTTATATTGCATTCGGTCTTGCAAAACAGGCCACGATCCAACTTCCATTGAAAACAATGTGTGTGTACTGAATGTTGTAAGAATTGGCTCATACTTACAACTGTAAAATACTTCATGAAGGCCTCTCTTTTATTTCCCTCAGAGGTTCACTTTTTGGTAATGATCTTTGTCAGGAAACCTACTGGGAACTAGCTAAAACAATGCACTGGTCAGGTTAGCACCGAGTGTTAATGGTGTTTCCTGAGCTGTGGGCCTTGCTTCGTGTTATGGGCCTGCCTCAAGACCCAAGAGACTGGCGTTGAATTCTGAGCAGGCTTTAAATAGCTAATTTGATGTCCATGAATTTTACTCTTCAGTGAGGCTAATGCAACTGATTTTTTACCAATATCAAAAATGCATTTAACGTTAGTGAAGTCCACAGCACTGGGAACCTCAGTATTTTTTTTTTTTCCCCCTCAGGGCTTGAAAAAGCAGTAGGAAATACGGGCTCTCTTTCTGGAGCATTGCATCTGTAACCTTGGCAAGAATGAGGAGGAAAACATGCGGTCCAAATGCTGACTGGAGCCTGCTGTTTGAAGGCTTTGCTCTGGAGCCTATTCTTCAAACTGCCTTTAAAATATGCTTTTCTTGATGTTTTTAAAAATATTTACTTATTTGTTTGCCCCTTCACTGTTTTGATTTCACTTGAAATCAAGTGATCTCTCGTGACATGTACTGAGAAAATCTTGAGTTTTTTTAATTCAAAGGCTAAATTTATAATAGAGCCAATGAACCAACAGTCTTCTCCCTATCCTAGCTGTAATTTCTACCTGTTCCACAGCAAGCAAAGTTGAAATAGTGTTTCCCATTTACTACATCTCTCGCACTTACTTTGCATCTTTATAGGTACAAACTAGCATACATATTGGTATCCAAGCAACTAACAGTACATGTAAAGACGTGTGTAATATAGAAAATGCATACCTTCAGAAGTTCCCAACATCAGTTAACAGGAAAACTTGAGATTAAATAAGCTTTTATTGATGTGTCTCTGTTCCCAAGTCTGACTTCTCAGTCCTACTCCAAAGAGAAAGACTGGCTTTCAGCTCCTCTTTCTTGGGTTTCCATACTCCTTTTTGAATGTTGCTCCTTTGATATGATAGGGATATCATATCCAGAGGTCAGTCGGTTTTTCCCTGTAAGTGAAATTTTTTTTTTTTTGCATACTTGAAAATTTCTGCAACATTTTTGAATGCCCATTTGTAATCTGATTGGTATGAAGATTATTGTCAATGCAGTTAGAGCCGATAGGATATCCCAGTTAGGTATTTTGTGAACTAGGTAGTAAGTTGTTAAAAACAACTAAACTCACCATCACTTAACTTCCACCTCCACTACAAATGCTTCTGTGGTTCATGGCTCTCTGTGGCCTTCTCAGCATCTCCTCAGTGATGCGTTTACCTGATCTTCCTCTTTTAATTGTTGCTCATAGACGTGCAGTTTTTGCATGCCTTCTGCGTTTGCTGTCCACATAATGAGTAACTGGTTTGTTTTTTCTGACATGGTTCTTCCTTTCTCTCTCTTTTCCTTGGGGTGGGGTAGCGGGAGGATATCTCCTGGAATGGTGGAAAGCCATGGTGAAAACTGATTGGTTCCTTTCAAACACAGAAAACATCTGTACTTTCTACTAATTTGTAGAGAGTACATGCGGGTATGAGATGGTTGAAAATTCAGCTCTCTTAACTCTTTCAGTGGCTTACTGGAACTCCAAGCTTATTTCAAATATCAAATATTTCCTACGTTTCAGGAAGAAACTCTTTCATAAGAGCTTCTTTTATTTTTTTTTTTTGAAAAAGCTTCAGCTTTTTGCATCTACCTTTCACTACAGTTATCTTTCATATTAAATATTGCCATGGCTGGAATATATAAAGTGATATCAGTAATTTAATCTGATTGAGACTGATAACTGCTCCAGAATTTACTTGGTACTGTTTAGTGCTCGGGCAGTATGTTTCAATAACACTGCTAAGAGTAAAAGACAACACTTTCAAGATCTGCCCTGGGAAGTTAGATGACAGGAATTCTCCCTTCCTGCCTTAGAAAGAACTCTGTAAGCAACCGGTTCTTTCTTTGGCTTCCTAAGAAGAGCTGAGCCTTTTGTTTTAAAGCAATTGGCACCCTGGAAAATTAAGTCTACAGGAGCTAATTAGTCTACAGGAGTGTTTGTAATTGATTCAAAGTATTTTTTCATGTAGCGAGGTAAGAAAAGAACAGTAAACAGTTTTAAAAAGTAATTCTTGACACTAATCCAGCTCTAAAAAATGTTTTCTATTTACTTTTCATGCTTCACACCATTTATGTGATAAAATATGAGTACCACTGACTTTTGACAGTGCTCATGAGCAACCTGTACTGTACCTGCATCAGAAATTCAGAATATGGTAGCAATATACTGAAAAACATATCTGATTTGCATAAGAATATGATTTTGTTTAAATTTTCTGGAGATGGGGCATTTGGAGAAAATTAGAAAAGCAGTCTTAGTTAGCTATAAGAACAGAGTGGTGGTTTAGTTCTAACAGATTGATGTTTTGATAATCACCCTCTACGGAGCTGAAAGCCAGTCCTGGTGATGAGAGCTGTCACTTACTTTAAGAGGTATGGACTTAAAGAGCAGTCGAGCAGTTGACCTCAATCTCTGCTGAAGCTGAAGCAGACCTTTTTGAATACTCTGAGGTCTCTGTCTAGTCTTTTGTGCATAAAAAACTAGAAGCCACTACGGAGGTGTTTTGTTTGTTTGTTTTTCTTTATTTAACAGGAAATAACTACAAACACTGAGTTCAGTCAGGCAATGATGTCCACGCTTCTAAGCCAACATATAAAGCAGCGGAAACACACTCGGTAAGAATGCTGGAAAAGGCACTGTATTTTGTATTTTTCATTTCCTCCATTGGATGAGGCTCTTAATCATTCAACTGGGCACACTTTGTATTTTTATACTTATTCAGATCCTTCTTTGGGGCCAGATTATACCATTGTAAATCTATGCAAACAGCCGTAAGCAGGAATACAGTACCACCCTTGTGAATACTTCACTATTATAGCAATGATCCAAAAAATTTCATCCTAAGTAGTGTTATTGCAGTGTTTTGGAAGGTTATTATACCATTTTCTGCATAACTTTCAAAACTGCTGAACTTCAGTTTCCTGAACTTGGGAAGGAATAGATACAAGATCCTAATTAGGCTTTGAGATATTTTAAACAGTGTATGTTTAATAGGAGACGTGGCCTTTATACTGGGAAGTTCTTTGGCTTCTCAAGAACAGCATGTTTAATGAATCATAGAAAGAAAGAAGAATCACTGTAGTGGTTTCAAAATAGAGAGATATTGAGGGACACCCCTCCCACCTGCACTTCCCTGGGTTTTGGTGTCATAATATACACGTGTTAGTGTGTGTCTGTACATGCTCTTCTGAGTGACAGCCAGCAGGAGAGGCAGTGCAGGCTTTCCTATCAGCTTGTGTCGACTACAGCCGCACAGTTCCTGCGTCGTCTATGGCCACCCTGATGGAAATGAGAGTTTTTTTCATCAATAATGCGACCGTATGTGCATTGTCACTTGTGTTCCATGCTCTTTATTGTCCAGTGTTTTCCTGGTCACTTTCAGTGAGAGAAATCTGACCTTTTCAAACCAAAAACTCTTGGGGGTTAATCTTTATGTATATATGGAATATATAGATATATTGGATATATAACTAGAACAAACATACAAACTACCCCCAAAATACAGAAGTCTCCTGACTTCATGAATCCCAGCGGAAACCAAGATTAACATTTGATTTCCCTAGGAACAGATTGAGGCCTTTGGCACTGACTGTACCTTGTCAGATAGTTGTTATTACGGAGCAAAATTTCAAGATGTGACTAGCAAGCTCTCATTGAGTTACTGAAAGCAAAGTACAACAAACCACATCAAACACGTAAAGGATATCTTGGCACTTAATACTTGAATTGCCAAATGCAAAATACAATCTTTCAAAGACGTAAGACCCAGGAAATGGGAGAAGACAAAAAATACAGATTAATAGCAAAGTAATATTGTATCATTCTCTTACTGGGATGCAGCAAACTGCCAGTGACTTTGTACTATTTTAGAGTTGTGGTGAGAGATCTTCTCCATGTCTTTTCAGACATAAAAGGGTAAAAGGAAAGGTTTTTGTTCTTTCTTTTTTTTTTTTTCCAAGAGAAGTCAAAGTCCTCAAATACTTATTTATTGAAGGGGATGATGCTGCAGCCAGAAATACATGTGTCTCTGCCCGTAGAGACGTTCTGCGGCATGTTCTTTTTCCTGTAGCTAGTTTCTGGTCCCAGTTCAATAACAATGCCATGTCTGCTTTAGAACTGGGTCTCTAGATATGCACTTTCATAAGCACCATTTGGTATCATACACTTGTATGATGGTGCAGAGGAAGAAGTTTCAGTGAAAAAAAAAAAAATCTCTCAGCACAAACTTCTTTTCAAGGGATCCACGGAAAAAAATTCCTGCTTGCATTCCCGGGAACCAAAGGCTGTGAGTTAAAATCTCATTGAAATGCCTTTAAATTGGTAAAGCAGAACCAAGAATGTGACACAGACATACGTTACAGCTTCTCTACAGAAGCTGTTACAGCTGCGGAGGGAATCTAAACTTAGTTGTTGACACACTGTTCCTGAGAACAACAAAAGAGATTGTGTTCATTAGGCCAACCCCATCATTCTTGCTAAAAGCAGTCTCAGGTTTCCATGTATATTTTCAAATCAAATTAGAAACGCTGCTCCTGAGACCTCCTTCAACTGACAGTGACAGATTGCACAACCTGATAAACAGTAGGCATTCCTAGAGATGTGCTGATGTACTAATACCCGGGTCTCCACAAGTGGTTAGATAATAAAAACATGCACAGAGCAATGTCTTTAAATTAGCACAGAGCTTTCCCTCTTCCTCTGATAATGCAGTCCACACCCGGGGAGTGGCCACTTCTCCAGCAGAAATGGGAAAGGTTTGTTCCTCGGTTGTTTCTGAAGTGAAAGACTATTATTCAGTCATGGTGGATTTCCTCTGGCTAGTTTTTTATCAGCCGTAATTAAAACAGCCACCTCCTTTCACTCAGCTCTCAGCACATACTTACACAGCTAGATCTACATTACTTAATCCCGCTGTGAGAAGCTTTGTAGCTCTACCTGTTTGTTACCTAACTCAGCTGTAGAAGAAAGCAAGAGAAAAGGAAAAGCAGGCTTAGAGAACCTACTTAAATTCATATGGCTGCAGAAATTAAATTACCCAGGTTTCCTCCATGCAAAGAATCAGTACAGTCTTCACATAAAAGTTGTGGTTTTCTTATTTCAATTGCATGCTAAAAATGCAGCAGAATAAAACTGGGGAAACTGGGATTTGGATTTGATGCCATGATGCAGGAACCCAGCACCTTTCAAAAATATAATTCCTGTTGGAATGATCTGTCTCAAAGGACAGAAATAAGAACTGCTCCACTACGTGTGATCTTTTGTGCCCTCTGGCATAGCAATGGGCTTTTGTGTTTAAGGGCTCAAATATGCCGCTTCCTTCCTGGGAGCTGGGGTTTGCTAAGCCACCTCGTCTCACGTGTGGACTAAATTTTCACCTGGTAAAATCTTACAAGAAGTTGAGCATTCAGACCTTCAAATAAGAGGTAGGTCAAAGGAGACACCCAAGCTATTACTCTCTTAATTGACTAATACTTTTATAATATGACTTTGCACCGATGAGTCCTTTTCGCAGCCTCTGACAGCAAAACAAACATTACAGAGTCAGGACCGAAGCATTGTGAAATGTGCACGACCCAGAATCGTAAGAAAGAAGAGCTTTTAACACTTAGCCCTGTTCTCAGATTCACAGAACCTCGTTTCCTTCTTCTCGGTGACTTTAAAACTACGGTACACGTACTTGTGATAATGTAGTTCAACACAGGTGTACCCTCATATAGGTGAAAATTGAAATGAAACAGATTATTCTAATTTCCGTGCCAGGACTCATGTCTCAATGGATTGTAAAGGACAGTTTGCTTAGTGCTAAGACAGGAAAAAAGTTGCAGATAATTTCATTTACAATAGGTGTGTATAAATGATTATCTGTATTAAACAATGGTATTTTTCCATTTTCACAAATATTTTTTTATACAGGCAGATGAAGCAATATTTATTAGCTGATTTGCTGAAAGAGTTAAAAATGAATACAAAGTAATGAAGACATCATCAGTACCTCAGTAGAGTGTCTTGTGTAAGGCCAGATAATTAGTACAGCAGCTAAACATGAAGTCTTAAGAGGCAGTTCTCTGAGAAAGAAAGAAACTTGATCAGAAAGCAAATAACTGTGGCTATCTGAAGGAGGAAAAGTGAATGTATCAGTTGCCTATTTAACAGCAAGCAGTGAACAGACACACTGTGCCCTGTGCTTCGAAGAGCCAACGTTTTTGCCTCATTAGGTGTCTTCACTGATGTGTCATCTTTCCTACAGCTTTTCTTCAATGCTATTTGTCTTCAATTACATTTTTGAGAGCACAAGTTCCTTTGCTAGTTCTTCACAGCAAAAGCGGGTCAGCATTAAACACTGCCACTTGGGAAGGCCAAAAAATGATACATATTCTGCCTGAATTGCAGCATACCTCAGTGTTTCTCGCTAATCCCCATTTATGAAATTGACTTTTCAGTGATTTGGAAATAGCTAGAGCATATCACTAACCCCAGCACAGAACCCTGTACCTCCAGCTGCTGACCATGTTTGGGAGGAATATGCGTGGAAAACACTGGTTTGTCTGATTTGGTGCAAGAGATGGGACAGGGAAGTACATTCCCAAACTCTGAACTTACTGTACAATCCTTTGAATTTTCTTCGTTTTTAATTGGTGTTAAATTTGGGCGTGGAGCAAACCCCTCGCTCTGCAGCGCTTCCCCCTGTACTTTGATTCAACATTCAAATGCTCACGAAGCAGGTTCACGTCGAGGTTCGTCCCTTTGTTCTCAGACGTTTGCCTGGCTGCTGCCTTGTACTATCTCTTCTGCCTCTAAGAAAAACTGATGTTATCTTCTAAAGAGAAAAGTCAAGATTGTGTTTGCAGCTGAGAATTTCCTGTGTGCCTACCCGCAGCTTGTGCACTGACAGCAAGGAGCAGTAGCTGTACGTGGCTGCACTTCTTCACAGAGCTCTGAGAATACTCCTTGCACAGGAGCCGAAGAAATCCCCAGCCACTGCTTCCTTTGATCTCAGATAAAGGTCAACCTGTCTAGCACAAAGCGTGATCGGAAATGCTGCCTCCCATCATCCTCCACTTTCTCTTTCTTACCCTGAAATGATTCACTGCATCTCTCAGGGTGCGCCTTCGCCGCAGCGAAGGTTTTCACTTCAGCTCTTCGGAATACCTTGATTTCATCCCGCGCATCGGCCAGCTTCAGCCAGGACTGCCAAGATTTTCAATGAGCTGACAAGAAAACGTCCGCAGTCCTTAACGTTACAGCGATGTTTAACAGCTATTGTTGTTTTATTTTTAAATATATATGTAGGCCTACTAGTGTAAGTGTTAAAATTTCACAGTAACAGTGGTGTTCTCCTAAAGAACACATGCTGCTTCCTCGCACTCAGTTTCTGAGGCTCTCCGAGCACGTTGTGGGTCCTGAGCTTCCCCACACTAGTACCTGCAAAGTACCACCTTGTGCAAAGTCAGACTTTCCGACATGCAAAGGTCTTGGGAGCTGCAGAGCCCAGTTGTTTCTCAGAGCACCGGCCTCTGCAAGCTTCTCGCTGCACAGCATGGGGGGCACGTGACTTACACGTTCTACAGGTGAGAAGACTGGCACAGCAATTTTGTTTATCATTGCATCTGGCTATAAATGCTAATGCGCGTTGCTGTTTTTTAAATCGCTTTTAAATTCCTGTACAACTTTAGAATTGTTGTTACAGCTGTGAAGGTTGGTTATTAACTGACAAATAACTTGCGCAAAGGTAAACACTTTCTCTGCTGAGTTTCCTCAAAGCCACATTGGCTCAAGATAGTTATCACCAAAGAAGATGAGTGATGGGAACAGTAAATATCGAATTCTTCAGGTATAGGCTTTGTCACCTGTTTGGACTGAAATGGTACTGCGTGATGACAGATAGGATAGTTGTTGCTTTTCACAAACTAAGCCACCTCGCACTGCTTAGGAGGAGGAATTGAAGTGCTGATGTCAGGGAATGAGTCCATGTCCCCGTTCTTGGTTGGGAGCTGTGCCCTAGCATGAGCTAGGAGATGCTGCTTAGGGGAAATATAAAGGCATTCCCAGGTGGGATGCAACATGGAAGCACTGTTACTCATTACTGATAGCGGGAGGATCACAGTTTATTCAATCCATCTTTGCAGAGGATCACTACCTATAGTGATATACAGTATATAGCAGAGGTTCACTACCTATAAAGCTCGATCAAGTCACTTAGGAAAGTTGCTTCTGGGTGTGGATTAGGAAAAAAAACACAAAGAAACAAAAAAAAAACCCCACCAACCATGGGCTCTGCTTTTATTCTGCACAACATGTCTTTTGGCACTCTGAAGCTTGCACAAGGGAGAAGCAGTATACGACTGCAGAATGTGGAGATTATCTCCAGTACATGATCCTCAAAGTGAAAGCGGAAATGGGGACTGAATCATGACTATCAGCAATCATTCAGCCTCTTGGACCTAATTCTGGGAGGTTTGTCATGGGGATTAACTTCAGGCATAGAGGGCTGGTCTCTCCTGACTTCTTTTATTGTCAGTGGGAGAGAGAGGCTCCTTCAGAGGACAGTTTGGATTCCTGTCTATCAGTCCTCAAATTAAGGTTGTGCCAGGATGTACTCATAAGGTGTGTCAATCCTTTTCCAAGTTGCCAGCATATTCTCCAGAATTTTAGCTCTCCTTTGCCTAACAAAAGCTTCTTACTGCAATCATTTCCAAGAAAAATCTAATGAGATGACTTGCTTGAGATGCAGGCATGTTTGCTTGAGTCTGTGGAGAGCCTTCTGATACAGCAGTAGGGTTTTGCCTTGTTTCAGTGAAGTGTTAATTCTGGTGCCAAGTGACAGTAAACTGCTGCCAGTATTCTTGATTATTTTACTGACCCATTTAAGCCTAGTATTGTGTTTCTAAAATCAAGCTGTTACGCTTGGCATATTTTAAGGTAGTACCTGCTTTAGAGATGCGCAAGAAAAGGTGTTAAGCAATGTTGTCACAGCAGTTTCCTAGGAAAAAAACACACTGAGTTCTGTGAGAACACAGTCAGTTGCTAGATGCAAGTGTTCTCGGCCGTACGGCAGAGCCCCGCTGACCCCAGTGGCGTGGTTATCTGCAGTTTACCTGCTGCCCCTGATGCTCCTCCTGCCGATGTTGCTGCAAGAATTACTGTATGTAGCACACCTACATAAATGCTGTTTCTTTACTCAAAACAGGCTTTTTTTTTTTGAGAAAGAAAGCTAAAATATAGTGTGAGAAGATAGATTTGCATCACAAAGCACTATACTTCCATAGTATTTTTTGTTCATTTTGCTGATAATTTTTGTTCTTCAGTAGGAATTACTGTTAACAGTGATAAGTTCCAAAGATTTCAGACAGCTTTCACTGAAAATAGTTTTTTGCTGTCTGCTGGCAGTGTGTCTGATAATGCTTTTGGTGAGCAATCACATTTTCTAATTTTCCTTGCAATATTAATGATGAATTGCCATGTTTGTATGACCATGCCAAAGATCTGTACGCTGTTGTTACTTGAGCCTCTGTAATTGCAAGACAGTATATATAGTTCATCTGTATCAACAGGCTGTTAATTACAAACTTATACACCGGATATCACTAATACTTCTAAGTTTTAATGCAAAAAGATTTTATTCCAGGAGAAATACATGGTTGAAGTCAATTTTTTTGTATAGTGTTAGAAATAAAAAATGTCGTTTGGGTATTTTCTTTGAATGCCTAGTGAAGATTAATGAAAAATAACTGCAGTGTGTCAGTGAGTGTGATCTGGGTGGACAGAAGACGTTACAGTTGAGTACCTTTGCACTGGTATTTTCTTGTTCATAACGACTGTTTGGCTTTGGATGAAGGTTCCTTCTAAGCAGCTTTGAGTGTTCCTAGTGTGTTTTTTTTCTTTGGGACAAAATGTGGGAGAATATCAATTTCCTGTAAAAGATTGTAAAAAGCCCGTTAGAACATTTCAGATAAATTTGGGACTTGCGGGGTGTTTAGCCAAGTCCTTAACGTCTCACATGTCCCAGTACGTTGCATGTTCTTATGAAATAACTCTCAAGATGTTGATTTCCTTTTATATCATTTTTCTATGTTCTTTTAGTTGCCTTTTAATACTCTGTAATAGTCACTCGAAAGACAGCATGTATTAGAGAGAACATTTGAAGACATCGCTGTGATTTCTTCATCACCATGGCAGAAAGGCACTGATGGACTTCTGATGGAAACTTGCAGAGCCCGGTCTGGTGAGGCTGTAGAGAAAGACAGCTGGGTAACCTGTATAATCCTCCGTGCTTCAATACCCATCTGTAAAACAGTAGGAACAGCAGTTTCCTGTCTAATGGAAGGATTGCAAGGATAATGCTT
The DNA here is from genome assembly GCA_013399475.1 of Chauna torquata. NCBI lineage: Eukaryota > Metazoa > Chordata > Aves > Anseriformes > Anhimidae > Chauna > Chauna torquata. Next base: position 428,310 of record VXAL01018742.1, read on the forward strand.
TCTGAAGTCCTCAGCTACTCCTACAGCAGGCTGAAAGAAGCAGAAACGTTTCATTTCTAAAAAAGAAGAGCCATTTCACCCGGCTAGGCCCTGTCTGGAAGATGAAAATGCATGAAAACGCGTGACATGAGGCGCACACGAAAGTCCTCCTGCAGCATTACTGGAGGAGCACGGTAAGCCCAACAACCCAGCCTTCCACCAGCTGCTGTGCACAACCACCGCCTTCCTTCTCCCCGCACCTCATCGCGCAGGCCCTGCTCTGCCGCCCGCGCAGGTGGGGCCGCTGTCGTCGAGGGCGCTGCGGGGACCCCTCCGAGGGCAGCTCCGTTTGCGGAAGACCTCGTGGAGGAGCGTCGCTCGTGGAAGAACTGCCGGTAAGAAACCGCTCGGTGCCTCGCTGTCACGACCTGCGCGTCCCGCCGAACCCTCTTGCAGCCCGGCAGCGGCGGGCCGCGTCCCCGCGCAGCCCCTCGGGGCAGGCCGCAGCCTTTCCGGCCGGCCCCTCCTGGCTCCTTCGCCCCGCGCCGGGCCGGGAACCCCCCCGCGCTCCCCCTGCTGGCGGGGCCGG
>VXAL01018742.1:431346-539414 GCA_013399475.1 Chauna torquata
GGGGGCCGGGGGGCTGAGGTGTCGAGAGGAAGCGCTGGCGTGCTGCGGTGGCACTGCAGGCTCTGCCCGACCCCGCCGCTGCGCCTGCCGCGGGCGCAGGAGCATAAGGTCTCTGGCTCTGTTTGCTTTATGTTATTTTATTTTAGGGGGCGGGGGGGCAGCTGTTTCTAAAGCTTGTTTGCTCGGGGGTGGAGGTTGTCTTTATCGCGGCTCGCTTCAGCCCGCGCCGCCGCACCGCCCTCTCCCTGGTCTGCAGCTGGTCTTGTCAGTCTGCGCGCCGTGTTGCTGCTGCGCTTTCCCCCAAAGATGGCACTGGATGTCTTTCGCATTTTCTTAGGATATTATTTTTCGTTCCCTCGGGAGCCTGGCTCCCGGCTGGTACAGCTGTAAATCTTTTTCCCTTTTCACATTCATTCACCCTTGGTGTGTTGTGGATTTGCATTCAGTGCTTGGGAAGAAGCTTGTTATGTGGGGTGAATTAGAAGTGAGTGCGATTTTGTTGTTGTTGTTGTTGCTGTTCTGTTTTTTTTTTCTTGTGACCCTAAGGCCCCACACAGGTGACATTAAACGTAAAATGAAGTCTTTGGCTGGTGGATCAGCACAAAGACTCTTGTGTCCTGACGGAACTAAGCTTTTATTAGCAGTCAGAGTGATAAAGATGCTTAACTACCTGCTTGAATAAATCTTTCCCGCTCTTGTCCTTCTCTGTGCTTCCATATCATGGTGCCTTTTTCTCCCTTGAGTTGCGAACAGCTCCATGCCAGCTGTGGTCTGGAGAGGTGAGATAGACTGTTTTTCATGACTCTTGGATGAGTTCTTTGGGAATGCTTGATTGCCTAGCGCTCATCTTTCCGCTTGCAGGTAAATGTATGTGACATCTTGCAGGGAGCGAAAGGGGAATTTTTCAAGGGCTTTTGGTAAAGGAACACAGTTTGTTTTCTTGGTTCTCTGTGTAAATGTGTTGTTTAGATAGTCTCGTGGACGTCTTTATGTGGGCACAGAACTGTCACTGCAGTTTTCCAGATTGGTGTTTGCAATCTTTGGGTCAATAGTTAAAAGATAGACTAGAAGAAGCTGGATTTGAGAAGCTTTTAATTGGTCTGTTTTCTGGAAAAGGGAATTGTTCTTTGTGTTTTTTTGGTGGCTTTTTGTTGTTGTATTTTTTTTTGTTGTCTATTTTTAAGAACTAACCAAGGATTCATTTCAAAAAAAAAGTTAATCTGACACCTAGTTCATTTTGTTCTTTTCTACCTGTTTTTCTTTCACACTCTACCCTTTGGTCAGAAAATACTTGAAAATGGGCTTCTGTTTGCACCCTTGTTTTAGTTGTGCAAGATTTGGATGCTGAGTTTCCTTCTTAGAGAAATTAACCATGCCCACTTGACAGTACTTAGTTCGAGGCTCTGTAGTGCACATACCTCACGTTAAAAAGGAGAGTTATCAAAGTGTGCTAGCAAGCAAATCTGTTTAGCTTTCTGATGCTGCAGATTCAGCCAGAAGAGTGAGAATTGTGCGTGCTCTTTATTCTGCCATGCGGAATGCCAACCTGACACTGTTCCTCAGTGTTTCTGACTTAGTTTTGGGAACAGGCAGAACTGCTGCTGCTAATTAGACATTGAGTTTGGTAGCAAGTGAGAAGCACTTAACTTCCTGCGGCTTGCCAAGTGAGCATGCAGGTTAATACTGATTTTTATATTTATTTTCTTTCTGAATTTTTATTTTAATGGCGAGGGGTCTCCTTTAGCATTCCTCACCTATGATGCCATACTCAGGTTCTCCCCGTTACTGGACTTCGGCCAGATCCTCAGCGTTGTTGTAATCCACTGCTGAAAGAGATCAGTACCAGGTGGCTAGGGCAATTTGTGGTATGCCATATCACTTTCATTTTCAAAAAGTACCCTGTTCTTTGTTCCTCTTTTGCACTTGATCTTGTGTATGCATATATATATGTACTCACACAATGTTTATTTATATTTTGTCTTTTTATCATTATTCCAGGATTTCAGATGCATGCCAGGTTCCCGCTGAATGCCAGAAGCAGAGATCACTACAGATGGAGCCCCAAAGTCAACATGGCAGTGGTGGTTCGTTAGTGGTGATTCAGCAGCCCTCTTTGGACAGCCGGCAGCGGTTGGACTATGAAAGAGAGAGCCAGCCAACGACTATCTTGTCACTGGACCAGATCAAGGCGATCAGGGGCAGCAATGAATATACTGAAGGTCCATCTGTGGTGAAAAAATCTGGTCCACGAACAGCACCGAGGCAAGACAAGCATGAAAGGACTCATGAAATTATACCAATTAATGTGAATAATAATTATGAACACAGACCCAGTCACGTGGGGCACCAGCATAATGCAAGGGCTCCTGTCTTGAGCAGATCAACTAGCACGGGGAGCGCGGCCAGCTCTGGAAGCAACAGCAGTGCTTCTTCAGAGCAAGGACTGCTGGGACGGTCACCTCCATCCAGGCCAGGTTCAGGCCACAGATCCGATCGGACAATCCGGACACAGCCCAAGCAGTCTTCTTTGATTGTAGATGATCTGAAGGGTCCTTTGAAAGAGGACTTGACACAGCACAAGTTTATCTGCGAACAGTGTGGGAAGTGCAAATGTGGCGAGTGCACAGCCCCGAGGGCCCTTCCTTCTTGCTTGGCCTGCAACCGGCAGTGCTTGTGCTCTGCAGAGAGCATGGTGGAGTACGGCACCTGCATGTGCTTGGTCAAAGGGATCTTCTACCACTGTTCTAATGACGATGAAGGGGACTCATACGCGGATAATCCCTGCTCTTGCTCCCAGTCACACTGCTGTTCTAGGTACCTGTGCATGGGAGCAATGTCCTTGTTTTTGCCTTGCTTGCTCTGCTACCCTCCTGCGAAAGGATGCCTGAAACTGTGTCGAGGGTGTTACGACCGCATCAATCGTCCAGGCTGCCGATGCAAGAACTCCAACACAGTCTATTGTAAACTGGAGAGCTGCCCCTCCCGGGGCCAGGGCAAGCCCTCATGATTTTTGGAGGGAGGTTTACTTCCTCCAATTTTGATTTTCAGGTTGTAGCTGATTTTTTTTTTTTCCTTTTTTGTTTTTGTTTTCTTTCTTCTTTCCCCCATTTAGGGGGGTGGGGGAGACTGCCCTTCTGCTTTCTCTCTCCCCCCACTTCAGATACACAAGTTCTTCCCTTTGCATCTTTGTTCTCCTCTTCTTATTCACTCAACTGAGTGTGGAGCGTTTTGCGTAGTCGTTGCTGCTCTTTGGTTAAGTGTGGACTTGGTAATCTGCATCTGCCACTCACTTTGGCAGGGTCTTCTGAGTTTGTAACTGAACCACTCCTGAAAGAGACAGTGAGGGCTCACTGGGCTCTTGCAGCTTCTTGCTCTGAATATCTTCCCAAAGATGTTTTCCCTTCTCAGCAATTTTTTTCATCCTTAACCCCCTGGGTACCAAGGAACAACTTTCATGAGTGAGCCGGATTGTGAAATAACTTCTTGTGTGTGCTCTTTCTGGAGAGGGATGTAAAGGCTTTACCAAATGAAAGGCCTGATTCTTCTTTAAGCAGCCTGCTTTTTTTTTTTTTTCCCCCCCTCCACCTCTTTTGTCTTAACTTTGGAATATTCTCAATCCTGAGAGTTAGCTGATTGTTCCTCCCCTTGCTTTTTTTTTTTAAACTTCAGTTTTTGCTACACTATGTAGATCTTCACATTGGAGACATTATGGCTGCAACTGTACTCGTTTGTTTCTCTTGCCATCGCATCTTTGAAGGATATTGCTCACTCCACCCTCCTCCTCCTGTTTTTTTATAGTCAGTCCATCAGTATCACGTTGGTATTAAAGTTGGTGGTGTTCATGTATCCAAACAGCCTTCAGGTGTCATTGAGTCACCTAAATGTTCTTGAATCTTTAATGTTTCTTGTGATCCTCTGGTTTAGTGAATTTAGCTCTGCTCTGTACTTTATAATTTTATTCTGTTCCCTGTTTTATTGCCTTAGCCACAAATTGTGGTCCTTTTTTGTATATTTTATGTATAAAACACAAAGTTGAATCCCAACTATTTTTAAGACAAAAGTCTGTTAAAACTTTTTTTATTGTAAAGAATATTTATTATGTGAATCTCTATTATTTTATGATATTTATTGCAAAAGACTTTGAAAATGTACTCATGTCTGAATATAACAAAATATCAATACTTAACGAAATAAGGATGACACGAAGAAAGTACATATGTTAACTATAATGCAGAAAATATATTAATTAATGAAAATGGCTCTTGAGTTCTTTGTTAAAATGACAGGTTGTGAGCTACTTTTGCATATTCTGGGTTCTTATTTTGTTTCCTCCTGGTGGTCTGTCAGGTAGCAAGTAACTTCCTATTCATACTTCAAAACCACTAGTCTGTGCTCTAGTTTAGTTCACCTAAGTTTGCTAACTATTTATCAAGTAAGTTTTTGCAATTGAATGTATGCGTTGTGCTTAACAGTGCCAAGAGGTGTAGGCCCTGTTTGTTTAGCAGAGCATTTGGAAATAGAGTTGTGGAGGAGGAAGCCATAACTTCAAGTTTTTAGTTTTCTAAAGAATACCAAATTAATATGTAAACCCATTCTGAATTTTCCTACATAAAACTTCTTGGCTGGTTAAATTGTATGTCAACTGAAGCAATGAACCTATTAAGCTCAAAGCTAAATAAAAAGCAAGAGGCAGGATATAAAACAATGTTTGTGTTGCTGCAGTTTGCTAGCTTTGAAAGTTGTGTGTATATGCGCGTGTGTGCGTATATGCGTGGCTTCTATGTCAACTGAATCTACCTTATGTCTTTAAATTAAAGGCTCTTAAGGGTGACCCAAGTGTCACAGCTACTTGTGGCCATTTAACACATTCAACAAAAAAAACCTTTTCATTGAGAGTGAATGGGGAAACCTCATTCTTCTGTCCATGTGGGTCAAAGCTAACGTCACAATTCTTTTAAAGTAAAAAGTTTATTAAATGGATATAATTTCACATGGTATTCCGAGTAAGTGGTTCTAGAGAAACTCCACTTAAGCAATACTAATAATCTGACAACTGGGTCATATATGGCATTTTTGAAGTCTTGCTGCTTTGAATTGCCGTACTCGAGCTGTTCTAACTCCTGGTCTGTTGATGATTTGAGTAAGATGGGCTTTTGTAATTAATTCCATCAAAGCTGATGCAGTGTCGTGTAACAAGCTGACTAACATATCATATTCTTTATTAAATGGCATGTATAATTTCTGTGAGGTATACAGTGAAATCATAATACGGCTACATCTAAGAAACAACTTGCCTTACAGTATACGCTTGGTAATACTGCTCTCCCGCTCTTGGTTCTGCATGTAAATGTGACAAAATTTACAGGTGAGGAGGCTTGTGGGGCGGCAGCATGTGTATATAACCCGCTTTGCATGGTTTATTCTTCATGAGATAAAGCAAAGCCAAGAGAAGAATGCTTCTGAGGAGTCAGTAGCTTGCTTTGCACTACCGCCTTGTCAATGATACTTCTCTAACAGTGGCAGCTGCAAACAGCCCTCGGGAGACAATAAAATCCTTGTCAAACAGTCAGCGTTGGTCAGATAGGACCGTTTTTAAGACTATGTACTGACACTCAAAAATACTTTGCCAACTGCATTTTCCTAACTGGGTACGATCCAGCTCTGTGTTGAGTAAGTTCGCTTGAATGGTGTTAGTTATTCCCTCTCTTGAAGAAGAATTTTATATTGCTGACCTCTGTCTCTGTTTTTCAGCCAGGTGGCTTACGTGGGGTTTTGTTAGGGTTCGTTTCTTAGCAGAACAGAAGAAAGCCCGAAGGACTCACTTGCATGTAGTCTGTCTTTCAGTGACCACCTTCCGTCATGAGCTACATCACACCGTTGTTTCAGATTTCATGCTAACATGCTCGTTAGACAAACTAAACTTTGGGAATAACTTCAGACTGTAGTTTTTTAGGAGGAACAATTGTCTCTGACCTACACAGAAATTAGAAGATAACTGTTGGCTGAATGTCTTAAGTGGTACTCTAAGTGCCAGCAGTTCCAGCTGTTCCCCTACCTAGAAAAGGCAATGCTGGACCAATGGAAATAATAGCTTGCTTTTTTTTTTTTTTTTTTTTTTCCCCTCCCTGGTTTAAATGCTGTATCTTTTGTACTTCATATATGCCTATATATTTGAGTTCACTTTTGGGTCCTTCAGAACGCGGGATGATCGTCTTACTGTATGGAAGTGGTTGTGACTTCTCTCGGGCAGACAGATTTTTGTGGTGTAGAAGCAAGCAGGGGCGCATGAGAGCAAATGGATGTCTTTCTGGTGGTGGTGGTGGGCTAAGCAAGCTGACAGATGCATGAAGTAAGCCCCCACAACTTGAGGAGAGTTACTTTAGATATGCCCTAAGTGGTCAGTCATTACGATCTGTTCTAATTCGGACAATATAGTAACTGGAACGACCACCTGGAGATAACGGTATCTTGCTGTAAGGGGGTGAACAGGTTTGCTAGATGCCAAGGGGAGTTTTGATGATCGGGGGACCAAAGTGTAGATTTGAGTTCTTCAATCCAAACTGTGTCAGAGCACTGTTGGGGTTACTTTCTACATGTCTGCACGGTGCCGAACTGTCAGAGGTCCAGTTGCTGTTACAATGTAGATGATAAAAACTATTTCTTAACCATTTTCGGATAGCTTTGATAGCTTTTATTTTGAAAAATGAAGAGAAATCAGTGTAAATTAGGCAAGAAGTTCAGCTGACCTACTAACCTAATTGTGTAGGTTGCTGATGGATTTGAGCGAGCTGGCCATCTGGTTGTACGCAGCAGAATGCCGAAATGTCTCGGGTAAGGTCTGGGAGGAAGGAAACCGGGAAGCTTTACCAGGCTGGGATTCAAGTCTAGTCTGCCTAGCATCTCAAAACTGGTGGTAAGAGATGAGTTTTGGGAACGGATGGTAAATAAGATTCCACGTTCCCCACTGCAGGAATACATTGTTAGGGTGAGAATTTGTAAGTTAAGGTGTTTCCGCTGAAGACAGCTTCATTACAGTAATTCTAGTGTGGATGATAGTGTTATCCAAGGGGGAATAACGCTTAACAAATGAAAAGTACTTGCTCTTGTTTATGGTTCCGTATCATAAAGACAGGTGGGAGAGGATTAGCTCCTCTCTCTGTGATGAAGCAAATCTGTTAAGAGGGATTAAAAGGGCTATATGAAGTGTTTTAATGGACTTATATGAAGTAATAGATTTTTGTCCTGGAGGAACGTTCAGGACTCACTGATACTTCTGTGTTCCTTGTTCTGCTAAAATTACCTCCACATGCTAAGAAATCCTGATTAATTGTTGGCTTTCTTCCAACTGGAGCATTTGTGTCAGTCATGGTGATGCTTCAGAAAACCTGGAATACAATTTTGTGCTACTATCACGCAACTGGATTTACCAGCCTTACAAAGTGCACGGGTTGCACAGGTGTTGTTCTGATTCGCCTTCACCACTGGGCAAGTCGCTTTCAGGACAGCTCTTAAATATTTTGCCTTCCTAGCTGCGGTTATTTCTCACCTTTCTTTCATTGGTGGGAGTAGCCAAGGCATGGCTTCCACCCCTGTCAGTGGTTACATGGCCACATGGGGCCCGTGTTAACAAGTTTTACACTTATGCAAAGGATCGACCCCCAAAACTTCTAAGCTACCCAGAAAGTTACCTTCGGCGTGTTCTGCCTCCCCCGTCAGAGCATGGACTCAGACTGCGACCGGTACACGGGGCTGATGTGCCTCTGTCTGGCGGGGGAATAAGGATGCGCTGTGAGCTGGGTGGTCAGCGCAGCCCGCAGATCTGCTTCCTGGTGCTGCATCAGCACTGTAAAATCCTGGCACACGATCATTCGGGCGCTTTGTGTACCCTTGCGCTCTGAATACTCGCTTGCTGCAAGATAAGAGCTCTTCCTGAGCACGTCCCCACCACCAACCACAGTGCAAAAGCCCAGCCCCTCACTAAACACTGCAGAAGGAATAGATTCCTGCAAGCATTGCACTTTTTAGCTGTGTTCTCACTGCATGTGTGCGTTATGAAATGAGCTTTGTTTTTTATGTGTACAGGTAGCAGCATACGAGTGCTGATCTGCTCTCGCTTCGGCTTGATAGGGAATGCTTTGCTATGTCTGGGTAAGTGTATTCTGTTAGATACTGTGGGGTTTGGCTGTAGTGTTAACTGATAAATCCAGACTCGGTGCTTCTTAAAGGCTGAAAAAGGAATATGTACATATCAGCCACCGTATCAGAAGCCAGCCCAGTTGGAATGAAGCTTTATTCCCAGAGTGACGTTTATTGCTCAGTTTGTATTTGTGACCAAGAGATGCAGCACTGTTATTTTTCCCAGTATAATGCTTGCAACTGCTGCTCCCTCAAGGTGAAGGTGTCTTTAGATGAGAAACTTCCTCATTTACTTATTAGTAAATACAAATACAGGACAAATTTCCTGTAGGCCACACATAATTTTACTAGGTTTGAGCATGGAGGGGGGAAACCCTAGTCTTACTGAATACTTTTTGCTTTTTACTTCAAAAAGGACCAGAAATTCACCGGGATCTTTCAATATTCTCGATACATGCATGCATTTGGAATAAAATGTAGGACCCTAATGTAAAAGGAAAGGAAGTAGTGTGCCATCCCAGGGGAATGACATTGTCATGCACATCACAAAATTAGCTGTCTTCAGCTTGAAAATGTAATTATTGTGAATTGCTTGTTTTTTTTGAAGAAACGTGCATTTGTTTAATCCTTAGAGAAAGGTGTGCGTGACAGCCATGCCTCTCTTGCACTTTCAGCACACCCTGTTTTGTAAACCTTTGTATACATGTACAGTGCTACCAATCTGAAAACAAATATCCTACAGAACACATTGTCAAAAGGCACAAATGTTTGACAGAGGCTCTACCCCAAAGGGCTGAACCTCATTGTGTTTGTGCAATAGGGAGCACAATGGAGCTCACATCCTGCCTGACCCTTTGGGGCCACTACCGTAGTACGACTGGTTTTATAACGCAGAATATTTCTTCTGAATGAAGGCAGGGGATTTACGCCAGTGACTAAGTTCACCGAACAACAGTGTACATCCACTAGTGTCTAATGCCACAGCAGGCCTTTCTGAATGGACTCGATACTGGTGGTAGGGTTTTTTCTTTTTCTTTTTTTTGTTTTTATTAATTGGGTTGGTTCATACGGTACACTGTCTTATGAATGACTAAGATCATAAGTGTTAAAATGTTCCTAGTTTATACGGTAGACTAACTGGGAGAAGCAGCAGGAGTACCCTAAACATATGCTAAAATTATGTACCTGGTTAACTACTTAATGGATATTTTACATGAAATTGCCCATCTTCTAGAAAACAACTTCCAGACCTCTGACAGTTCTTCCAGCGCTGTGAGGATTCCTCTTACACACTTTAAGTGGGAAGAAAAGTTGATGTGATCTGACCTGGGAAAGATACTCTCAAAAGCCTTATTTCTTACTTTTGTGGTGTTCAATTTGATGCTTTTGGATCTGCACACTTTGAGCAGGACACTTTAAAATGAGAATGAATAAACCAGTTGCCAGAGAGAAAAGAAGAAGTGCTGGGGCTTTTCTCCAACTTGAGTTTTGGGAGATGACATGGTGCCTGGTTTTCAACATCGAGGTCTCCCAGCTGCCCCTGCTCAAGATCCATTTTCAGCAAAATCTATTTCCTATCATGTCAGTTGTCTCTCAGGATTTTATTTTTGTCCAAAGTTCAGATCTAGATATGAACTTCGCCAAAGTTTGGCAGTACCTGGTGTCTGGGCTTGAGTTTACCTGCAAGAGTATGTATGGAAATACTATCATAGTTGGAAATGCATCAATTATGCTGCATTAAACAGCCAAAGGATCACTGCAGGAGCAACTGGTAGACATATGCCAAGTCTTTCTGGAGTCTTCATATACCTTTTTTATATGGGTTTTTCAAATCTTGAGTTTTAGAGTCTGTGGGCTTGTTTTTTCCCTTTCCCTCTCTTGCCTTGTATTGGAGCAGGAGCACTCGCTGCGGTGATTCCACAGTCATCCATCACTCGTGCCAGGTGCAGATAACATCCCCTGTAACTGTAAATCTGGTTTGCTCTTCCTGCTGACAACTCTGCATGCTTGGTTGGGGGTAACTTTATCTGTTCAGGTGGCAAAAATTGCAATACCTCCTTACCAAGAAGCTCAAAGCATTTCGCACTTAAATTCTTTTAAATGAACTATGCCTGATAAAGCAGCTCTGAGGAAAATATTTCTCTCTTGCTGCTGGGAAAACTGAGACGAGAGGGTTGCGTGGAGTCGCGCTGCGAGGCACTAGCGTTTCTGACTGGCAGCGCGGTGTTTTGCTGTTGTCATTCTTCCGTGCAGAGAGACGAACAAATGGGGAAAGCGCTTAAGGTCTAAAACTGTAGCGCTTTCTAGACAGTATTTATTAATTGTATGTTGTAACGTGCCACAGACTGCGCGCGCGCATGCGTATGACTATGATGATTTAGAAGTGATGTTAATACCCTTGGTTGGAAAAATAGGTAATCCTAACTCGGGGACCAATTTAAAATGCTCTTGGTACAGCACACTGTGCAGTACAATCCATCTGTAACGAACAGCTCCGTGCTTATTATTATTATTTTTAAATAGTATTTGTAAATGGCAGTGGTCCTGGTCTCCGGGTGTCTGCGTCTGGAGATGTGGGAAAGGAGGCAGAGGTATAAATAATACATGTTACTTGCGGGGCTGGAAACTAGAGCCATATCCTATGGCCTTCTAATTAAAAACCTTTATTTCCACAGATTTATTCTGTGGGCCTTACTAAATAGATCAGCCTTGGGTTTCTAATGGTGAATATTTTAGGAGGAATGTAGCCTTTGTTACTATGAATAGTCGGGAGCAGATTACCGGGATGCCAATTTCCTGTTGCCTTTCAGAGCTGCAATTTGAGCCCTATTTGCTCCTGGCTCTTGCACAATTGAAAACAATGGGTGGCTTCTTTCAGGTTTCACTTCAGAGCTCTTAGAAACTGGGGAAGTGGCTAAAGCCCTACTTTACAGGTAATTAACAATAGATAATGTTTGCTCTGCTTTTTTTTTTTTTTTTTNTTTTTTTTTTTTTTTTGAGGGCTGATGAAGGTAGAAGCACACGCTGAGCTCCCAATACAGACGCTCCACAGCAGTCTTGTGGATGCGGTCCCAGGCGTAACCTCAGCGAGATGGGTCAAACGTACATCCAGGCGAATATAGGAAAAAGCAGAGCAGAGGCGTTTGGCTGCTAGAAATGCAGAAGGACAAGCAGCACAGTCTGGACAGGCTGCCTGTTTCAGTCAGCCCAGCATGTGTTTACTGTTGTGAACCCGCTCTCTGATTTAGGGCCCCTTTTTATTGTATCCCCTATCTCCCTTATTAGGTGCACACTTCTCATACCTTGTTGACATTTATGTAGGATGGTTAAATATTTTCTTATGTATATTCAGTTCTAGGAAACCGCATGTCCTTTAAAGTTTATCTTAAATACAGAAGCTTGTTTTACCACATAAAGGAATATGTGTCTATTGTTTATCATTATCTTGATAATTATCTGTGGGCACCTAGGAAGAAGCTGCAAAAAAAGATGCTTTTGCATCATTATTAGTGTTTATCTAAAAATACACTGCGCGTGGTTGGGGCAGAGAGGAAATGTCTGAATCGGGATGCTCAGGCTCTTCGCAGGTAGCGGATTAACATCAGAATAAGTGTCACCTGCTGTCAGCCTCAGAAACAAATTCTGTGTCTGCACGCTGCAGGCTGTGAGGTAGTATGCAGGCAAGTTTTGAAAAAATGGGAAAAATAAAAACGGACCTTTGAACACGCTGGCACAGAAATCCTTCTCTTTGCATGTAGAGCTAACTATTTATTTGGCCTTGCTGTGTATGTGGAAACTTCCTGAGTGCGCATGAGGTTCGTGCACACACATAATGTAGTTGCCCACTATGTAAATGCCCTCTCGCATTTTGCATCCGCAAACATTATACGTGCAAAAGCTGGAGGAGAGATGGAAAAGTTCATTACGGCAAAACCCGCTCCAGTAATTCCTGGCTAATACAAGTAGCCTTCCTCCCTCGCGTTTTGCTCTGGGTGAAGCCCTGCATCTCCTGCATCTCCCCGCCCCAAGGCAGCCTCTGGTTCTGTCTTTTTCCAGCCGAGGGCAGGGTTTGGTGGTGGGAATGCTGGCCTGAGAAGCTGCTGCCTCTGTTGGTGATGCTGATGCAACTGTTCGTGAAACACAGCGGACCTGGGCCAAGGGTCCAGGGGAAGGGACTTCTGACGCTTGGCTTTGGTGCCAGGGAAAACGTCACACGCTGCCATACCTGGAGGCTGCAGCCTTAGCTTTTGGGCTGCCTATCTGTTAAATGAGCTCGTAGGCTCTGGGACACTCATCTGCTCTCCTTACTTCCCTGCCTGAGGATGCAGCTTTGTAGATGGTTGCCGAGACTACACATGTGGATATAGGGCTATGAGCCAAAAAGAAGTTTCTAGCAGCACCTGATGAAATTCTGTACATGCACGCCATCCACACGAATTTGAACAAGTAAGCGAAGTATTAAAAAAAAAAAAAAAAAGGCAATTCTGCAGTTTATGCCTGAGTTTGTGAGTTTCCCGTGAGGCTTGTAGCATTTCATTAGCTTTAACTGTGAACATGACTTTTGCTTCTTGTTCTCACCATCTGCAAGGCTGTTGGAAAAACTGTCTGACTCAGTAACCTACTTCTGTTTCTCCTCCTTCCTCTTGTAGCTCTTACTTCTATGGCCCAGGTGATATCCTTTTGACTGTAAATCTTGCGATAGAAGCTCTCCCCAGAGGAGGAAAGGATGGCAGAGTTGCAACACTTGGATGTCTTCTTCAGAGCTGGAACAGATGAGTGGATGGGCCCTCTGTTGCTGAGCTTCATCAGAAGCTCTGAAAAAGAGGAGGGAGAAATTCTGTGCAGAGGCTTGAAGCCAAGCTGTAAAACTGCCTCACTGGTAGCTTTGTTCTGTGATTGCGACCACTTCTTCCTTTCTCCAGTTCCTTGCTGATAGTGTAGGAAGACACAGGAGATAGACGCGAAAATAGGTTTTCCTTCTTTTGCAGAACCACAATATATTTTAGCAGAAGTTCAATAATTTTGGCTGTTACTACTACTGCTCCTAAATCTCGTACCTGCGCATTAGGGAAGTGTGAACTGCTGTAGCATTAGGTGTATCTGTACATGCAACTTACGCGTGCAGCGTGGTTCTCCATGACACCTACCCTTCTCTAATTCTCTAGCAGTGTAAGCCCCTCCTGTAGACTCGTGCTTGGTTTCGGGTTTATTTGGTTTTGTCCCAGTTCTCCGGAGGAGAAGCAGGAGTGGCCGGGGGTGACCGCCAGCAGCTGTAGGGATCGGGTTGCCCCAGTGGTGCGCTCCCCGCTCCGCTCGCACCCGTCCCAGGTAGGTGCCCCTCGCCATCCCCACCTGGGGTCTGCAGCAGTGCTTCCCCTGGCGCTCGCCCCTGGATTTCCAAGTGTGCCGGTGAACTTGGCGAGAATTGCCTGAACTGTACGCCTAAGAGAAATACCAGCCAAAGCGGGAGGGTGCCCGTCTCCTGTTTGCTTTATTCCTGTTTCCAATAGAATTTAATCCGAAGGACCCAGGAGTTCCTGATTTACACTCGGCTGTCTCAGGAGTGTGCCTATGTGCAGGTTACATGAGCCAGCCGGTGTTTGTCCACCTGAGAGGACAGAAATGCACTTTGCAGATTCAACAGCTCCCCGTGGAACAGAGACACAAGTGCGTCAGATTGAGTTCCAAACTCAGCTCAATGTATTCTGTCAAATGTGAGCCTGGAGCGAAGCTCACGAAGGGCTTAAACTTCAGCTTTGTTCACTGGACAATGCAACCTGAAAATTTCTGAAAATGAAGTTCAACTCAGTTTCTACCTGTGGATTTCAGAAACTAACTACAGGCTACTGGCTTTAGAAATATTGACCCTGTAAGTCCATTTTGCCTTTAATCTCTAATTTGGAATGGTCAAGATAAAGCTGAGCACCGATGCTGACGTATAAGGGCCACGCTGGAAGAGCTGGGATCAGAACAACTGCAGGAGTGCAAATGAACAGGAGCACTCAGATACGTTTTTTTGTCTATCTACACACCTTTGAGCATTTGAGGTTTTGTAAACCTTAATACTCTCAATATTTTCGTTTGAAGTTTCAGTGAAGCTAATTAAAACAATGGGAAGAAAAGTGATTTTATGTTTTATGTGTGTTCAAGAAAGACTATCTCTTCGAATCAAGGGAACATAATTATAGTCCTTATTTTTTTTCAATTCTTGTCCAGCTGGAACTTGACACCATAGGCATTCACTGCAGTTTTACTTCTGTTATAGGGGTAAGGGGCGTTTTTTTCCATTTTAAGTACACGCTCATTTTCTTTCAGACAACAATCCCACCTTTTCCTGGCAGGAGGTAGCGCTGACGGAGTGCAGTACTTCTCAGCACCACAGCTGACTTAGAAGTGCTGAGATATAATACACTTTCCTCCCTTCTTCAATAATTATTTGCCATCTCACTGCAAATACTGCTTCTTTCTCAACACAGAGGGACCAGGCTCCAGGAGCCAGGCCGGTGTCTCAGCTCACTGCTGGGCTAGATCCCCCAGCACGCTACGGCTTCGTGAAAGCATTGCTGTGCAGGCTGGGATCCGGCCCTGCTGCTGGAGGAACCTCGCTCTGACGGCCGCTGAGGAATCGTAGCTTAGCAGCTGAAACCAGATGCCTAACAGTTAGGTGGCTGAAGTTAAGTGAGGTGACTTCCACCCGCAGCCACTTAAACTCAATGAAGTCCTTTTTTCCTGCATTTTTCATCTCTGCCTCTGGCTCGCTTTCTGACTTTCATTGAGACATGTTTTCAAAGAGACATGTTTCTGTCTCTTCTGGAGTGTTTATACAAAGTACAGCTCGTGATAAAAATGTGTCCCATGACATCAGCTGTATGATAGATAACCCTTTCCTCCTCCTGCTTTTGCATTCTGTGGGCACAGATGATATATGGGGCTACTTGCATACACAGTCAGCATAAACCAAAGGTTTTCCTCTTTTACGTCTAAAATTTCCTCTGTAACTTTGGACAGACTGTTCTGTTTGTTGGCCTCGCTTGCATGTGATATTCTGCTGCAGAAAATGATGCCCCCATGATGTTTTCAAAGAGGATGTAAATTTGCCAAAACAAACGATGGGCAGAGGAATGCCTGACTACTCAGTTTTGACTATATGTAACCTTTACAATATCCTCTTACGATGCCTCCCAGATAAGTGGGTGGTATGCCAAAAAAAACAGAATAGTTAAAACTTCTAATGATCTCAGCTGATCTCCATCTTAAACAAGGTGCTTTTTGATGGGTTACTAGACACGACATCACAGTTTCCTGTTTCATGCTCGCAGTGTGCCGAGGAGAGCCAGCTGCTGTGGCCCTGCAGCTATGGTGGTAGGCACCCCATAGAGGTCCACAGAGTCGCTCTGTAATAAGTGCTGAAGACAGAAGCGCGAATGACAACAAAGAAACAATGGATGAGTTGGACAAAGATGTGTAATGACACATCAGAGTCAGAAGGGCAAACAGTTTTTAAAATTCCCCATTCTAGCTCCAGCCTTGGCGGAGATGCAAGCGCAAGGGGAGGCCAGCAGACCCTTAGACTCCAGGTCTTCCTTCTACAGAAACAATTCCCACTCCCCAGCCTGATAATAAGCAGTGGTGGAACCTATTTCCCATTCTTACTGCTTCTGTTAGAAAAAAAAAATGGAGTCCTGATAAAGTGGGATTTTATACTTTCTGTATGTAAGAAGCAGTGTGAACTAAAAGACTAAGCCAGAAAGGTCTGCCTTCAAATCTCAGCCTTGTTCTGGGACAACAAGGAAACCATCCTGCCTTCCTGCCTCTGTTTCCCCTCAGTACAGCTAATTCTGACCTAACAGGTATTTTATGAGATGTTACTGCTCTGTGTTGGTACTGTACTTAAAATAAAAAACACACTGCAAACAATTAGGAAGGAAGGATTTCTTCACAGAAAGGGGGTCAGGCATTGGAACGGGCTGCCCAGGGAGGTGGTGGAGTCCCCATCCCTGGGAGTATTCGAGACGTGTGGATGTGGTGCTTAGGGACATGGTTTAGGGGTGGACTTGGTAGTGTCAGGTGATGGTTGGACGTGATGATCTCAAGGGTCTTTCCCAACCTAAATAATTCTATGTTTTTATGATTATTACATGTATCTGCATTGTATGAAGTATTTTTATTATGCTTTCTGGAGGCATTAGTATGAAGGGAATATGCAAAGGGAACCACTGGGTGCAAAAATTATGGTCTCAAAGATGACTACTTTAAAAGCTCATTATAAAGGGAGCATTTAGGTGGGGGTTGCTCTCTCTTTGGCCTTCCTGTGCTGGAGATGCAGGGGATGCTCTGTAAGGCTGGGTCAGAGGCAGGGGAGCCTTGGCTTCAGCAGCTGGGGTGGAGGTTTTAGGCAAAGCTCCCTTTTGCAGCTGACCAACAGGACAGGTTAAGACCATGCAGACTTATTGGCAATAAAAATCAAGCCAGGGTGGCACTGTTGGATCTGTGTGACCATGGCAAGTCTCTAACACCAGTGGAGTGATTGCTCTCTGTTTGTACTGTCCTCGAGCGCAGTGGCATGGCTCTTTCTCAAGGATAAATAGGATTTGTTTTCTCTCAGAGCCCTCTTCCCCAGGTCTGTGATCTTCTCAGGAGGACCAGCAGGTGGGACTGGCTCCAGCATCAGCAGCACCTTGGTGACCAGCAGGGTTGGCAGTGTTTGTCTCTTTGGGAGAGCCACGTGGGTTCCATGCTCAGGCCAGTGGGGCCATTGCACCACAGATGGTCCCACTGCCACCTTGCAGGACTGCTCTGCAAACCCTGCTGATGCCACTCCAGCAGATGGTGTGATGCCATTTGTTCCCCAGCTGCTCATCTGGCTTGCTGGTTGTGGTCACCAACCTGAATCCTTCTTCCTGCCTGCTTTGGTCTTTCCTTAATGTCCCTGTGGCCTTACCCTCGCCCCTAGTTCCCACTCCTTCCTGGCTGGCTGGATGTTGTTCTAGACCTGTCTCCTCCTCATCCCATCCCTTGTGGTAGAGCTGTTTTGGCTTCTCAGCCCTGCCTGCGCACTCCAGCTTTGGTATCCCCAGGTAATGGAAAGCTGTGACCCTTAGCCATGCTCCCAATAGCATTTCTCATCTAAACAGTCTCAGCACTTGGGCATTTCCTGTTCCTCACTTCAGCCTCTAGTTCTGGCTGCATACTCAGATGCCCATGTCTTAGTTACTGGTCCCCGATACCCCCAGCTTCCAGTTTCTAGGGGAGAAATAGCTTCTCGTGCTTGTCTCTATTAGCTTAGCTCAGTCCAGGCATACAGCAGAGATGCTACCTGACAAAGGGAAACAGGTGAAAGCACTTAGTCATCCGCAATCATTTCCTTAACAAAAGGACTTGATATTGTCAGCTGGTGCATAGCCTAGGGGTTAACCTCTTATCTAGACCCAGGCAGGAAACCTTATGATTTACAACTGGGTGTAAGAAATGGTGATTGCACACCTAATCTGCAGAGTAGATTACTGCAGTGCATTTCCCTCAGGGTACAACCCTAAAGGATCCCAAGTCAGCAAGACTGAGCAGTGCACCTGTGGGTTGTTGGCTAAGCAAGTTAGGATACTGAGGACACGATAGACTGGTGCTCCAGAATCTGTAAGCTCAGGGTAAAATGGAAAACTTCTGCCCTGAAAGCTGTGAGCAATCAGAGGCTCCTGTGCAGGCTCGTTTCTGCATCTAGAGAGTAGCTGTGTTACTCCACAAAATCAGCAGCTGCAAATTCATCTCAGCTGAGGGGCCACACCTGGGAAAGGAGCCTCTGCTTATATGTAGGAGTAAGACACAGTCCTGTTCCTCTTGATACAGCCTGTAGCGTGTCTTGATCTCCTTCAGGCCTGCCGCAAGACCTGCAACATTAAGTGTAGGGGATTATATATTACCTGAGGTGGATGGTATGTCCCTGAATAGCTATGGGAGCCATGCTATCTTCTTCTCTTCTGCCAGAGCACACGGTATATGTTTGGTGAGTCTCTGCTAGGTTATTAGATTCTATAGTAGCACGCCTCAGGACGTGTGTTGGTGGAAAAGCTGACCTGTGAACCATGGTTAAGCATCAGCTGTTCGGTGTGTGAATTACGGTATCTGCTCTCTGCAAAGCAATTGTTCTGCATCTTCCAGAGAGAGCAGGTTGAGGTACTTATCAAAGGAAGATACACTTACTTGTTTGGAGCCTAACCACACATGTCCCTGGTCCAGGACAGGGCCTTTGGGTGGTTTTTGTGATACAAATGGTGCACGTTTAAAACCTTGCGAGCGTAGCTCTGTATGTGGCTGGTGATGGGAAGCTGCTTGTTGGAGGGCGTTAACTGCCTGATAGCACACCTTGCCTGCAGCCAGGTGGCCCCCAGAAGCAGGGTAGCTTGGAAATGCCACTTGCAATTAAAACCCGTATTTTCAAGTGCAACTCTGTCGTTCGTTCATGCTGAGAATGGCTTCCTATCTTTAGTCTTTGTGTCGCTGGGCTACACTTAATAGGATGAGATTTTTTTCTTTTTTCCTTGAACCACAAAGCTGCCAAGCTAGCCAAGAAAGAGGCTTGTAATTAATGCTAAGTGAAGTGGAAGCTAGGGTGGCTGCTTAGCATAGGGCTCTTGGGGAATACTGTGGCCTCAAAGGATGCTGGTGTGGCTCTGAAATAATCATTTCTCTCTTTTTTTTTTGTCACTGTACTTGGGACTACAAACTGTCCCCCCTGCTCCAGATGTTTGTCTTGGCTGTGACTGGATTATGAATATTGCACTGCTGGGGTACAGAGGCNAGGGCACTTGAGAAAAGGTTTGATTTGCTTCTCCTTAAGAGCTCTATGTAAATTCCTGTTGTAGGTTGTGCCTCAGGATTTTGGGGCTGTGATCTTCCTGACGACAAACTTATCATCTACCCTTGCCTTGCCTATAAGTGGACTGCTCTGTAGGCATGTTTTCTTGGAGATCTCCTTTTCCTTGGGCAGAGTTTTATTGCTCCAATAAGCGTTTCACTTTCTGAAGTGTTGAAAGTTGCTATTAAAGCAGCAACAGACTCGACCTGAGATTCACCCGCTTCGTGTGTGTATATATATATCTTTCGCCTTCAGGTTGTTTTCCTACAGGGTTTGCACAGCGAGCGGAACACAATTTCCATGTATCCTGCGTGGGTTGTATACCTTGCTCTAATTAACCATGGAGTGCTTTTTGTTCAACTCTTGAGGAAATACGGAAAGTAGAGGGAGAGTCTTTTGTCTGTACTTTTCTAATGCCTTTGGGTGTTTAAAATCCTTAGAGAAAAATGCTTTTGCCTGATTAGAAACCTTTAGTTGGGTAAAAACTGAGAATAGGTACTGAATGGCAAAAAAAAATGTGAGGAGTGGGGGGAGTGACAAAGTTTTTGCTTTTTTTCCAACTCCACAGTGATCCTTTTTAACTCCAGGATTTTCCTTTGGCCTCTTCTCCAAATTATATTCTGCGTGTCTCCACATCTGCGTGATATCTAGTCTTCTGGTGAGACTGTAGTGGAAGCACTGCTATTTTTGCACTGTGCCTTAGCTTATGATAAAATACTGCAGCTGTTGCAGCCCTTGCTTTGACCATTTGGCCAAAATGCTGTTGGTAATGCTTTTTTCTATCCTGTCACAAGCAGAGTATGGTGGAGGGCCTGTTCTATGTTTCTCAGTTTTAACTCTTGCTTTGAGGGTTTTTTGGTGTGTTATTTTTTTTAATGAAACCTTCAGTTGTCAAGCTGTGTCAGACATGTTCAGAATTCTTGAGTTTTTCCTTTTTGAAGCTGGCCTTGGAGAAAATCAATGCAAGGAGTATTTTTCTCATCCAACATCTTCATGGCTCTCTCTGAAATGTACGTCAGTGTTTCCCAGCTGCCCTGGTTTCTCATGCATATGAGCCCTGCCAAACGGTTTCCTAATGCACCCCTTTAGGACAAAGGCTCAGTTGTTGTTTTCTGTTGATAAACTGGACATTTAACTGCTTCGTTTCCCCCCGACTGCAGCAGGATTAGCTGGCGGCTATTTGCTCCGGCCCCAGCCCTTGGGCTTGCTGGGACAATCGCTCGAGAGGTTTGGATTTAGAAACCAATGAACGTCAAGCTGCGCCTCTGAACTCGGCTTCCTTTGAGATGAGCTGGGGTGACCTGCAGCCGGCTGTAAAGAGGAGCGCAATGACCCCCCCCACCTTCCCGAAAGGAAAATATTTCCCAAAGCACCAGGAGCACTCCCAGCTTCCCCCTCTGTGAGCTCCGGGTGAGTGCAATTTGTGTGCTTCAAGTTAATTCCCCGGCAGCTAGGGAGATGTGCCCGTCCAGCTCGGTGCGAGGGAACAGGGGGATGAGTGCTGGGGTGCGTGGGGGGGATGTTGCTAAAAATCTTGCTTGCTGTTGAAAACGCAAGCAGGAAAACCAGAAAGCCTCGCTTGGTCATCGGCAGGGCTGGCTGCCCGAGCAGAGCTCTCTGTCGCAGCCGGCCCCTGATAAGACGCATCCGCCCCTTGGGAAAGTTCCCTGTCCCGATTCCGCCGTGCCTGGGAATGCCGCTTTTAAACTGGTGGGGGGAAAGCTTGAATCGTTGCACGGAGTCAGCGGCCCCGCTGAGGGGGCTTTTTCTCTCTCCTCAAGAACAGACCGCTCACAAAGCCAGATGGTTCCCGTCTGCTGGCTGTATTCAATGCACTTCCTCCCACAGACGGGAGCCCTTTTGCCCTCCTCCCCCCGCCCCTTTCAAGCATCCACCACGGGGCCTTTCTGTTCTGCGGCTGGAAATAATCTTTTATTGCCCAGTTGTTCGGAAGTGACCTTTTGCCCTTGATTAGATAGCACCAGGCTCTATCGCCGGATTGCTTTTGAGCTGGCAGTTGCTTTTTTGTGTTGGCTGATCCGGTGTCAGGGAGAACAATGCGCGGCTTTGCAAAATTTCGGGCCGCGTGGGGGCCGGCTGGGGGCAGGGAGGCACGGCGTGCTATAGAGCGGCCTTGCGGACCGTGATTAATTATAGGAAAACATTTCCGTTAGTAAACTGCAAAACAAATTGTTTGTCCTTTTTTTAAATATTCGTCTTGTGCACTGATGTAAATTGCTGTGTGCTCCTTCCCAAGCTCATCTGTGGTGAGGAGCAAAGCTGCTCCTTGTTCCTCTTCAACGGGGTTTTCATGTGTGGTTGTGCAGGCAGGTAAGCCGAAATCTGCCCCCAAAACAGGAGCCCCAAACCCTACAGGTGGTGGTGAGCTTTGAATCGCTGTGTTTGCCTGATGGGACAGCCGGAAAAGTATTCGTGGGAAGATGCTCTCAGGCCCTGGAGGAAGTGATGCCTCTCTTGTTCTGAAAAGCAGCTTGGATAGATTCAGAAAGATAAGTGGGAAGCCTCCTCTTTAGGCAGAAAAGAGTCTGTTTAATGAAGGTGAAGGAAATTCAGTAAAATGCAATAAGAAGAAAAGTAGAGGTTTCTACAGAAATCTTTAAAAGAACCAAAAAACTAAAACTTGAATGCACACTATACCTCAGCATACCAATCATATACTCCTCTTAATTTTCTGTTAAAGAGAAAATGTACTGCATCTATTTAGGGCAGAAAAAGTCTTTTACCTATAGAAAGGAAATGGGTGAGCTTAAGCCTAACCCCCCTCCCCAAGCCCACCTTCCCCCTGCCTCCCACAACTTGCTCTGGCTGACTTAGAGATAGCAGGAGAGAAGCTGTTATCCTGTAGGTTATTCAGTGATCCAAAACCTATGATCAAGATGGTGGTTTTTTTTAAGTTTTCANTTTTTTTAATTTTTTTTTTTACCCTGATGGAATTTTTCTTTTGAGTTTTGTCATTACTCAATTTTGTCTGAATTTTCTACAGGCAATAATTTGTTGGTTGCCACAATCCCTTCATTACTGATGTGCACTGTACTGTTCCCTTAAATAAGAGCTTTTTGGGGGGGAAAAAAAAATATATATAAACTCTCTTGGACTTGCTTATTCATCACCAGCTTTGTAATTCTGACTGTTGCTGCTCTATCAGGGTAACAGCACATGTATCACAGTGTGAATTGGCCTCATCCTGTGTCACGATCATGGTTTGCAAGCTCTGCTCCCTGGTTGCAGCTGCCCAAAACCTGGGTTTGGTGGGGAATGGCACCTGGCTGTGGCATCACTGTTGCATGGGGCTGGGGCGGGTACACCCACCTGGGATCTGGGGACTGCTCCTGCCACTCAGAAACCATCCATCTTCTGCACAGAGAACGAAAAACACTCAATGGCATTGGTTGTCTTGTTAGATCACACATTTGAGGCATAAAGATGTGGCAGGTAGGTGCAGGAAAACAAGGGATGGAGACCAGATAAAAGCACATGGTTGTTGCCCTAGATAGTTGTATATGTTTCCTATACCTGGTCACTAAAATTTCATTTTTGCAGGTGGTAGATAGCTTTGTGGTTTTTATTTTTATTTTTTTGATGCCTGCCCTGATGCAGCAGGGAGCTGGCTTGCAGTGCTTCTGAACCCATCGAGGCAGCTGGAGTGCCTTTCCATCACGTTCCACTTCCTAGGCTTCTCAAACTGAGCACCGGAGCTGATGGAGGGATTCGACATTGCTGTCTCCCTTCCCTGCGTCCTCCAGGGTAATGAAGGCCCCCTTGGAGCTGGCACTTAGAGTGGAGATGATCGTCTGTTATGTTAAAAGTAATACGCAGGTGACGAAGGAACGTGGGGAGGAAGGTGAGGGATGCGTGCCTTTCCGTCGGGCTGCCTACTGGTGATCACGGTGGCAAATGATTTCTACCAGAATTTTTGCTATATAAATCCAATTGGCTTCATGCTGCATCTTTAAAAGCAGCATGTTAATGATATCTCACAGGGGTTGTTAAGACAAATTAGTGAATGTGAAGTAAGTGGTTACTGGGGTGAGCAGCACCACAGGAAAACTGTTGATGTAAATAATCATTCTGACCTCAGAGTAGGGCTTGGGTGCTGTGCACCAAGGCCTCATTAATGCTGCAGGAACCCAACCTTCCCGCTAAACGTACACAAAATGAGGCAGGGATGCTAAAGAGAAAAATGTATACCTGATGACGTGATCC
Organism: Chauna torquata; assembly: GCA_013399475.1. Taxonomy (NCBI): domain Eukaryota; kingdom Metazoa; phylum Chordata; class Aves; order Anseriformes; family Anhimidae; genus Chauna; species Chauna torquata. The sequence continues at coordinate 454,559 of VXAL01018742.1, forward strand.
AAGTCTTGCGGCGTGTGTGTTACGTATGTGTTGTGTGTGCTGCATGCAGGTAGGTTAAATAGTGCTTGCACAAACAGTGCCAGAGTTGCCATTTCCTATGTATGTGTACTTATGTTTCAGTGCTTTCACCTTTAAAGTCTGTTAAAGAATTACTTGCTAGGCTATGCAAGTTAGTCTAAATATGAAGGTATATAAAGGTTTTTGGTCCTACATACTTCTCCATAGAAGAATCATCCATGTGTTCTCATAGTCTTTCAAAAGTACCCATGGAAAAGTGTTATCTTACCTTTTTTTTGTGCAGTTAATTGCAATCTTAGGGCATAAAATGTTCAAGAATAAACCACTGAAGTACAATACATTTAACTTCTAAAACTCTGAAGTGCTCTCTGTCAAGGCACCTGCGTGATCAGATATATTTGGAGAGTTGTGGGTCATCCCTAACACCGTCCTGCAGGGAGATATGTAGCATTTAGGCCTTTGATATGAGAACATGAGGGAGTCTGTGCTGATGTGGGGAGCAAGAATAGCTTCATGAAGCTGATCAGTTATGTCTGGAATAGTTTTTGCATATGGATTTTTTCTACTCTAACTGTTCCCCAAGTACAGCAGGTAACTGTGTGTTACTGGAGTTTCCTTTCCATTTTCCCCCTGACTGATACACCAAGAGTATTGTACAGGTTAACTTGCCAGCGAGCCTGGGCTTGGCTTGTGGCGGGCTGACTGGTGGTGTTGGCCAAGCACGTACCAGGTGAAAACGGAGGAACCTTCAAGCAGTAGTTCTGTTCCAAACTGCTTTAATAAAGTCTCTAGTTTGTGCACATCTAGGATGCTTTTGTTACGGTAATCTGATGAAGAGCAGCTATAGGAAAATTCATGCTAGCAAATTTATTTTTGTTCTTTCCACTTGTTAAATCTCTCGTGTGGGTTCAGTGATGGCAATATGAGAGTTACTCAGGTCTGAAAGTTTGATAATGGCAGAAGAAACTTCAGAATGAGTGATGCTTTTTTATCAAGTGGAAAAAGCATGACCCTGTGTCAGGCAAGGTAGTGTATCTAGTGCTCATCATCGTGTATAGGAACCCACGCATGTGTAATAATCTAAGGCTATTTCCACTTACTAATGTTTTTGCCACTGTTAGCAGCCGATAAGATGCTCGTGACTGTTAGCAATGTTGTTTTTAGCTCTCTGTGTATGTTTTCAGATTTTTTTCCATCGATAGTGACAACCCTCTACCCACTGAATATACCTCATGGGCTACTAGTCTGGGCTGCAGCCTACGGCTCTCGTGATATGCCCACACGTGAGGGGTCTTAAATATATGTCAACACTTCTGGCTGCAATGTAGTACAGGGATATGCAAGCCAGCTGAAATTTCAGCAAGCTAACCACAGCAGTGCAGGCTTTAATGTGGGCTATCTTACCCAGCTTCTCTGCAGCATCTGTGGTAACGTTCACAGAGGAAGTCATGTTCTAACCCACATCAATACATGGTCATTTCATGCCCCAAATCAAGGGTCACATCCTTCCTAAAATAACTTGTCTTTCCAGAAGGCTCTGCTTGCTTGCACGGTCATAGTTTGTGCCTTGTCACTCACTGATGGTGCACAGGGGCCACCTGCTTTTGGTTTGGTGTCGTACTTGGCACACGCTTACCTTGCCTGCCTCCGGTGCTGCAGCTCTGCTGTGGGTTTTACCCTGCCAAGCTGGCTGTTGAATTGCTTTTACCACGAGCTGCCTGGCTCTGGAAAGCTGTAAGCCACAAGTTTCTCTTGGGCTCAGTCTTGATCTTTCCCATCCTCTACTGGGGATGGGCTGCTCTCCTTCTCCTTGACTAGAGGTGGCAGCTAGGAGCTTTCTTGTGCTCAGGTGGAGGTGGCTCTGGTGGGGCTGCTTATCCTCAGTTTCTCTGCTAGGTCCAAGCCCACTTTCAGCTCGTGACATGTTGCAATTTGGGCCTGGCCCTCATGCCACTGGATTGACAACAGTTGTGGCAGCAGCTATATTGTTTTCATCAGTCCATCAGCTCTAGTTGAGGATGACTTCACCTGTAGCGATACATCTGGGCTTAGCACGGAAGAAATGGGGATGGATCTAACCAGGAAGTTTAAGGGAAGTGTGGGATTAATTATTTCATTTCTACAGTGTTTAAATATAATTTTCCTTGGTGGTGCCCCTTGCCCCCCCCCCTCTTAAATTACTTCAGGGAGGCTGAATATAAAATGTAGCACTTCTCTGGTTATTCCAAGTTTTTTTAAAGTTATTGCCATATTAGGTCTGACTAAATAAATTGCCATGGAGAATTAGTAAAACATTAAGACACTGACAAACTAGGTTACATACAGAAGAAACTTTAGATACCCGAAATCATTTCATGAGTTTCAGGATATAAGTGCATGTGGTGGAAGAAGGGAAATTAGTTAATTCTCTATATTTCTAACTTGTTCCTTTCTTCTCCCGCACTGTTTGCCTGGGAAAACAATGATTCCCTTTCAGTCTTTTCTTTCCTTTCAAAGAACTGCGATTTAGTCAATGGGACTATTTACATGCAAAACGTGAAGCATATGCGCTTGCAGGATTGTGGCCTTGTACTGTTGCAAAAGTATCACTGCTTTCCGGTCTCAGATGAACTTGTCATTTTAAAACTTGTAATAAACAAAATTAAGTCATTGCGGGCAGGTAATTAGCCCTAAGAAAAATAAACAAGCTTTAAGGAGTTTAAATGTTTTCCCATCCCCAATTGGGGAAAATATGAGGCACTGACCTTTGAAATAACGTTAGTGCAGGAATAAATGCATTGAAATACAGTAAGTGATGCTAACAAACGGTAAAATCTGCACCTAGATGCAATCAAAGCAGAACTTTGAGTAAGAGCTCTAAAGGTGTTGGGTTTTCTCCACCTAGTTTATATTTGGCTTATTTATTTTCCCTCTGTAGTGGGAGGCTATTGCAAATACCGCAGTGCACTTCTGGTTCGCTGTGCAGTTCTGCCTGCTTTGTAGAGCAACATCAAAAGCGTGACAATCAAAATATCAGTCCCCTTCGCTGCTGTTCAGCCTAATACCTCTGACTTTCCTCTTTAGGTAGAGTAACCAGAGCACTTGTGTTATGTCTGATTTGGTGACCACGAAAGAAAACAGTGACAGGAAACTTGCTTATAAAGATAAATGGTAGAAATAGCTGTAACTGCAAGCTGATGTTGCAGTGTTTGGGAGCAGCTGGACATGACTTAGTGCTCGTTAAGTCTCCCTGAGGTGAGAAAAGCTTTGTTTTAACAAATCTATTTTCCATGTTGTGTTCATGTTATTGTAAGTATCATATCTGAATTGCACTGGTATCTAAATCCAGACTCACGCGTTCCTTGGGTGTTCAGACAGGATTTTAAAGTGTGTAAAAATTCAAGCCAGAGGTAGGCTGAAAATTACTGGCTTCATAGACAGCTAAATAAACCTCCCCTCTTTGGTTGTCTCTCTGCCTCTATCATACCCCCACTTCCTATCCCCACTGCAAAACCCAAAGCCATTCAAAATAAAGCCAAGAAATCGCTCTGTGCCACTTACTACAAGCAAGGGCTCTACGGCCTGTTCTTTGCACAGCGCTGAGCACTTTCTGAAAGCTAAACAAATAAGCCTGTCAAAATAAACCAGTTTCAAATGGTAGGAAACACAAGAGAAATACAATAATATAGTGCTCCTTCGCCTGACTAATGTTTCTTGGTAGTCAGCCCTTAATGTTATTGCCTGGATGAGATTTACATAAATTAGTCATCACATTTTATCATTTTCCTTTTACATATGTATGGCTATTAGATGTGTGTGAAAAAATGTCATGAGTATCAGAGATCTATTTGCATTAGAATTTCCAGTGGAAATGTCAAATATGACCTTTCCCTTGTCCGGGTGGCTAATCCCATTTGAAATTCCTGCCATGCTCCTACGGAGGGTCAGTGCGCTTGTGAATTGAAGCACTGCACCTGCTGCAGCCCTCCTCTCCTCCTCTTCCTCCCTGGGCTTGCCCAGATGACAGAGCTGACAGCCTGCAGGCTAGGGCTGATGCTCTGCCTCACTGCCCTGCCTGGCTGTGGTTCGCTGCAATCTGTACTCCTGAGTTTGGGGCTAAAATGCTTTCTTACGGATTTTTTTTCCTTAACATGTTTTTTTGAGGATTTAGAGAGCATAAAGGAAAAACACAATAGACAGAGTAATGGTGAATTCTTACTTTTGAAATAAAGGAATAGTGATTAGGAACTGAAATTTTAGGGCAGGAATGTGGACATTTTTCTCATCTCAAAAGGGAAAAAAAAGCAGGAATAAAGAAGTTTGTGGGTTGATAATGCTTCCTGGATTATTGGATAAAAGATATACCTTTTATGAGTGACTTGGAGTATTTTATTACGGCAAATCAATCTGGATACTGTAGGCAGGTGCAAATAGGCAGGATATCCAAATGGGCACGGCTCCTTAAAGAAAATGCTAAAATAAACCAACCCTGTTTTGCCACTATGTGTGTCTGTTGATAGCTTCCCGTTACAGGAAACGTTTTTCTGCTATTAAGAGGAAAAATGTTCTTAGATTTTAATGTCTATTTCTATCATAGTGACTTTTTTAATCCCATCATATGTCGAGGGGATTTGGAAATAAAATTTCCTGCATCTTACGGGGATAAATTTTATAACCTTGCTTATCTCTAATTACATTTTATTATTTTTTAGATGTTAGTTTATTTAAATATTTACCTTGGGAAATAACCATCAGAGATTAAGTTCTTGGTTCCTGTAGTAATGTGGATATTATCAGTTTATGGCTCTTTTCTGAACCAGGCCTCAGTCAAGTAATTTTCTGTCAGACTGGAGCTGTATTGGCAAGAACAAGAGCCACTGGTGCCTTTGTAATCAGTTCCTGACATTAGAGATAGTAATGCCAGTTCCTGGGCCTCCTTGGTCTTCTATAGAGTTTGATTAAAGCACAAAGCCCAAGAGAGTGGCAATGCCAAATTTGCTTCTACTTCTGCTGCCAGATTGCTCCATGTGTAGATAAACCATTTATAATCCTCACACTTTCTGCCCACCTAAGAATTGAGAATAATACCCCAAAAATGTGTGGAGAAGGCCTGGCATATGAAGATTCTTGGACAAAAATAGCTTTGGTAAATAAAATTCAGTTGTAGTTTGTATAATGCTTTTGGGCACTTACTCCTGCTATGTCCTAAATCATTATGAATATGCACTGTAGGAACTCCCTACCACAAGAGCACGAGTTGTTAGCCCGCTTGGTCCTGTGAGCCAAAATCTGTGCATATCACTGGTATTTTGCAGTGAAAGGAGGTGCTTGAATGATCTGGGGAGGCGAATGACAGTGGTTTCCCCAGGGGAGCGCAGGCAGTGTGCTGTGACAGGCCTTGCAATCGGGTGAGGCTTGGAGCCAGCAGTGACCCGCTCCTCCTGGCCAGGATGGGGACCTAGCACCCACGGGTACTACAGACAGCTTGGGTGCACGGGGAGCTTGCCTGTTGCTGTGGCACAGAGCAGCCCGATGTGGTGACTCATTACCAGCTTTCCACACACACTTTAAATTGCGTTGTACTGTATAAAACCAGCACACGCAGAATTACAGCATGACAGCAGGATGTTAACTCTGTATGACAAAATTGGTCAGCAAGCCAACTGAGTTATTCCCTTTCCTTTTCAGTATCAGAGGACCCCCTCTGTGCAGCATCTGACTGAAATAGGTCCCCATGCCTTTTATTGTTTCCAGGGATACAGTATAAGCATGTGCCTTACGGCAAGTGTTTTGGCGGATGACTAGCCTTCTCTTTAAAGCGTAACCTTCAACGATTTTCCTGAGGAAGTGAGCTGTACTGACAAATGAAACATGTTTATCTGTTGAATATAAAAAAAAATCCAAATAAGAAACGTGTTTAACTGGGAGGTGACTCAGTGTGTGACAGGTGGGATGCTGGTTACATATTTTCATTAAGGAGTGGTAAAAGATGACAGGAACAAATCTGTCATGTCCTCCCAGGGTGTGTATGTGGGCAATGTGAATCAATATATTACAAAGATGGAGATTACGGGGGGTGGTTTTTAATTCACTGCTTTTAGATCAAGGGGGGGCTAAAGCTGAGACCTTTAGGCATCCAGCTGCCCTAATGCACTTTAAAATATTCCCATTGGGTTTTAGAGAAGTTACTTTTGGCTCACGTCAAAGCAAGCACAATCAAGATTAAGTCCACTGAGAGCCGTGCTGAGTTTCCTTTGTGAAAAAGTCTTGTTTCATCAGGCAGCCTGTTCCATGTGTTTATCTGAAAATAGAACATATTCTCGAAATGACTAGTTACTGTCTCTTCACGTTTACAGTAAAGAGCACTGCTTGCCTCTCCGGGGAGTAGTAGAGACTGCTGCCAGCAGAGCACCTGTAGGAAAGTCTGAGAAGGCTGTGGACACAGCAATTCCCTTTGTCTCTCTGAAAGTCCAGATATGATATAACCTGCAATCTGTACTGTCAACTACACAGGCCACAGGGAGAGAGCAGACACCCTGGCTGTGTGTGCTAGGTGGCCACAGGCTCACTAAAACTTTAGGAAATAACACCTTTTTGTTACTGAGACAAAAGCAGAAGAGGAAGCAATTCTCAAAGGCATGTAAGCAGGGATACCTTACCAAACGGGGGTGGCAGTGGCTGGGTGGGGGTGGCTGCCGTCCCATTTTCTTCACTGTAGGCCCCCTGATAATCATCTCTGGGCTATTTGGTACTAGGCATAGCTGTTAGGGGCAGGGATTTGACACTGATTAAAGGGCAGAGATGAGTGCTGTAGTTTCTTGAGCCCTTTGGTAGGCTCATCTTTTTGCTGCCTGGTCGCTGCTATAAGCTCTTAGGAGGTTTCCCCAGGTTGGAGAGATGGTTCCAGTCAGGTGGTCTGATGCAGGGTGTTCTTTTTTTACCTCAAATCTTCCACAGGAAACTTCCTGTAAGTCTAACTTCTCCTTTAACGCAGAGCATGCATCCTTATATAGGAAGCGCAACCTCTCCTGGGAAGACTTCGAAGCTTCTCTAGGCTATGTTTTCTATCTTTTCCAGGTACCGTGCTGACACAAACAGGTTGGGATTTATGATTCCGTGCAAATCATATGAGGTAGCAGCCAGAGCTTCTGTAATAAAACCTTTCTGTTTATTAATGGCTTCCTGTAGCTTTCACAAGCCATGATGCAAGCTGAAAACTGCCTTTCTCCAAGAACAGCATTTCCAATGGCTTCAGCTACTCAGGTTAAAAATTCAAGTCAGATCAGAAACATTCTTTAATGTTGTACTATGAATAGCAGCTTACCAATATATCAGTTAAATGGTATGGGCATGACACAAAGTGATTATATTTAAGTAAAACAGAAGAGAAGCTAGGATCATAAACGATCTTTATAGTACTAGGATAAGAAAAGGAGACTAATATTCTAAGGCATGCTATTACATTGGAGCTATGTTTGTCCCCCTCCCCCTTTTGCCCCATTCTCCTTAGATTGCTGTACTATATTCCAATACATTATAAATCAGAAATCATACTGAATGGTCAAGTAAAATTCTCCAAGCTGGGGAGTTTTCTCTTGCTACAGTGGTGGCAAAACTCCTTTCCTTGTGATTATTTTTTTCTTTTGATACAGGTTTTATGAGAAAATAAGGGGACTAGTTGGTTTGCTGTTGTGCTGTCATCAGGACTTGTTTAGTCGTCCTCTTTCATCTGATAACAGATTTACCTCTGTGCTAGCTGAGGGGCTGAGGAACAGGTATCATCAATAGCATTGGTAATCTGCTATGTCTGGTCTGTATCGAAGCAGTATGAGTAGAATCAAGGTGTAGTCCATTGCTTTCACGACTCATTTTGATAAACATGAGCTAAGTGTGCTAAGTAATTATCATGCTGGCTTGTGAGATCACTCTCAAGCTAGGGAAAAACCCCAACAGTTTTGACCTCAAAAGGGTTAAGTCTTATTCTGCTAATTCCATTTTCCAGATGGAGGACCTGAAACAGTCCTTGAAGTCACAGCAGGCAGTTGGTGGCAGATATCTGATTAGCAGTGCAGGCTGTGTCTCCATTTGTTTCTTAAATGAGCAGGCAATAGCAGTCTGTCCTGGCATAGCATTATGCTCGAACACTGTCCAGGCAAGCAAGCCTTTTGACTGTGTAGGGGCTACTCATGTGTTAAGTATCTCCTGGGTTGGAGAGTCTTCTGGGTCAGCACCTTGCTGAAGATCTGCAAGATATTTCCTCGTGCTTTCAGAATCTAGGTCCAACATTTCCCCCAACACACAATATTTGACAAATGCTGCTAAGTGCTAGATAAAATAAATATTAGATTGCCTGACAAGAAGGTTTTTTTAAGTTTCTGTATTTTATATTACTGTGATTTCAAACATATGTGGTTATAAGCTTATCAGATTTCTAAAAATGAACTTTCTATAAAAATCACACTGGGCCCCTCAGCTGTGTTTTCCTCTATTATTTATAGACAAATTGAAAACAAATGTTCTTCTTCTTCCAAAAACAAAAAAGCACAATGAAATGGAAACAGCTGGCAGAATGTGCTTTTCCTCCAGAAGTCATCTGCAATACAAAGTAAATCAGGGATTATTTCCTTTAATCTGAAGTACATTGCCATTTAATGGTGGTTTCAGTGGCAATTCAAGTGGAAGCTGAAGGGAAAAGTGTCAAGCCTGTTGCAATGGGATGTGAAGGGTGGTCTGTTTAAAAATAAGCCCCAATTAAACGCCTTTCATAAAATGAACAGGGAATTCTCTTTTCTTTGTCTGCAGCTGGGATTTGTTTCTGGCTAGCTATAACTTGCTTTGGATTTTGAGCCAGAATAATCAACCCAAGCAAAGTGAACAGAGTTTGGGCAACCTTTTTGCTTCATGAAGTGACTAACTTCTTCCCCCTTCTCCCTTTTCTCTACAACCCCCTCGCCACAAAAGGCTACCAGTGCTTACTGACAGTGCCCTGGCTCCTTCAGTTCTCCTTCATCCTGTGACACATCCTGACTAAGCTGATGAGCCTGTTTGCATGAATAAGGCCTGCTGCGAGATCAGGCATACTGTTAGAGCTCCTTGTCTGTCACCTCACTGAAGCAGGACACTGCTGTCTACTTTGCTCTGTTTTTCTTTTTTTTTTCTATGGCAAAACTCATTGCAAAAAAAAGCTTAAAGTCCCTCTCTTGGCAATACCACATCTGTACAGTATTGTACTGCTACAGGAGATGTGAGGAAGATTCCTTGCTTATTAGAAAACTATAGACAAACCCAAGCAACTGATATGTCTTGGGCCAGATTCACGCCTCCACAAGTTAGTTGGAGTGAGGTGGTGTTTTTCTTTTCCTTCACATCATGCTTTTAATGGGGACTGTGACTAATAAGTAGGGACTAATGCTTGTGGAGAAATGCTAGACCTGTTCTCTACTTCTTTTTATATAAAGAGGTCTTCTACTTCTCTGCTCAGCATGACACGGTCAGTCAGGAGTCAGCCTCGTTTCCCACATGTGTGAGCAGGGATGTTTTATATTCAGTTTTCCGTTGCTACCTATGTTCCTCATGCTGGAGTCCCTCAGCTGAGAGAAGGCGGAGGGCTAGCAGCAGTCACACAGGTTTCTGCGTCAGAAGGTAGTCACAGAATGGACAACGGAGGATGGGGGTGCAGATGCTGACCCCTGGGCACGCAAATGCAAAGTTGTTCCCCTAGGAGCAAAAAGTTGAGGTTTTGACTCCTGAATGGGAGCTGTATCCCACAAAACATATCTGGGAAAGGATTTGGAGCTCAGAAGGGACAAAAGAGTTAATGTAATCTGTGATGTATGAACAGCGCAGTGGTGAGGTGGGATATATACAGCATTGGTGAGACTGGCATTGGAGTACAGCACACCCTCTGCCTGCCTGTGCTTTTAAGTAGATGTTAACAGACTGAAAAGTGCAAGAAAGCTTGCAAGCTAGCTTGAAGGCTTGAGTTTCGCATGGAGAGAAAGATCAAGAATTCAATCTATTTAGCTTATCACAAAAAAGGTTGAGGAGCAACTTGATTATGGTGCTTAAGCACTTTTGTGGAGAGGAAATATGTACTAAAGGGCTCTGTAATTTAGCAGGATAAGGCGCAAGACTGAACTTGAAACAAAAAAACTCAAAGAGGTTAGGCATGTATCTTTACCAGTGAGTTTTAATAACCACCAAGAAAAGTGATAAATTACCAAGCAAAGTGACACCCAGCACTTGAAGTATGCAGATCAGTGCTGCATGTTTATTTCAAAGAGTTGCTTAAACCAAGCAAACTACTGGGATGAACAGCGATTAAATGGCCTGTTGCACAGACCATGCGATCTTAAGTGATGCAAGAGACTTGCTTTAAACTCCACAAATTTAGGAAATAGTGACTTTTATGCTGGGGTCATCTGTTCCAGTAATAGACTGCAGCTTGAACCTGGAAAGTAGATCGCCCCGCATGCAGAAAAGGTCCATAGAGCAAACTGAAGTAATCTTTGGAAATTACTAAAAGGGAATGGCAAGTGTTATATAACTTCTGTCACAAGACTGTAATTCTTCCGGGTTTAGGTCCTGTTGGAAAAGATCCAGTTTGAGCTTTTATTTCTATTCTGACTCTCAACTCAGATATTCAAGCTTCTACTAGCAAACAAATCCATCTTTCATTTGTATGCACACATAGAAAAGGAAACTGCTTATTTTGTTTTTATAAATAACGATAGAAATTTCTATAAAATAAGTATGCATATAAAATCTCTGGTATCAGATGAAATAACTTGCTTGAGTTAATGTAGTGCCTACCTGCCTCTAGATAACCTTCTGTGAGCCTGCTAAGAGGAGCAACTGTACAAAAGTTAGTAAAAGGTAGTCAGAATAGCATTTACAATGGGAGGGGCAAGAAACCAAGATGATGAATGAATGCTTTGATAGCATAGAATGTCGTTAAATTTCTGAAAGCTGAAACAAGAGCAACAGGAAAAAAATCCACCCTATAACCTTTGATTTAAACTAAAGGGTGTGTCACTTGCAAGATGTCTCTATTTCTGAGTTAGAGGCTTCAGGGAAAGTTGCCTTAAACCCTCCTGCAGGTGAGATTACATTTTGTGTGCTTTAGTCTCCCTGTTAATGTGCTTCTGCTTCTCTGGTGTCCAGCTTTTTGCCCCATACCCCATGTAGCACTGTGCACCCATCACATTTAACTGATAGAAATCCAGCAACTATGTGCAGACAGGTGACTATAGGAAGAACTCTGACAAATATATATTTATATAATAATACCTTATGTTGCAAATATGTACGTTATATACTCTATAATATATAGTTTGTAATGTCTTTATACATAAAAATTATTTTTTAGGCTTCATTGATTCATGTAGAAATTGTTCTACTTCTGAGACATTCTTGTTTTGTTTTTCTGCAGCTCTCACTTGACCTGATATCCAAGTTGTTGGGCAATATCCGAGAGTGGGGCATCCCTCAGTGGAATCTGTTCAGCTGCATTTTTACAGTGCTTCAGTGAAGCACAGTGGTGTGATCTTGTGGTTATTCTTCCCATTCATACAATGCTTAATAGAGTAGGATTGTGGCCTAAAATCGTGATTTCTAGCTACCAAGTAATCGTAAGAGTTAGTCATATATACTGATATATGACTTAATATTGATATTCCAGAGACAGAGGAACTTGAGTTGGGGGGTGAAGGATCTTCAAACTAATTAATACTTTGGAATTAGTATGTACTATCATAGGTGCAAGGCACAATAAGACTATTCCTTGAGGAATAGTCACCATACTCTGAAACACTGTCCTGGGTTACAGCTAGAGACAAGCTTATAGACAGAAGACATTATTGTTCTGATTCTGTATGGCAACTCCTATCTTCCTCACAAGAAAAAAAAAATTACAACTCAAGTTTTTCAAATGCTTGAGCATGCACAGGCCTGGATGTGCCATGTTTTATGAGTTTTTACCCATTTCTTTTGGTGTACACGTGTATGCATGTATGTTTTTATAGTTTCACAAATAGTAATTTGTGTACTTATTTTACTGTTTATTACCTGTTAAAATGATGAAGTGGTTAACAGGTTCGAAATCTTTGTAGGAGTCCAAAATCTCCATACTTCCCTAGAAGAAAGATTGCATCTTCAGTTGAATTAGGTAAAGTCTTTATTCTTTTCCTACTTTCTCTGATCTTAAATATCACTATTATTTTGCAGCTATCTTCATGTATCGTATTTTACAAACCTTCAAACATTGTGTTAAGAACTAGTATCTCTTAACTAGAGAAGGTGCTTTGGCACCTCATCTGTTTTGCTTTTTAATCTTGCCAGAAAAAACACACAGTTAATGGCGATGACTGAAGTAAAATATCCATTAGAGCACTGCTACTGTGTGTTATATGCTCTGTAGCCATTACTTTCAGAAATCACTTAGTTTTGGGCACTTCCTTGTGACTTTTCTCTCAAACACACCCTATTAACAATGCACTTTGTCTCAGACTGTGTTGCAGCTGATGATAAACAGATGGATCTTGGTCACAGAAAGAATATGAGAAAGCTGCTCGAGCATGGTATGGTTCATATTCCCATCCAGCTGCCTCAGGCTTCTGTCCTCTCAAAACCCTGCTGAACAGTGAAGGCTTCTAATCTTCTAATTAGGTTCGAGGGTGAGGGTCTCTTTCTGGCCATATATCACTTTTCCAGGCAGAACTTCCCCAGAATTTACAAGAAGGAAAATGTACTACACTGTCAAAACGTCATCTTCAGAGCGACCTGAATTTTTGTGTGTGTGCGCGTGTGTGAAAATTGGCTTTTTTTTGGAGGCGGGAGGTTGCTGGGGGGAGTAGGGAGGGAAGAGGAAGAAGGAATGAGGGAGGAAAAATGATTAAAAAAAAAATAAAATTGCCAGCATCTCCCATAAAACTGCTGCCTGGCACGCTTATCGTTACTTTCCAGATTTGGGATTGAAATGATTCTGTGAATTGGTATGTGAACACAGAAAGCCGTCTGGACTGGACTGTACCCACAGCCCACTGTACTATAGTACAGTGTGGACACAGTGGCTTCAGCCCTGTGCTAGACATGTAATGCTGATTGTGTGCCATTAAGTGATGATCTCTGGACTTTTTTTAAGGGTAGTTTTCTTTTCTGTTAAATCTTCCTTTTGTAGCAAAAAGATCTAACACTATATATAGAACCACTGTGGGCACAAGAATTTATCTGTGTGAAATTAAATGCTCTGGAGTGATTGTAACTCCACTGAAATCAGGAGGGAGAACATTGCCTTTTGGCTCATGCCTTGGATTGCTGGAGGAAACACTAGAACCACCCAGCTGGTAGCAAAGCACCTGTGGACCTCTTTGGAGAGACCTCTTTTTCTCTAGTTCTTAGGAAACAGCAACCATAGTTAAGATATTAATTACTGAGATGATACAAAACTGAGTCAGCTGGATGCATTTAGGTGACCCTTTGCCCACTTTGTGTATGAACGGTGTAATAGCATCCAATCTCACATCGGGTGGCCTTTGTGAGGACGTCTTCACAGTGAGAGAGGGAAGGCAAGGATGGGCGGAGACGTGAGAGCTGGAAGGAACTGTAGTAGTGGGGAAGAGCGTTCAGTGCAATAGTAAATAATAAGAAGCACACAGGTACCCTCATCGTCTGGAGACAGTGGTGGGCACAGGCAAAACCACTGTTGGCCTGGCTTGTATTTTTGAAGATTGGCCTTTAAGGGGGGTAAGATCCAAAAATTACACATAAGTGTTTGCTTTGAAAAACCTCTATTCTCTCTAGAAGACAGTGGAGGGATTGTGACGGGGGGGTGGAGGCAGAGGGGGGCTGTGACACTCCTTTTCCCTCTGCCTTCCAGTGCCCTGCTGGGCCACTGGTGCTGCGGAGGCGCTGGGTGAGGCTGCAGGGGGAGGGCGGCAGTTAGGGGCGCTGCCGGCGCCATTTGCATGCCGATGGGAGCTGCCTGCTGGCTCTGTGCCCCCTGCCCGCTCTGTCAGCACTGCAAGGGTCACCTCACAGTCCCCCTCAGTGCAGGGTAAACCAGGTGGGGGCAGATGGTGCCAAGCCCCTGTGTTTAAAAACTGTGGAAATTGGTCTTTTCTCAGTCCCTGCTCCTCAGGGACTGGGGAGTGATTTGCTGCTGCCATGAGCCCCAAAAAGCCCTTCATGTCTGCTTGTGGCCCTGTCTCCATGCCAAGAGCGTGGTGGCGGTGTCCCTCATGAATGGCTGTAGGCCAGAGAGGGCTGTGGTGACGGGCGATGGCCTTCCTGCATCCACCCCTGCACAGTGTTTTGTGGGTGTGCGGAGGCCGTGCGGCCCCGTCAGGACTGGTAGCAATGAGTGGGGGACCCCTCTGACCAGCGCTGTGGGGAAGGATGGCGTCCCTGGGCTTGTGTGCGTGTTCCCAAATGGGAGATGCGGCTGGGGGCTTCATCAGCACTGCTTTGTGGGAAGTTAAGAAGGTTATACGCGTGCCTTATGATATCCTTGTAGGAAGGAGCAGGGAGAGACTGTCCAGGGCTGCTGGAGCATTTCCTACAGTCACAAACACACCAAACTGCAGGTTTAGGTCGTTTCCGCTCCCTGGAGAAGCGCTTAGAGCCAGGCTGATAACCCTCACCTCTCTGACAGCAAATAAACCCTCTGGTTTCCCAAGCGTTTGGACGCATCCTGCAATTCAGCCTGAAGCAGGGTCAGTTGACTGTCAGTCAGTGACCCATTTTCCTGGCTGTTGCTGAGCGCACTTAGCCATGAGGAAGCCTGGATTTGAGCTTTGTCCATCTCCTAAAACATGTTGACTCAAGAAAAGGAAATGGGAGTTTTAAGGAAGCTGTGTTTAGTGGAGGAATCTTGCATCTAGGTCAATAATATTTCAAAACCAACCAGGGGTTGAGGTGAATACTTTAAAAAAGAAAAAAAAAAAAAACAACCACACAGAAACTAGTTCTGGAATAAACCTGTGTTTTTGCAATATTTCAGCACACTGTAGGGACCACCATGGTTTAGATAAATCTAGGATTAGATGGCTGTTTTAAAATATCCAAATCTTAATGTATTTTGCAGAGCTTAAAGATTGATTCTAGGGGATGGATGGGGTGAGAAGCTATTTGAAATGAGGATCTCTGTTTCCTTGAAAATCAGATGCTTTGTCTGGTTTGGTTTTATCTTATCTGGACAGTAGCTTTGCTAGAGATGTAGACATATTTGTGCATTAAGGACTTCCATCTCAGCAAAACATATTGCTGCTGCACATAGAAATGAAGTGTCCTTCCTAACTGGTTATTTGATGGACCTGTTGTGCCCTCATAGCTTTCCCCACCCCTTTCTCTTCCAAATCTTGTTGTTTTCTTAAGCAAACCCTGACCATTTTTGTGTTGATTTCACCAATATGTCTCCTGAGTTGTTCTTGGGAAAACGCAGTGAAAGTCTTAAAATATTTTTCTCACCTTCAGGGTGATATGCTCCTAATATATAGGTTGGGATTGAACGTTTTCAAACGTGGGCTAGATAGATCATATAATGGTTGTATCAAACCATTAGAAATAACCATGAAGTTCTTCTTGTAGTGTGTTTTGTAAATGACTTTAACTTGCACTACATTAAAATCTAAAAAGTGGGCTACTGAAATGAAAAAACATTATGCTGGTCATTTTTTTTAAAGCTGTGGGAAATATTATTACATCTTTCCCATTACTGATGGAATGCATATGTACAACTTCATATGCATCTCCCAATTTGTTCCTCTGTCTTATACAACAGTACTTTTCCATTCAGCTCTTGCATGTTGCAGTAATCTCAGTGGCTCCCTTTTACCTTGAGTCAAAAAGTTGCATGTACAGCTGTCCCCACTCTCAGAATAATAAAACCTTTATGATCTACTGATTTTTTTTAACTTCCAAACGTTGACACCAAACTCCTCAGATGGGGCTGCATAAAGAGTTTAGAAGTGGGATGTCCTGCAGCAGTTAATCATAGCTAATGTGGAGCTCAGGAGGAAGAGAAAACAATTTTATGACTGTAAGTGGGGAAAAAAGATGAATAAATGGGGCTGGGAAGAGGAGTTGTTGTGTGCTGGGGAGCCTAAGGCTTTTGGTGTGGTTGCAGGAAATGGGCTGCATGCATCATGAGGGGTGCCCACAAACACACTCACGGCTTTTAGAAATGTATTTAGGTCACTGACACTTTGAAAGCTTTATACATTTTGATCCTAGGGGCTGTAACAAAGGCATGTAAACTCAAAGTGAAAGCTAGCATCCATCCGTGGCTGGTCTTATTGTATCCACAGGAATTTCAGATCAATGAAGGATGTTAGCAATTATGTGCTGAAATAACTAAGTACAATGGGATGAGGTAAGAAAAGCTTCAGCCTTGAATTTGAATTTCTTTTGGTTTTTGTCAGTTTGTGCCAACACTTCTTGCAATGCTTAGTATGTCTCTGAGGCTGTCCTACATTGTTCAGTACAGGAAATCTGCGAGACAGAGGTTCAGCAACAAGCATCTAAGTCGCGTATGTGGATGTGACCTTTTCCCTTGTGCAAGCCATTCACTGCATGGGGCAGTTTCACTGCTGGACTTGTGAAGGTATTTTATAGATGTGATGCTGGTTTCTTTTTTGGCACAAAATCCTTTATCGCAGGTATTGTCTTGGATTTTAAGGTTGAGAAGAAATAACCATTGCGTTGCTTGACTTTCTGCAAAACTCCAAGCCCGAGCATGCTGTGAAGAGAGTCCCATATGTCACCTCATACTCTGCTTGTTCCCCGTTGTTCATTCCCCTTGCAGTTCCCAAAGGGCTGAACCCAGGGCTGTGTGCCCGACCCTGGTATCCAGGCCACTGAGCAGACTGAAGCAAGGAGAAGGAATTCCTTTGAAGCTGTGGAGTGACTGTGGGGCTGCTCCCCAGAATCTGACTTGAGCCCAGTGGTGGCTGTAGGTTCCCAGGGTCCTCATAATGCCTCCCTGAAAGGGATCTGATTCCCACTTTTCCTGACAGCACAACTGCCTCAGTTCCAGTACTGTGCAGCCTTACTTGCCGCAGAGCAGTGGGCTGAGCTGGCTCTAAATTACCTCAGAATGACAGACACTTGCAGAAAACCCCATTACAAACTTCCTTTCTTAAAAGCCAAAACCCACACTAGGAGAGCCTATAGTCTATGACTTCTAGTTAGGACAGTTAATCAAAACGTCTGCCATGTATTGTGTGAGCTCCTTCACAGTTTGTGCATTTATCTTTCAAACATCTGCAAAACAGCACGGCTTGGATAGGTTTCTGTTACTACTCTGAGTCTTCATTGGCTCTTAAGACTGAGTGAAGAGGAGCCAGACAACATAAAGGGCAGACAATCAAAGCATTTGACTCTCAGATCCTTGCAGATGGGCCTTCTGATGAAACGACTAACAACTGTTGCCAGATCAGCAAGTAGCAACCACAAGGCACCTGTATTTATTTAACTCTCATTTTGTCAGATAACTTGTCTTTATGCTCTTGCAGTTTTAACTATGGATTATAAGTCACGAGGCTTCCTTCTGATCTCCCTAGCACAAGTGTAAAATGAGTCACTTGAGAGTGATTGCTGATAGAGTTCTTCTACTGTAAAAGCAGTGTATGCAAAGGCGCAGGATCAGGCCGAGGTGTATGTGAAGAGTCCATTGTTGAGTTTGTTTGAAACATCTTTATTGCCAGCTTCCAAGGTGAAATCTTTTGAGGGTACATCCTATAGGGAGGAAAGGTTTTTAGCAGCAGCTTTTGGTTATTATTAAAAAAAAAAAAAAAATCAATGACTGAATTTTCCTTTTCTGAATGGCTACACATCTTTCTTTTTTCACAGTTAAATTTGTAAGTGAGAATATCTGCAGCCAGGGCCCCCCAGCTGCTTCAGCCTGTCCTTGGTGAGCCTCTAGGTGAGGGGCAGCCAGCTTTCCTGACCTTACAAGCAGCCTGCCAAAGTCAAGATGTTGCCAGATGCCTCAAGCTACAAACCGCACACCTCAGAGCCTGCCTTCCAGGAACGGCTTGCAGATGGTGTTGCCAGCAGCTCCACAGGAGCTTCCTTGCTCCTTCCATAATGGAAAGGAACAAAGCTGCATATGTAGCAGTGTCCCAGGATGACCTAGTGGCACTGGCTTAAGTAGCTCCCGCTGTCTTGCTTCCCTTGCGTGGGCTCTGATAGCCCAGCAGCCCCTGTGCCAACCTGGCCCTGCTGCCAGCTGCCTCACTGTAGCCCTGGCACGTGAAGTACACTGCACGCTCATGGGCCATATGAGACCCACCTGATTCTTGCACGTTCTCTTGCCTTCTTTGAAGGCAAATATCCAAAATGTGCAAAGCTGAATATTAGCTCCTGTCAGAACAAGTAAGAATGTGCCTTGCAATTCTTGTTGCTTCTGTTTTCGGGTGCTGTAAAGGGGCCGAAGGTGGTACTTGACTGTTCCTGAAAAGCAGTCAGCTTCTCTGTTCCTGGAGTCAGATATCTGAACAACGGCAATTGCCAAATCTGTAATTATTTCTGTATGTATCATTCTCCGGTTTTATAGCTGATAGTTTACCCGTGTGCTCTTGGTGACTAGTGACTTTTATTCACCAATTAACATCCTCCTCATACATGTGATATGGCTCATTGACTTGGGGTAAAATAACAAAGTGAAACTGTGCAAGTATTAGAAGCAACGTGGCTGCTGCTGTGAGACTTGGCCTGTGTTTATTAGCAGTCCATGTTGTTGTGCCTATAGCTTTATGATTTAGGGATATACTTCTATGTCTAAAGGAGCAAATCCATTCTCTTTCTGGGAATGGATACCTGGTTAGAACACAGTTCTGCTGAATTTGGTCTTCCTTCTTTGCTTTGTCTGCCTACCACATAATCTCATAATCTGATGGTTTAAAAAGGCTTTTATGTGATTTCTGCTGAGGGTGTTTTTCTTTGGTCATTTCTATCCATCTCTCTTCCAATTCCAAATACGATAAAGAGGAGACACAGCTGATTTGGGTATTTCAACCCAATGAAGTTAGATCAGGTTGATCAAGGGCACCTGTGGTAAACATAGCACTTGAAAGCTAACTAGCTATTTCCTCCTGAGAAATGTTCTTAGAGAGGGACTTGAAACTGAGATTGATCCCAGGTTTTTAGTGTCAGGGTTATTTAAATATTTAGCTCCACCCTGATACCTAACTTTGGCCTATAGGGTATCCTCTCTCTTCAAGATAAGTAAAACTTTCTTTTGCAAGGAAATTTGCTGAAAGAAGTGAAATAGGCCACTGTGGCCTACCGTGCATACCAAAGCAAGAATGGTCCTGTCCTTCCCCAGTTCTCAAGTTAATGGGTTGGCTTCACTGTGGTTTCCTTTTCCAGAGTCATCTCCTTCAGGGGTTGTCTCAGATCTCAATATATACTAACACGGGAACACTAAACAGTGTGTTACATATTTCAGACTTGCGATGATGAAATGAAAATGCTGATTTTGCTCACAGACTAGAACTAAGGTTAACTCTGAACTTCCTGGCCTTTGTGGATTTTAAAAATCAAATTTACCTTTGCATTAACATAGCATCTTAAAATCGAATTTCCTTGTTTGTTTTTAAGATAAGGAGAAAATCAGGAACAGGATTTTCTTTCACCATGAAAATGTGGTGAGGCCAATTTTGATTGGATTTTACTAAAACAAGCAAATAAACAAATTGGCCACACTCACTGATTGTAAATGAATCAACAGTTTCAGTCAGGAATAAATACATTTTTTTCCTCTTACAAATGAAAATGTCTGCTGTTCACTTTTGTGCAGAGGCTTTGCTGATATTACCATTATCACACAGCACTTTCTAGAAACGTTCACTGTCAACAAAGAATTATATAAGGGTGTACCAACCTGGTCAGTAACTCCGACAGACTTTCGTTCCCAGGAAATGTTAGAAAAAAACCCTCAGCTAGGACCTAGGGGCTGAAAATGAGACTATCACCTAGATCCAGTTTCTTTTTAATAGACAGTTAAAATTTAATGTCCTCTGGAAGCAAGCGTTCAGTATGTTATGAGGTAAGACTGAATGAAGCCTCTTTCATGATCCTGTTGTCTGCACGCAATGCTTTAATCGGAAAGAGTGATCAAGAGTCAAAAGTGAATATATACATCCAAGCCTTTGGATGGTTCTGTGCACACTTCTGAGCATATCAGCGCAGAACAGAGGAAAGGGCGGGCTTTGGGAGAGCACGGCTGCTGTAGTAAATGTTTTTTTAGTTGTGGCTTACGTGGGATTTGCTACTGTTCTGTGAAGAGCTGGTTTGTCCAGCTTGAGATAAAACGTCGTATTTGCTTATAACAAAAATATGCACAAAGGAGGTTGACAAAGTTTTTATTTTTTCCTGTGCAGTTCTGACACCTGACCAAACGATTTTGAAATGGAGAATAAGGAGATACATGGTTTCCTTAACTCTGACTGATAGGAGGTGGATTTGCAAGACAACTTTGCCAGTATGTTTATCACTATAAAGGAACACTTGGGAAATCCTGTTTTGTGTGTTTGAATGTGACAATCATCCTGATGCTCTTCCCCATCACAAACTATAGTAATCCTGACCAGGATCAGAGCACTATTGCCTGATTTATAACAAAGGTGTTGAAACCCCTTCTGCAACAGTTTCCCCAACCCAGGGGCATTTTCGCTGACTCAGCAGCATTGCACAGGGCTGTGCCTGAAGCTACGGCAGAGCTCTCTGCTCAGCGTGTGGAGAAAGGGGCACAAGAACAGGAGGGCTGAATATGAACAACAATAGGCATAAGCGACAGGATTCCAGTTTATCTTCAGCGCTGCCGCTTGATGGCTTGCACAGAGTAATGTGAACTTTGTTGCCCTGCTCTTACTGCTGATTACATGACAGTGTTTCCTTTACTTTGCCATTAGCTAATTCTACCTCAGACTGCCTGTTAGCAAAATAATTTGCTGCACCTGCTTCCACTTTCCATGTCATGGACAGTTGCTGGTTTTACAAAATGTTTTCTGTTTGTCAAGCTGTTCTGCCTGCCTGGAAATGTTTTGCTTGCTCAAATTTTTCAGGCTCATACCTTAAGGACTTGTTACTAGGTAACAGAATTCCATTTGCCAATTGCCCACTATTTCCTTCTCACTGTATTACAGGCCTGATTATTAACATTTAGTTCAGAGAAATTGCTGTCATTATGTGAAGTAACTTCCTTTAGAGGTTACTCATTAACCTGAGGTATTTTACTGTGCGATTATAATTGCTAAATGCCATAGGCATGGAAAACCTTTGAACTCCGTGAGGTATTAGTGTACGGGAGAAAGGGTATCAGCTGTGATTTTTACATGTTCCTCCTCCTTCCCTCCCAGTTACTTTTCCCTCTGACTGTGTTCTCGTTCCATTCCTCTCAGTGTGCTTCAATACTGTGCAGAGCCTGCTCTTCTGCTAGAGAAAAGAACATTTCCTTCCAAAAGGGAATTGGTCTCTCCTGTTCCCCTTTATAGATCTGAGACAGCCCTTGCAAGCTCAGTGGAGTTACGGTACTCATTATCTGCTGACTACTGCAAGTTAGAACTGAATTTGATCTCTTGACCTTGCATGAAAAGTGACATAATTGGGAAGCCAGCAGCCTAGTGTGGCATGGGCTGTGCTGTTACCATGTACAGTCTTCCAGTATTTGGGATGGCTCTTCCATATTTGTTCTGGGGAGATTCTCAATTCTCAGTCAACTCTACTGATAAATATTGTGTTCAAGGAATGCAAATCTTCAGAAAAAAACGCTATTCCTGTTGTTTTCTTTCATTCTCTACACAAGCAGAATCAGCTGCATACTTCAGTGTTTGTCTCAGGGCAGCACATGTTCTCTGGAAAGATCTTATTTGTCTTTCTGCCCCTAACCCACTGCGCCTTCCGAAGTGCATTGACATTCCTGGTAACTTGATTCCTCTGGCAGGGTAGAGCAAAGCTGCTGTAGCTGTAGAGTAAGGCTGTGTTGCCATGTGACTTCAGGGAGGAAATATGTATCATACTCAGGAAATTAGGGGATAAGCGATATTATATATATATGTGTGTGTGTGTGTGTGTGTGTATATATACACACACATATATATGTGTGTATATATATGTGTATATATATAGTGCTTAAAACATTAAAAAAAAAAAAGGAAAAATACACCAGCAATAGGTACATTTTACATGCAGTCAGAACTAGTTTTGATGGTAGGAAAACAGATATAGTGGTGGGCAAGGAAACCTTAGTCTTGTGAATCTTCCAAAATACAAAAAACAGGAGAATAATCAGTACTATAAATACAAAAAAAAAAGTGGTACGTAAATGAAAAATCGGTGCTATAAATGAAAAAGTTCTTTGATTAACAAATGATTCCTCCTAAGTCTGAGCTGGGCAGGGGGGAGAGAATACAATGAAATCATCGTGATCGAGCAACTTCTATCAAGCCCTTGACTTAATATTAGTTACCCCTACTCCCCTCTGAACTTTTAATCTCAGCATGAGCCTTTTTTTAAAGCAGGAAAAGTGAGGAATAAAGCAAAACCAGTTATGTGCTTGCATGCTGCATAGTACAGTCTCCATGACAAAAGTGCCACCTCAGTACCCTCGTAACAGTGATTGTAATAATGGTTAATGATACAGTTTCTGATAGTGGCCTAACTTTTCTCCCCACACCCCCCATAGTAATTTTTTTCTTTCATCCTGCAAAGCAAACCTTGTTCCCAACTTCAGTGGATTTGCTCATTTGGTGATATGTCAGCTGTAACTTCTCAGCTACTATGTGTTGCAATGAGCTAACTGGTGGAATTCGTGTTGACATCTAATGTTACTCCCTGGGATAAATTCAGTGATCCATGAAGTCCAAGCAGTACAGAAGGTGGGTAACGCTTTAAAACTTTTTTCGGCAAAACTGTGCTTCACTGAATGGCTGCTTACTCCTCTACTTAACCTGCTCACCCACAGCTCCGGGTCTGATTCATGAGATACATAATTCAGCACTGTGGGAATAACTCGGCTTTCAGTTTTTGCTTTAGAGCTTTATTGTCAATAAACCCATGTCATTTAGTACGAACTACTAATAAAGTTTAAAAACAAGCAAACCCCGAATCAGCATTAACTACTTAAAGCTGTTCTTGGGAAAACACCACAAAGTAGAATGTGCTTGTATGTAATGTTAAAGTTACTAGCAAAACTACACGTGATGCAGCTCTCAGTGAAACTGAAAGCCTATTAGATGCCATAACCTCACACCATATCAAAGATTTTGGATTCTACACAGGTACAAAAGCATGCTCCAGAATGTAGTTCCTTATTGTATGTGAAGCAAATGCATGCAGAAGAAACAGGGAAGCCAGGTGCTAGCATGGCTAACACCTGAGATGAGGCATGTTACTGCCAGCTGTGGCATGTTTCTTGCATTCAAGACAGCCAGTAAATGCCTCAAATCATTGTTTATTTCTTTATAAAATGTCTAAACTTTTCTGCCCTGTGCTGTACAGGCACTACAAAATATTTAGCCTTATTTAGATTATAGGACATCATGTTGCTTGAGATGACGTCAGGGAATAACACTTAGTGTCATGGCCTGGGGATCTAATGATTTTTTTCTACAGAAACATCTGTGGTAGTTCAAATGTTACATTTTTTTTCATGCATTAAGTTTGCAAGTGCAGAAAAGACTTATTTTTAGATTAAAATTAGATTATAAGTTACTACACAGTAAACTACTTTCTCCCATTGAATTTGTGGCGCATTTATGATAAACAATGATTATTAGGTTTGCAGAGAAGACAATGCAGTCAGGAAAACTACTCTTGTAGCAACCTGCATTATCATGCCACTGGAAAAAAAGAGGCTCAGAGCATGGCATAAATAGTGCCATCCTTATGACATATAATGGGCTGAATCTGTCATGAACACTCTTTATTTTCATAAGGTCAGGATATGTGCCTTTGCATGTCTCATTGGAAACAGGATTTATTGATCTGGAGCCGCTACAGAAACATCTGTGAGTTTTAGTGTACTATTTTCTTACACACGTTTCTTCCTTTTGAAAATGAACTCCATACCAATCTTCCAAAAAGCTCAAAAAGGCATTATTGATTGGCCACCAGAAAGGTTGTATTTAAACTTACTGGAAAAAAGAATTTTTTTCTTGATAGCTGCTAAGATGTTTAGGCTTTTTTTTGTCTTTTCTTTTCACCAGTCCTGATGGGATCACTTTTTTTTTTCCCTTCAGCAGTAAGGAAAAATGGAATTTGTGTTCAGCAGCTGTAGACCTGACTGAGGGTATGTTGCTTACTAGGCTGGTGTTTGTAGGAAGAGTGATTAGATGAAACTTCAGGATGATCATGGGGAGGGGTATGTGTAGATATACTTAAGGCAGAAGTTGCTGCCAATTGTGGGGGGTGAGGCAGACCAAGGAAGATACACAAATGGAGAAACTAAATACCTGGCAAATGCTATGGTCCTTTACTATGGTCCCTTGCTTGTCTTTTCTTCATTTTGAATCTCCAAAAGCAGTGAGCAGTCTGAGGCTTACTCTATTTTATTTCCCCTCATCCCCCAGAGGGGAGGGAAGGGAAGAGGAGGAAATCCTGGTCTCTTAAAATATGAAAGCAAATGATTACACATAATGATTTGTAGAGTCAAGAAACATGGTGAGGTATGAGCAATAACATCTGAGTTGCTGCATTGTGACTACAACATTTGGTGGCTTTTTTTGCCTTTTTTTTCCCCCTTCAAATGCAAAATTGAAATCTGTCATTTCTGATTAAATGTGTGGTGAGCTGTGTGCCTTTAGAAAATCACAAATACTCTCTACCCACACCTCTGTTCCCCTTGCTCTCTGTTGCCCAATGTGGAAGCTGTGGATCTACGGGGACTTACCATTTCCTCCTAGGATCACCTGTGCTGTGGCTTAAATAAAAGTTTGTTTCTTCAGCTGTCTAACTTTTGAGTTTATCTGACTCAGGTTGACCCCTTAGTTTTATAATGAGCTAGTTTATTTGCTTGTGCAAATTGGGTTTTCTTAGACAGAAATATATCAGACTGTAAAGAGGCCAATCTTTTGATCATTTCACCTCCGGAAAGGGGAAATCTGCAATGCCTTTCTGCACTCACTCGGCACTCTCTGGGTTGTTAATAACATCAAGTTACTGTTCCTGAACACTTTATTGTAGGTTTTTTTTAATACAGCATTGTAAAAGTCTGGTGCGTGGAAAAATGTTGTTTCTTCTGTCTATGCTGGAAATATTGATAGGGTTTAGAGGCTAATTACTTTTCTATTCACAAGAAATCCAGAGTCTTTGCTTAGCAACCAGTCTGACTGTTTCTAATTCTTCTTTAAATATAGCTTTATGTTACACCTATAGTCATTGCATACAGGGAAGCACGAGGCAGAATCCAGGAAGAAAAGGAGTAAACAGTTTGTGAAAATGGTGCCAGTTTTTCCTCGATGGGACTTGAACCTCTAATATAGCCCAACAAAGCTGGGAGCGATGTGCCAAAATATCTTTTTAATAAACAACACAGGCAGTAGGAAATAATACTGGTCAGGGCTTGTTTTTCTGGCTCAGGGCCTCATTCCAACCTGTTGCAACCAGCTATTGAACGTCTATGGGGACACCCCCATACAAGAGGCCCTGTGGAGGAAAGGAACTTCTACATTTCTGTTTGACTGGGATCCTTGCCAGTGGGTAAGTTCAAAGTGCAGTTTCCAGTAATTTGCTGTTACTACTCTGCATGTTTGATAGGCCAGGACAGAAGCATGCAACCTGAAGTAATATTTCCTGATTTCTGACATTTCTCAAGATATGAATGGAGGTTGCCGAGGCACTAAAACTCAGAAGGGTTTTCCTCACTCCAGTGCCTTTCACGCTTTCCTTTTCTCCTCTTGTGTAGCCCCCTTCCCTCCCCTACCTCCTCCCTTAGATCGTATCCCCTGCTGTTGTCAGTTCCGTATTTGGATGAAATTCATATCGATTGTTTCCCTATGCAAACACTGTGTGGCTGTTCTTATGCAACCAGAAAAATCCTATTGATTTACTGAGTGTGAGGGTTATTTACATTGACATCCTTCTGTAGTTGTGATAACACTTTCATCTCCCCTCAGAATTATAGTTAACCTTTTCATTTTGGGGGGAGTGGATGCAAATGAACTTTTTCTGTCCTGTAAAATGCAGTAAGAGGGGGGTTAGGCCCAGGGAGAAGCCAGTGGAATAGCTACTGTTCCCTCTAGCATACGCAGTTGTAGGCCATGTGTATGCCATTGTGGTTACAGAAGAAGCCTCCTCTATGACTAAGATTATATAAGCATTCCTATTGTAACTCTTTCAGCTTTCCAAAACTTGCCTGTTTTGGGCTGATATTTTCCTGGCTTGTTCTCTGCCATGTGACAGTTTGTAGTGTGTTTTTTCTATTTTTTTCTTCCTCCCCCTACCCCAAGCAGGTATACAAATGCCTGTGTGAGGGGAGGGGGGAAAAAAAAAACCTTTTGAAAAATAGATCTGGAGTCAAAATAAGTTTTAGGCAGAAAGTTGCCTGGATGTAACTGTCAAAGAGGGAAAAGGCTTCAGTGAACGCTATTTTCATTACTGAAGAATCTGTTTGTGCAAAAAGTAATGTGCATGTGCAATGGAAGGGTAAAGCTGAGGTTGTGAGGTTGCTTTTTTTTTTTCCCTTCAGTTTCAGTATGCAGACTTCCTAGATATGCAGGGTGCAGGGGTATTAGTACAGCTACCTACAAAAGCAGAGCAGTAGGAAATTTAAAGGTGCCGTACTTACAGTTCTAACTACCTCACCTACAGGACAGTGAAATCTTGCATGAACAAAAGCTAAGTAGTGAAATTTTGTGCGCTGATTTTGTAGCAGAGCTTTGTACTTTTCTCCTGAAGCTGTCATCTCACCTCTGTTTTGAAAACCAAATAAAATTCCTTTGTCTACTATATACCTAGAGTTTTCAAATAAGCAAGCAAATACCTTCTCTTCCAGAGCATGCTAACAGGTGTTCACACAATGCAAGCACTCATGAGGTTTTAATCATTAAGCTAAGCAGTTCCTTGAAAGCAGAGGAATTTGTAGTTAATACTGATCTTTACACTTGTGCTTGATCACTTTATATCCAGTCCAGTATGTCCACTGTGCTGACATGCATTGGTCTGCCTAAATAGCAAGCTGAAGGAAGAACTGGACGTATTTTTGAACTGAATGTTTCAAATACTGTAACTGGAATTTCATTATTCATGATTAAAGCCTTTTTTTCCCAATGTTTAGTCAAAATTCTCTAGGGGGGCAGTGGGAGAAAGCATTGAGTAGCAAATAAAAACAAGATGATCTACAGTAGCAATTAATTTGTCCATGAGCGTAGTGCATCACGGGTACTGGGGTTTCTCATGTGGCAGACAGCTGTGTTTCACTGCTAATGTTCAGCCCTCCTCTTTAACCAGTTGTAGCGCGTGGTCTCCCTCTGTTTTGATTTTTGGCCAGAAGAACGTGAGTGGGGTGGAAAGTGTTTAAAAACAAACAAACAAACAAACCTGCAACCTGGTCTGTGACCTTCTTTTTTTCTTGTGTATGAGAATCATTCAACAAAAGCTGACTGCTCAAATTTGTGAAAACCACAACCTCCTGTGGTAAGGAAACCTCTGGCTATGTTATAAGCATTGTGAAATGATTGAAGAATGTCAGGTTGCACCATGAGAGCAAACACCAGGTAAACAAAAGGAGCATGCCATGTTCAGATGAAACAACTCCTCATAAACCCAGAGGATTCCAGCAAACTCTGTGCAGCTGTGTTGCCGGGTAGCTTCCCAGCTAAGAGAAGCACTGAAGTTGTTACGGTGAATATCTGTAATGGGATACTAGCACTGAAGCTGCAACCTAACCCTATCGAAAAGGCTGCAGGACTCACTAGATCATGTAAGCAGTTTTAAAATAGTCGTTTGTGTCTTCATTGTTGAAATGTGAAACCAAAACAATATTCAAGAGGCTTTTTTTGGTTTCCCTAAGATTTACTCAAATCTGAATTGCATAGAAGGAGTTGGTTTTGTGCTTGGAGATCATCTCTAGAAAATGAGAAATCATGAAAGAAGGAATGTATCCTGTCACCCACCATAACAATAAGTGTTGAAAATGATTCAGTGGTCTGCGAAGTTCAGTGTGAATCTTACTCAAGTAATGAAATTTATGAGAACAGAGCAACTGTCACTCTAGATTAGATCAAAGCTTACTGTGGTTGAGTATCCCATCTCTAGCAGAGGCCAGCGAGAGAAGGAGTGGGAAAGGGCCTGAGAAAAAGGGGTATATATTTGAAATGATCTTTTCGGCTTCTAACAAAGAGTCATATAGCAGTGTGCTAGTCTGAAGTTTGCATTCAGACTGCTGTGCTTGGTAGCTGCTGCTGGACATACTCTTCATTCATTTCTCTAATCTCCACTTGAACTTGTAGGTTCCTTTGCTCAATAAGTCCCTGTGGCACTGAGTTCCACACTAATTGTTATATGAAAAAGCACTTCCCTTGGTCTCTGTTTCTAAATTGCTGCCAGTTTAAAAACAGGCTCTCCAGCTTCCTTTATTAGATACAGTAAATAATTCCACCTGTTTTTTACCACTTCATTCCATTCATAATTTTCTAGATGTTCATTCTACACTGTTAGCCAGCTGGTGTGTCCTAATTTATTTAGTTTCATCTTGTCCAGAAGCTGTCCTTTACCTTTTTAGAAGACATTTTCTATACTCTTTTCTAGTTCTACTGTATCCTTTATGAGATGCATGGTGCGGAGATGAATGCAGCACTGTAAGCAAAGGACCCTGACGTGTTGCCCATGGCGTGCAACCTTGTAAGGTTTCTTGTATGAGTAAGTGCTTGTGGACTTAAGCCAAAGCTTGTACTGATTAGCCTGAGAAGACCAGTACTGTCACCACACTGTGTGGTGTCAGAACAAGATAAAACTGTACGGGTAATCCTTGTTCCATGTGTTCAATTCATGAACTCTGCTCTGAAGTTACAGCTGTGAGGCCAAAGTTTTGAGTAAACAAGCTAAAAATGCCAGTGCCTAAAACAGTGAGTGCCAAAAGAAAACGATGCTAGCTATCACAGAGTGATGAAAGCCTGTGACATGCTGGCACAAAAAAAAGCATTGCTCCTGCCTTATTAATAAAAAGCTATTACATCCCCCCCTCTCCAAACCCTGTAATCCACAAGTCAAGGTAATCTTTTGTGTGAATGAGTTTGGAGTTCTTCACGACCTAAAATATGAGACTGCTTTTTGGTTATTTGCGTATGGGGATTTCAGTCTGTGACCGCTGATATGCGTTGCTCTTAAAAAATGATTTTGTAGTAGAAGATGTTATGTCTGAGGCATCTCTCAAATCTTTGCCTTCATGGAGCACTTAAAAGCAGCTATTCACACAAGCCTTATAATGAAGCAAAAATTCAAGTGGTTCCTTTTGTGGCAACTTTACAAGTAAATAATTTGGGTTCAGATTGTGGCCATGTCCAGTGAAGAGAGAGGAGTATGACCCCCCTCCTCCTTGCTGCCCTTCATAGCAAATCCAGACCCATTCCCCACAGGGAGCGGAGCAGGCGAAAGGAAGGGAGTGTCGTCCTTCTGGGAGCTGTTATGGCATCCACTCCCCCCAGGAAAGAGGAGGGAGGAATTCCGACAATTCCTTGCCAAGCTATTCCAAGGACAGAGCATTTACGCCCCACCAGCTAATCAGGGCTGTTCCTAAAGGCTTTATTTTAGCATCTGGACTTCAGTAACTTTTTAAAGCCTAGTTTTGTACTGAGGATTACTGTGAATTTAGATCCAAACCATTGCTTGAGTTGCATATCCAAAACAAGCACTGTTAACAAAAGCCAAGTGCCTTAATTTTATTCAGTGCTAAGAGCAGTTTGACTGCTAATATTTCATGTGCTGAAAGAAATGGAGCTGTAGTGTTTCAAGCTAATTCAGGAGTTTTGAAGTATATCCTACATTGCAAACTAATGCTCATGATTATGCTAGTGGCCATCAGTTTGATGCCAGTGAGACTTAGGTGCAGAAAGATACAGGGCAGAGTCTGGATAAGAAGACAAATATGTGCTTTGCCATGTTTGTTTAATATTATAATATTAGTTTTTTGAAGCGCCTTTGTGTATAATGTCTGCCCATGTTACCTTTTAAAATTTTTTCCAGGTCTGCTACTGTTCAAATAAATCGTATAGCAAAGCAAGAATTTATCCAGTCTCCTCCTAAAGCATGTAGGCTTAATACCTCTGCTGCCTAAGTCATTGTAAAGTGTCTAGGTGTTAGCAGGATATTGTTTAAACCTTTCTATATACCCTGCAGTTACTTTGGAGAAAAGTGTGGGGAAGTGAGGAGCAAGGTAAGAAAGGAGAGGGCGGCTGTCTGAACTAACGGAAAGAGGAGAGCACTTACCTCTCTTCTCTCGCTGTGTCAGTCTAGCCTCAGTGTGAGCTTTCAGTTTTTCACTTTACGTGAGTCCGTGAACACAAGTGGGTAAAACCAGGCAGGACTGAACGAGCCTGGAACCTAAACTGCTTTGTGTGCCACAAGTGTTTCCCTCCAGCTCAGGTCGAGGGTTCTGGCTTTATGCAGCAGATACCTTTGCAAAGAGAAGGCAAGTTCAATTTTCCTTGCATTGGTTTTGCCCTTTATGCTCCAGATTTTTCAAGGAATGTTTTTTTTTTTTTTTGAACCAAAGGATTCCTAAGTGAAGGAGCAGATTACTTGTGCCACAAGGTGCGTGTCAGTGAAAAATGAAGAGCAATGGGTGTAGCCCATTTAATAGCTGTTAAGCTTATATAGTACATGGGTGTAGTGAAAACTTCAGCTTGCATGGGTGGCTTTTTTAGCAGATGTACAGATACAGAAAGAAATGGAACCAGAGTGTAGGAAGACAAGTCCAGGTTAAGTAGTGTTATTAACCAGTAGGGAGAACAATTAACGACCAGGTGGAGAGCATCTGTTCCAGGTGCAGAATCTGAGTATTGAAACAGCACTGACTTTGGGAGTGAGAACACTCTCAGGTGACTTTTATGGTAGCATAATTAATAAGAATGGAATATGCAGGTATATGACAGGTAACAATATCTGGCTGTAACGCCCTTGTCGCAAACCCCTTTACCGTCTAACATTAAATTGTGTGTGAAAGGATTCTGAATGGTCTCTCTCATTTGTCACTACTTCTAGGGAGAAAACTGTGGTGATGACCATACAAATCTGTAGAGGATTGAGGCAATAATTTGATTGTGTATAATGTGACATGTTATTGCTTGAAAGGTAGAAAAATGGCTGTTAGGAGATGACTCCCAAAGCTTTTAATTGTAAATTGGGATTCCGGGTGATTAAGTTCTGTGGGGACTTGATTAGATGTGTGCCTCCCCCCTCAGCACCCTGCAATAATGATCAATTCACTATCTCAAGTTGCTTCTAATAATGTGATAAATCTATTAGTTGGATGTTTCTGTTGAAATTATTTGTGATAAAATAGCTCATTAGAGCTGTATTTGCATGGTAATAGCCAAGCTTTGGCTTTTAAGGCCACAGGAGGATGAGTGGATCAGATCTTATGTTGTAGGGTTGCCTACAGACTCAGGAACTTTGGGTTGTATGGGCTTATAGTATCTTCACCTACGGACCTGGGGAGTGTGAGTTGCCCTTGGTAAATTCCTTTGATTGCCTACTTAAGCAAAGAGAGAGAGTGGCTCTCTTGTCTGGTGTCCAGGACACTTAGCTGTCTGGAGGAGAACTCCAGGTCCTTGCTTCAATGAATGGTTGGAATACAAACGTTTTACCTCATCTTTATCTTATCCCACTGTTTATACTTTTCTTCCCCCATCATCAGTCTTTAGGGATATGGAAACTGTTTGAATACAGCTGTTGGCTATGCTGGGGATGCCTGCTTTACATACTTGCTGCCAGGAAGTTTTCCTGCTGGGGCTAGATCTTCTCTTATGTTCAGAGCCAATGTGTTTACTGGAGCAAGGCTCACAAGTGCAGTAGGCAGAATAAAAGCTTTCCTGAAACTCCTATCTGAAGAAGGAGGAACCGAGAAAATTGCTGTCTTGGGAGTTAAATGCTGAATTTATCTGCTGATGAAAACCTAGAGACCTGCAGGGTCAGGATTAGCTCGGTCAGCTATTAACTGCTTGAAGGCAGTTAGTGTTACCAGAAAGAGATATGCCCAAATCCCTCTTTTGGATTTAGCTTTGTGTATTAACTCCTAGAAAGATGTAATGTGCTAACCACACAGTTAAGCTCAGAGCATCTTTCCTATTTCACTTGGCAGCCAGTTTGTTTAACTGTAGGTTATGCCAGGAAAGGAGGAGAAGGAAAAAAAAAAAAAAAATCAAAGCTCCTCTTCACTTTCTAATCTGACATTCTCACCTGATACATTGTGGTGCATCACCACGGGGAGCCCGAGCTCTGCCATATGCTGTGGGCTGTGATACAACACCACCTGACTTACCCGAGCTGTGTCAGCTGAAGATGTCTGAAAATGCGGTTTCCTGAAAAACAAGTGAAAGGAGGGGAAGTACGTATTTTTTTGTTTTGAAGATGGCATTATTGGAAACTCCATGAGCACTTATGTCAAAATATGTATGAAGTAGTCATAGGAACACTTGCCATTTATTTACCAGACCTCTGTGTGTGAATTAGGAAAAATCCTTTAACACGTGTCAGACCTCAAAGAGATGAGTAATTTTGTGGAAATAGAGTATGTGTCAGACGTGACTGATCGCTTGTTACCCTGAACTCTGTCCTTTGTCTTTGAGTAAGACTTGAATATATGTGCTAGAAATAATTCAGTATAATAAACCAGGCAGTGTCTGGTATAATCCACTTGCTTCTTGCATTTTGGTAGAAGATTCAAGATTTTTCTTATTGAGAATGATTTTGTCAAGGAAATCCTGATTGTGGGCTAGCTTGCTAGTTGGTGTTGGCTAGTAAGTGCTGTTTTGCATCAGGCTAGGACCTAATCCCTTCACTTTTAGGTTAATAATAGCTGTCTTAAAAATGCACTTCCCAAAATGCATAAGCACTTGTTAGTGAAACAACCTTGTGATGTGCAGGGGTGGTTGTGATTTGTTTTCTCTCCCTGTTTTCTTAATTCTATATGTGGAATCTGAAGCTCTGAGTTTCAGGACCCATGCTCTAATATAGTGGTGGGCCAGTGAAGCAGCAGGAGAGAGGTCTGTAATCAAAGTCAGTGCCTCTCTTCGGGCTCCATATGTTAACTTTAATTACTTTTCTAAATGATTCCCTTGAAACGTTTCATGATTTTCCCAGTGCTTTAATACTGCATCTGTTATTCCCTGGACAAGTTCCTGAGCAACCTGATCTAACTGGACCTGCTCTGAGCTGGGAGCTGGACTAGATGACCTCCAGGGGTCCTTTCCAGTGTAAACTGTTGTATGAAAAGTAAAAGATGCTTTTGGGGCTGATAGGAGAGAGAGCAGGGTGAGCTGTGGAGCTGGGGGGAAGCTATAAGCACTCCATTTTACCCAAAGATGAGAAGCACTATTATTTTCCTGTTTTTTTTTTTTTCCATCTTTTCACAGTAAATTTCATTATCATTGTGCAGGACTTTTTCACAAGGGCTCTGATAGAAAACTATCTACGGAGGAATGAAGATAGCATAAATTGCCAACCAGAAATTCTAACTCAACCTTTCTCAATGTCAATTCTAATTAAATTAATGTAACTTATGTATCTGAGTGCTTATAGTTTAAATTTACAAATGGAAAGTAAATGTATGGCATGCAAAATGATACACATATGCAGAGGGTTTTAATGTGAAGCGATGCAACTTCTGTGAGCAATGCAACATTCGGAAATTCATGCAAGTAGAAAGCAGATATAGATTTCTGTAAGCAGGCAGAAGGGTCAGGGAAGATAAAATGACACCTTGTCCCCACTAAAGATACTGACAGACTGAGGGACTATAGCGGACCTTGCTGCTCCATGCGTTTCTGCAGGAATTTCAATCCAGCCAGGGCAGCATGATTTGCAAGAAGGAATGCAGGCAGTGCAGTCATGTTTGCAGTAAGCTAATTTGGTTTGTTTCTTATCTGGTTGCAGCCTACAGAGCACTTGTGGGTTAGCTTTGTGCCCAGTTCTTCTCTGGATATGCACTGTTGGGAACTGGTCAGCCATTTGTAGAGGGGAAACATTTCTTTTGGGCCTCTGTTAAATCCCTTTACTTTGAGCTCCCTGCTAAAATAGGTGGCTTATGGGTATATCAGGCAGAAAGGGCTGAACTGTGCACCTCGAGCATGTACGGGTGTGTGATAAATGCAGACCAGAACAGCACCAGTGCTGTGAAAGTTCAGCTGGAATTTTGCATCATAGGTCAAAATTTCATGGATCTGCATTACTATGCTTATGCACGCATTATGGACAAGGGTGATCTCAGTGCTCTGTGTGATCAGTGTTGCAGACACCTGAAATAGTGCATTTTTATAAGAATGTGATGGTGAAATTTATTGTAATTCATCAGCCAAGGACTGTTGACAATACTATAAGCACTCGCTTGTATGCTCATGAGTTCTCCTGCATGCTTGTGGTTCCAAATGCGTCTGTGCCTAAAGAATATATATGGTAACAGAAGTATAGGTGTACAAGGATAGCTGTTTAGTTCCCCAAGCTCTAGTGTGTATACTACGAATCTTCTGAAGTAAATGCCTAGCACGTTTGTTACGCAGTTCACTTGTAGCATAAATATTAAGATCAGTGCTTTGCCATTCACCAAAATGTCTGAATCCTACATCATGCTTTGTACAAAACTCCTGTAAAGGCACAGCACTTGTAAGTTTTACCTGCAGAAAAGCTTCCTGTTCAGACTTTGTCAACAGATGCATGAAACACAAGAACTACTGTTGACAGTGAACACTTTATTATGGTGCAAAAGATCCTCTTAAGAATGTAAGGTCAGCAGTGTGAGTGAAGAATTTCTTATGCACATCAACGCTCAAGTGTTTGATGCCTAATCCTTTAATATGATTTTTATGGATTGATTTCAACAGGAATCCAAGGACAAATCTTCGGTAGCTGAACTGCCTTCTAGCAATAAGCTAGTTTTGTTGGAATTCACGTTCAAAAGTGATCTTGCTGTTTTTTTAATTTTGTGATTACTGTATGCCAGAGGCCCGACCCTCTAGTTCATGTTCTGTTTTTTACTGTTCCTTACTGACAAATTCTTGTTGACCTTTCTGAGTATTTGCTAAACTGAATATTTATATTCATAGAGGGACTTTATAGAGTGATTTTCGGCATCTAATGCAGATGTCTTCAATGCTTCTTTTATCGCATTGTACCTGGAAACATGCACATTTTTGGAAAGTTACAGAAAGCTTTATGAGAAAAGATAGTTCTGCATCTCCAAATGCTTCCTTGCTGTTGAATTTACATCTCTTTCAGGTAAGAAGCGGAGCTATCCTGATCATTTGTTGTTATTGAATATCCTAGAGCATTTACGCTATGAGCAGTGGGTATAAAGCTTCGCTCCTCTGGCCAACTAAGGCAGCAAAGCTGTGCTGATTCAAGCTTGTATGTATATGTGCTCGTGAGTGTGTGAATGCTCACATATCTGGATACTGCAGTGACTTAGGATGGCTGGGATCAGAAGAACAGCTTGCAGTTATTCTGTGTTAATTTTATTGATAATTTCATGGATAACTTCCTGCAGACACTTCCTAAAAAAAAAAAAGGCCATATTCCCTTATCCATGAGTTTTTAGTGGAAGAAACTAAGCTAAGAATGTAAGTAAGCTAAGCTTTTGAAGCAAAGCATGATAGTTTACTTTCCTCAGAAGTTAAGGGAATTCAGTAATGTTGGGGAAGGAATAAAAATAAATAGCATCTATTTCATGAAATGGAATCAAAGAAATTACTGGTTTGTAAACTTAACAAAAAAAAAAAGTCTAGATACAGCATTTCACTGTAACTTTGTGATGCATGCTTTCAGTGAGATGCAGCTGTAAATCTCTCCTTCAGGAACTACTCAGTAGAATCTACTTTATTCAGTATTAGTAGTCTGAGATTTCAGTATCACTTAAAACTCCTAATTGTAAGGGATTTCATGTTGAATTAGTTCATCATTTCACTAAAAGGCACATCTAAAATTGCAATTATTAATCAAAAATGAAGAAAGATTTGCAAATACTTATGATCAAGCTATTCAGACAAGCTAGCTAGCAGTACCTGAGCAGTGTCGGAAGTATTGTGTGTTGTCACAGGGAGAAAAACAAAACAAAAACCTGCATGAACATCAACTACACTGTTGTGAGATGGCAGTTAACCCCACAGGTTTTGGTTCTGTGACATCCTGGTACACTGGTATCCTAGGGCAGACAATAACATATGGATGACTATCGTACATATTTGTCTGGGCTGACAATGTTTAATTGCTGTAGGGTTTGTCAATCTTGTAATGCTACTACTGATTCAGAACAGTTTCCATTGTGTGCCTAAAACCCTTCTCACTTTCAGGTGGACTAAGTGACCTCTTTTGCATGGCAAATGGTGTTTGTTTCAAGAGTAAACTCTTAGTCCTTCAGTAATTTCTCTGTGAGAGTCCATCTCGAGTGTCTATAGAGCTCTGGTTTGTTATCCTGAGACTCAGTTAGTCCTCCTTCCCTTCCAAAAGTAGTCTCTGCCTTTTAGTGGCACGTCTTTCTAAACTTTTCTAAGCTAACACTGCTTTTCTGTTCTGTTTTAGAGTATCTTTTCCTGTAACTTGTGTGGAACCTAGCCCTTCTCTGAACTGTCACATAGTTTGCAGCGAGCTCAGGAGGAAGAGGCATCTGAAAGATACTAAAAACATCAAGTGCTTCATAAGCATCTGTTGTCAGAAATAAAGATACCTTTTGATTTATGTGATGGCTAAACTTTTTTCCAACTGTTGCTTGTCAATATATTTTAATTTGGAAGGAAGCAAAGGCTTTTCACTGCACTATTGCTCCACCTGAGGTACTGCCTTAGTTCATCGCACTCCAGATATGCACTAATCTCTCTGAGCAGGTTTGTTTTGTTCAGTGTGTGAGTTCTGCCTGATCCACCCTGTTTAGTGTGATCTACCAGTTCAAGGATGGTGGACCTCTTAGACTATGCCTGTGGTACACAAGAAGTCTTCCCAGTTCCTGGGACTAGGTGCATGTGCCAGACATGCTGTCAATCTATATCGGGGTGAGGTTCTGGGCTCAAACTGAATTTCCCTTTCCCCTTGTTTCCACTTACAGGCAATCCAGGTGAATAGACTGGATGTGAGCCTCAACACACTCCAACAGGTCCCAGATCTGGATGGTTTGAGGGCAAAGAGGGAATGTCAGAACTGGAGAGCATGCCAGGGTATCATCAGGAGGGATCTGGGCAAGACCTTAAAAGACCTGTTACCTACAAAGTATCTAAACAGGTTTCATCAGTTTAATTTCTCAAGTTTCTTGAGGTTGTTCTATTGCAAACCTTCTGGTCATTTTACATGATGTTGCAAAAATTGTGCCACTGATTCTCCATGTTACCCCTGGAAGATTTGAGCAAGGCTCAGGAGAGGATAGATTTTCAAAGATACCTTCAGTAGCTCAAAATGATTTAGGCTTTCTTTATTGGGGCATATTCACCACTTTAACTTCTAACGTTACCTACTTGTCTGCCAATGCCTGGGGCTTTACTGTCATTGCTGATACTGCATTTCTGGCACTGTATTGGCTTGAATTCTCTGTCTATTTTGTTCCAAAATAAAATGAATAAATGTTTTTTTTTCTAGAAACATTTCTTATACTGAATTATATGGCTTTGTTTGAAAATCTGAGCTTTATACAAAATACAGTCCAGGTTTTTTCTTTTCTGTTATAATGAGAATATTTAACTATGGGAAAAAATGTAGAAAATGGGCTTTTTTTTTTTTTACTTGGACTTTTTAAATTCATGGACAATCAGGCATAATAGAGAACTAAGGAGCACAGATAAGTATATGCAGTGCTTACGAAGTAGATGGCTTGAAAGGTCCATTTTATTCTTAGGTTCCCTTAGATCTATTTGTGACGTATTAGGCCTGTGCCGAATCTATTTTTATTCTATAATCTAGGGGCAGAAGATTACACTGGCAAAACTTTCAGGTAATCTTCTTTAGTAGCAGCTGCAGCAGTCAAAGGCATCCAGTGCCTTTCCTGCAAGGAAAGGGTTATCTATCCTCTCAAATGTGAGAGCACACCCTGCTCTAGCCTGCAGGCACATAGATAATAATAGCATGGAAGGATGGCAGCCTGTGCTCTGGAACGGTTTATGAGGAGGAAGTCCGCAATTACATATTTCTGGGCAAACATTAACCAAGACTGAAGCCTAGCTTCGAAGGAAAACAACAGACTGGAACCTCCGGTAATATAGCTGTTATGTGGACTGAAAACAGCAGTCAAACATTCATGTAGCATTAGAAGCAAAGTAAGAATAGCCTGACAACAAAGCAAAAGGCTTGATAATATTAGCATATCCTGGTGTGCGCTTGCAGAAAGTATCTCTTTCCTGACCCTGCCTTCCAGTGATATTGGAAAGAGCAAGGAGATTTTTTTTCTTTTAAGTACTGTCTAGCTTTGTGAAAACAGACCTAAGCCAAAGTAATGGAACTATTGTTTGCTGTGCTCACGGCCTAATCCATTTATATCTGTGGTTTCAGAGCTTACCACCATGCACTGAAGTTTCTCCTTTAAAAAACAAGTTACTTTGGGCATCTCTCAATCACTGCGGTTACCATGCTAGAAACAATTGCTATTCTGTGCTGTGGTTTTGTGAAGTAACAGTCTTACTTAGAGCTTTGTGTGCTAAACTTGGATATGCCCACTCTATTATAGACACTGTGTACCTAAAAATGGAATTGTTACACTAAAATTAAG
Source organism: Chauna torquata (assembly GCA_013399475.1). Lineage (NCBI taxonomy): Eukaryota > Metazoa > Chordata > Aves > Anseriformes > Anhimidae > Chauna > Chauna torquata. Next base: position 493,449 of record VXAL01018742.1, read on the forward strand.
TAGCCAAATGATACACACTTCCTCTCCTTTGTTTTTTTCTGACAGACCACAATTACGGCAAAAGTTGTCTGCTCATTACTGCAAGCTCTGGGGAAAAGGAGTGACAGTATGTAGACCAATATAGGAGAGGAGCGTTATTCTAAAGAGACACTTGCTGTGGCAAGCATAGCATGTAAATTCCAAAGTTAAGCACTCTGGAAAATGTCCAAAAGATGAAGATACATACATTATTCCTGCAAGGGGGAAGGGAGGGAGTCTTAAATATCTCCACAGAGAATATTCACTCTGCTTTTTTTTTTTTTTCCTTCTCTGCCTCTTTTTAATGGGTGAGATAGCTGTGACTGAGAAACAAACTTGGATTAGACTAATGGAATCAAGTTTGATGGTAAAAGTTATAGTTTATCTGTTTTTAGCTGGGCTAAAATACACTAGGTATCTCAGGAGATAAGTTCAATGTTCCGTCATCATTCATTGGCAGGGCACAGGCATAGCTTCTCCTGCTAGTGACCTGAAATCACCACCATTAGCTAAAACGAAGTTACTGGTTCAGATGACTTCATGGTGGACAGATGTTCCTACCCTAGTACCCATCTTCACAATTAGTACTGATTAACAGTCGTCCTGCAACCAGAACTGCAGGGAGACTGGAATGGAAAATGTAGTTTTGGGGACTCTGTTGTGAGGTACCTCTTTCAACAAAATATCTTCAAAAAGCAGCTGCTCCTGCTTTGCCTACTCTGATTAATGACAGCTGTTTTTTTCTTTCCTGTGCCCAATACTAGCCATTTTGTCAATGCCAAAGTAGCTTTTGAGCAACACCCGCCCCCTGCCCCAAGTATTTTAGCAGGTTGGTGTCTGAGAAGTATTTTAACGAAACACAAAGCAAGCAGTGAGTTCTGTCATGGAATGATATATGCTGCATTTATGCTTGCATTTTAAAAACCCAGAATATTGCTGGATAACTACCAACAGATTATTTTAGGTACACCTGAAGAGATATGTTTCTGGCCTTTTTTGGAAAGGACCAGGTCCAGAGGAATAAAAAGAACAACTGGCCTGTTGTGATTAGTATGGCTGGACTTTACTGTAATAAAGGAGTAAAGAATACTGACTCATAGATAGGTATCCCTTTTAATATTTTAATCCAACTAAAATAGAACCATGTTTGTATTTAAAAAAAAAAAAAAAGTGTGGGGAGAAAAATAATGGGAGGATGAGAGGGAACCGAACCTGAAGTTTCACTTCTTGTTGAAAAAGGACTGCAAGCCTAAGTTTGATTAAAAAAAAAAACCAAAACAACAAACCTTGTCGGGGGGATTATGGTGTGGTTTTTTTTTTTTGATGGTCAAACCATGGATAGCTTACAAATAAAAGCTGTGTAGGTCTTTCAGATTTTCCTTTTATAGTTTATTGCCTCTTTCAAATGATGTTCCTGAAGGCTGAACCTGGACATAGGCTAAACTTTTAGCAATGTGACTATGTAAGCTTTTATAGGTCTGTGTTATCTCCTGAATAGCAGCAAATTTGGTCCCCACTGAAGCAGACTGTCTTCTACTGGTATGCCCTTCTCCTTTCAGAAACCTTGGCATCATCTCAGTGAACTAGCAAAAGATGAGAATCTAGGCAGAACATTCAAGTCAGATATTTTTCACCTTTTTAAAAAGTTACTCATCACATTGTCATTCGTAATCATCTTCCCGTGTGACAGGATGGGATAGTCAGATCCTAGAGAGATAAAGCTGAATTTGTCAGCTCCCGGAGGGCCAAAGTAAGCATCCTTCTGACTAACAGTCTTTGAGCACAGTCAGGAGTGGTGTGAATTTGGAGTTACGTGCTGTTGAGTTGCACTGAAAATATGGTTGTGTAAGTGTAGTTAGTGGTTAATGATTTTTCTTTTGTCATTCTCCCTCTGCCTTCTGTGCTTCCTGCTTTGTATGTGAGAGCAGGAAGGAGGATTTGGACATAGCAGTCCAACCTCTTCAATTAGCTGAAACAATGTGGTTGTCAGTTTCTAGAAGTCTTTAGTCTTCTCTAAAAAACCAAGACTTGACAGACGTCTTTTGACAATACAGAGTGGAATGTGGGACTTTAACAGTCTCCTGCGCGCTGGGAGCTATACCTGATGGCTCTTCCTCCAACTTTGCTTACATCAAAACATGACATTGCTTAGGCATTTCCTGTACAAGCAGCCTCCTTAAAAGGGCAACTTCCCATAAAGAATCTGCTTACAGTCTCAGGGCCCCTACACTCAGCTGACTTCACAAGCCAAAATGAAATGCAAGGACTTGGGAGCTTCCACAGGTAGAGAGAGGGAGCCCTCAACTCCACACTGGATGTGGAAGAGGGCTTTCTTCATCTTTGCGCTGGTGGTCAGGGTTGACAATAAAGGTTAATTACACAGTTCCTCAGTAAATGCAGTGGTTACCTTGCAAATGAAACAAAATGACTAAGAATCACATGAAATCTTATCACTGTTAGTGAGCATATCTTATATTACATTGTCTCAGTCTCATTTTGACTCCCTAATGCATTGCTTCAGAGCGCAAGCCTCTGTAACAGTGGGTGTGAGAGAGAGCCTTGCGTAGGCAATGTGGTGTTGACAAGTGCCTTGTACCATCTGCCTCCTTCCTCCACAAATCCATCAGCATCCATGCAGCAGCTTGTGCTTGGTATGAACACTGAAAGGAGATGTGATTTGGATTTAATCATTAGCAAATGTCCCTTGACTGTTTCTCAGTTGCCCATCTGAGTTTAATTCCAAGAGAAGGAAACCCTGATGTATTCCTGCCTTCAGGTATAATTACTTCAAGACAGATTGACCGTTTAAGCACACACGACACTGCTTAGCTTTAATTAGAGTAAATTGGCAGAATTTATATGACCGGTAGTTTTGGGGACTGTCAGATGCATGAAAGTATATTTTGCATATCATTTCCTGCTGTGGCGAAAACCAAGGTACTAGCTGAAAGGCTTGTAATTACGATAAAAACACTTTGTAAATTTAACCCTATCTCCATTAGGAATGAAAGGTAACTGGCTGGGGGAAAAGGGTGGTGCTGTGGGAAGAGAAGAAGAGTTAGAACATGAAGCAAGAAGTTGTTGGAGATTGTGCTATAACACAGAAAAGAGTTATTGCCAAAGTGAAATCTCTGTAGACAGTCACAGGCGATTTGTCAGTGAGTAAGAAAGATTTATAAACTTAAGGTTTATTTTTTTGGAAGGGTGTTCTGGTATATCATATAATCCCAGTGTTGATTATAACCGAGATTAAAAAGAGCAAGAGGTTTGGCTGGAAGTCCTGTTACAACAGGTTCTCATGCACTGAATCAGTGTCCTGGACTAACATCAGCCTTTGCTATATTCACTCCTGACTTGACCCTCAGCTGTAACTTGCCTGTCAGGTAACAGCTGCGCAAGCAATGAGTGTTTAAAACACATGAAGATCCCCAATCATTGACTGAACAGTAGGTGAAAATCAGAAGAGCTGTTGAGCCCCTTCTGTACTGAGCACTGAGAGACAGTGCTTAGAGAAATCTGGAGGGAAGAGTCCCCCACTGCTGTGCTCTAGACCTCTTGGTTAGAGAAGCACCTTCCTAAACCAGCAGCAGGGAGCTGCGTGGTGCAGAGTGCCTGCTGATGCTGGTGGATGTTGTCAGCGTGGTTTGGATGCAGTTTACAGTCTGTCTGTGCTGCCTGGCTGCCAGTGAAACTCCGTTCAAATGTTGTGGAAGATGAATGGTCCTCAGTTCTAGGGAACAGCTGACCAGTGGCTCAAACCGGATTAATTCGTTGGCACTGGATTTGCTTAACTGGTCTTTCTGCATGTTTGATGTTAGGAGCTGTTATTGACAGTACTCCCAGAGAAGATCCTACACTGAGTTGAAGGTAGCAGATTTTTTTTTTTTTTTTAATTTGTTGGAATGGCCCAAAATTTATTAGTTCCTATTGTATTGCTTGATGTATGAGAGATGGCAATATTGCCACACTGATCGAAAGTCCAATGTAAAGGCCTAGAGAAAGAGGCCTTGATTCTCTTTTACAATTGGGTCAGGATGGCATTCGGGTTTGTTTGCCTGAGGATGCTGCAAATATGGTGGGCCCAGAAAACTTAACTATTCTGCTTTCCCCTTTCTATTTTCTCTACCAGTTGTCCTGAGCCTGAGTCCTGTGAAGAAGCAGGGGAGCTTTGACCTTTAACACTTGGGTCCCAGTCCTTAACTTGCTGAACAGCTCGGTGTTTTTCTCAGAGGAGTGTCATTTCCATGTCAGCCACGCAGGCTTGGACACAACTGTCCTTTGATGTGTTCCCAGTGTGCCACTATCCAAACGTGATATATCTGGATCTAATGGTCCCTTGAAACTGTGTTATTTTATTTTTGTTCTCTACTCAAGGTGATGGAGTCCATATGTGTATAGAGGTGGATATCTTGTGTTAATCATGAGAAAGGCTAGTCTGGCTGCTTCTTGTTTCTCACTGCTTTCATGGGATTTTTTTACTCTGCAATCCAGCTTGAATACAGTTGACAAGATCTACATCTGCTGATGAGTTAAGAGCCTACTGCCAGCACCCACTCTTCCAGTACACTATCAGTACTTCAGATTTCAGTCATCCTAACATCTCTGCTTTCAGAAATGGCGTCCTGCATCCCTGAAAACTGCTCACAGCATTAATGATTTTGGACTTTTTTCCCAAGAGCATGCATTAACAGCGTGATGGCAGGACTAAGGTAAGAAAGTTTGAGGAAAAATGCTAGAAATTCCTTGCTGTTCATTGTTCTCCTCTCTTTTAATACAAGTGTTGCAGTTTGTGCTAAGAAAGTTTTTCTGAAGTCGAGCGTTCCAGGCCAAGTGAAAGGGCAAAAATAAGGGTTCAAGATGAGCCAAGAGTGTTTAGTTTAGTACAGCAGAGGAATGGTGGCCTTTTTGGTCGTTCAGCTGTGCATTTGTAGCTAAGCCCTACAGAGTGGTTTTTTTTTCCTTCCTGTTGCTTTTATTTTTAGTATGATGCTGGAGATGCAAAACAAATATGAAATGTTTAGGACAGCAGTTTGTACTGTGACTAGTCCATCTTCTGCAAAGTTAATAATGCTCCCAAATACTTTTACAAGAGAAATCACAGACTTGTGTTTTTTACTGCATGGCACGTAACAAACTAGAAACTTCCTTAATGGCTCCTAACAATTCCCTGAATTCTCCTCTTCAGGGAGTCTTTCCTCAGGAGAACTGTTATCGTTAATCTGGTTAAATCTGGATGTTTTCCCTTCTTTTCTTATATTGTTTGTTCTGCTTTGAGGTAGTTACAGTTCATTTATGTCTGGTGAAGGAACAAGTGGTATTTGCCGCAGTCGGCTGCAAGGGCTCATGGGCAGCCATTTGCATAGGCCTTGTTACAAAGGCAGACCACATCCTGGCGAGGACAAAGTGCTGTCTGATACACAGCCTGCATACACCAGTGCCTCCCTGGAGGGGAGCCAGGATGTGGGCAGGCTTTGTAAGAAGGCACTGTTTTAGTCTGTGTGGAAGTTGAGGGAAGGGATAAACCAACTAAATTAATCTTTCTTTCCATTCTCTGGCAGAGCTTCCACCAGTCAAAATATGCATATGATTCACTCAGTATAAATTTTTCCTGTGCTTTTTGTTTGCTGTCATCTAGGAGAAAAGCAGTGTGTCGTTCACTCGGCTACGTTTTGCTTGGAGCACTAAATATTCAGGGAAGACTGAGGACTCCAGTTTAGGTAACTTCTTGCAAAGATATTCTTACTCTGTGTCTAAGAAGTATATTTGCAACCAAGTGATAATTGTAGCATGTTCATCTTCTTCCGCATAACAAATTACAAAAAACAAACAAACCCCATGCAGTGTAAGTATTAGGATTTAACCTTCAAACTCTTGCTGAAATGGGTAGGTAAACAAATACATGCTTGTCAGTTGTGACTGTCTCTTGCTCTCATATAATAGAAAACTTAAGCTTATAGGGAAGAGGGCGAAGATGCTACTGTAGTACAAATAAAAATCATTACTACCTGCAAATTGAGGACAATAAGATAAATCCACAAAGCATTCAGTAATTTGTCTGAAGTTATATTTGGTGACAGAATTGGAGATATTACCCCAAATATCCTGATTTTGGGTGTGTAAAAATCATAGAAGCAGCTGTTGTGCTCACTTTTATGGTGCTTTTATTAAATGAAAATATGAAGTCAGTGGAATGGCAAATACAGCTCAGAAGGAGTGATTTTTAAAAGGATCAGGATTGCAGGTTTTTTTTTAAGCCCCACACTACACTTCTCAGTTGAGAGAATTATCATGTGGCTGCAGGATTTTAATAAACTTTTTTGCAGCTAAAATAAAATGTTGAGGTTTGATGGGAAAGCGGATTGAAGTGGAACATTGGTTGCATCAGTAAATGTGCCTTATTCTCAATTGGCAGTGGTGACTGTGAGTCAGTATGTTTGTTTCAGCCTCTAAAAATACCATATGTCTTTATAATTCCAAACAAGTCCTTATGATGGACAGAAGCAGTGCTCTTTATTTCTTAAATATGGCACAGTGTCTGCTGCGTATTGAATCTCTCTGAAAACAAACTAGCCCACATCCTGATTGACCGCTGTTTTGCTGCTGTGTACCTCATCAAAAAGAGTGAATTTACAAAGGTGTAAAACTTCCGTTAGCTGTGGGGAAGCAGATCCTCGGCTTTATGTTTGCAGGTGCTAGTGACCAAAGTTAGTCCTGGCATAAGCAGGTGAGTTTTCCATTCAAGCCGATGGGAGTTGTCCCTATCTGTGCCAAGAATGAACTCTTTAAAAATGTAGTTGTGAGTGAACTCCTCACAGATTTTGTTTATCCAGTTTTGGGTAAACACATTTTCCTAAAAGCTGCTGTATGAGCTTGGCTTTACGATATGATTCAGTATCAAAACTATGTGAAATTAGCCATTTTCCTTTGGACTTCACGGTTTTGACCTGAGAATTATTCTGAGGTTTTTAGTTTATTTGAATCTTGAAGTTGAGCAAAACCAGAGTGCACAACAGTTTTCTTTAAACCAACAAGAGTGCTTGGGGAAACTACCTATCTCCTAGAATAATTGCTGGGATCCCCATTGGCATAAGACATGTAAAAGTAGGCAAATACGTAGCATGAGACTGTTTTCCTTCACAGACCTCATTCATACCTGTTCCTGGACAAACTCTGAAAGGAGGCAGGTTTTATATTTTACTGGGAACAGTTCAGCCGTTCACTGATGGGATTCAAATCCAATTGCCTTGAAATCTTGGAGACCATTTGCTGGTATGTATTCTGGTAGAAACTACCACACAGTCTAATGTTCTGGTCATCTTGTATGTGTTCATCTACTTGACTGATCTGTAGGTGCTCCAAAGTTGTGAAGCTTCCCTTACAGTGAGGGGTCTCTTTTGGGTCTTAGAAGGAAAAAAACCACTAAGTCCCCAAACACACACAACTTTTGATGTAGATCTGAATTATTTTCTTCTTTGTTCTGCAGTTGTTAGGGTGGAACACTACAAAGCATCAAGGCATTTTTACAGTGTCTCTTACATGTTTTGTCCAAAATCCATGAATTATTTCAGATTACTCTGTTCTAGGTGTAGTTTTTAAATTGTTTGTTTTTATTTCTATATTTATGTTTGTGGAAAGACAACTGGAAGTATTTGATAAATCTGTTGAATTGCACAGAGGAGCTGTAAGAAGCATCATAGAGAGGATTCCTTATCCAACTGTGGAGTGTCATGGAAAATTGTACCATTTTTTTGTCGGTATTGCTATATTTGAGGATACAACATTTATTTAGACAAGTGCTGAACTTAAAGGCACCAATCTAAATACGAGGGCTGTTTATGTAAGAATTGTCCAAATAAACTGGCAGAATTTAGAGTTCATTTATAATACTTACAATGCAAAATATTTTTTTTCCTCTAGGTGGTGAATCCTTTCTCTTCCAGATCATCCCAAATCAGGCTAGTCATATTTACTTTCAGAGGTGTGTGATATGCATAATGAGGTGCATAAAATTTGACTTTACTCTTACAGTGTAAACTTCCAGGACAGTCTTAGAGAAATTTGATAATGGATTTACTTTTGCTCTAACCACAAACCTTATTGTGGGTTTTCTGTTCATCTTAGATGGTGAGTGTGGGAACATCTGGAAGAAAAAGTGAAAATAATTTTTCTCTTAGTGCGTTACAGCTTAACTATGCTATCTCCTCTCCTTTTGAATGCTAGTGTAGCACCACTTTGTTCTGACGGTGTAACAACAGTAAGAACAAATGCAATGGAGAGGGCCATTGTGCTCTGTGCCAGCTTGTAATTACTAAAATTAATAATTCTGCAATTAAGAGCAGAAAGTGTTTTTCATATGCAACATTATTACTGAACTTTTTTCAGTGTGGTATTTGAATATTGTCATACGGTTTCAGATACTTATCAGACACTTGAGATCAGGAAAGACTCATGAGAGGGTTAAAGCTGAAAAACTAGCCTCCTCTCCCCACCCTGTCTTGTAGCTTTTCAGCATGTATTTAATTTTTTTTTTTATTAGGAACATGGCCATAGGAAGTACTAAAGCTTTACTAGAGTTGCATGTGAAGGAGGAAAGTATTGTTATTTTGTGTGGGAGGAATCTGCTCAATAAGCCAATGTATGGGTTCCTATGTCAGCTGATACTACCCTTGTTAAAAGTCTATTACTATAGGCCTGCCTTTCCTCCTGTTCTTGTCACTTGAAAAGCTCTAAAGCCATCATTCTCTATTTATCTGGTTTTAGAGAGAATGGGAAGAGCTGTTTCAAATCCCCAGGAAACATGATGAACAAAGGATATGATTTGCTAGGTCAGACTAATGGCTTATCTCATCTCCTAGCCGCTCTCTGCCTTTGGCCTCAGTCAGTGCTTCAGACAGCAGTGCTATTCCTTGCTACGTACCTATCCAAATGAGAGGCTAAATGTTTCTTTCCTCTGGTCAAAGAAGACTGTTGTTTTATACCTTAAAGTATGATTAATTATATTTGCAGCATTGGCTTTGTTTATTCAGCAACAAATGTGGCTTGCACTCAAAGCTTTGTTACAAATGTTTGCCTCGATGTGCTGGTTGCATAACGGCAAACATGCGAAAAGAGTCACATCTAAAAACGTGACTGGGAGACAGAACTAAGTTCCATCCAGAGGGTGCATGAAGGAAATCACAGCTAATGGTGGCACAGGGTCCACAGACCTTGAAGCTACAACTTATACTCAAAAGCAGCGGGGAACATGGAGCTTTCGTTTTTTTTTTCTTTTTTTTTCTTTTTTTTAAGGTACTCAGTTCTCAGTGCTGGACATGAAATTTCATTCTGCAATTTATTTATTTATTTATTTATTTTTGCGGGAAGAATCTCTTTTCTGTTTTGTTTGATTTACAAAGAGAGGGAGAAAGCAACACTGAGAATTTCTTTTCTGTTTTTCCTTCTCCAGAGAAGAGAGGATCATGGAGGTGAAAACAGAGGACAGGACACTTGAAAACCAAACTCTGAAAATCTTCACTAGCTAAAAACTGAAGTGAAAAGAGTAGTTTGAAAAACAGTGGGTTTTGGTTAATGGGTTTCTTTTCAGTGCCCTTGCTTCAAATGTGATCATATGGTCTTAATTTCTGCTACCCTAAACAATATTGTCATGCTTTCAGTCCATAAGTTATAGTTGTCACAAACTGCTGCAGAAGACCACTGTAGGTTTGGTTGTGTAACTGTTCAAGACTCCAGCATGTATAAAGCTTGTCTTCCCTCACTGGAGAGTTGCATGATGTGTGTACTGTTTAGTACAATGGTCTCCACCCTTGAATAGCAATTTTGAGCAGAGCTATATTCATGAGAGTGACGGATCGTATGCAGAACACAGCTGTTCCCTGAGTGAGTGTGACCTGGGTTAGGAGTGGTGCAGGCTCTTGGAGAGAAGGGAACTTTCTCTGCCTATGAGAAATCTTTCCTGCACTTGTGGAAAAACAAAATATTTGCTACAGACTGAATACTTGCTGAGAAAGCAACAAAACAAGATAAGAAATGGTATTCTTTCTTTCTCTGAATTTTTCCATCATCTTCTCTGCCTCTTTTACGGGAGATTCATGGTAGTGTGCTGTAAAAGTGGCAGGTTCACCAACACTTCCCGTGACAGAAACTAATGTGTGTCAGAGAGATGTGCTTGCAGGCATAAGGATTTCTGTTTTTAGAGTATGAATTCCTAAATGATGGGTCTGCTTGTAGGAAGGCTTGTCCGTGGCTCTGGGAGGCATGGTTAGGGATGATATTACTGGATTACGTGGTGTAGGAATCCTTACAGTGGCTGGCTCAGGCAGAGATTCCTTGCAGGGGTCTCTGGAGAGTGTAAATCAGAGAGCCAGCACAAACACCCCTACCAAGAATGAAGTGTGTGCGCTGATGCGGAGCAAGGGTGAGATCGTGACCTTTCCCTCTCTGTCCTTTTGCAGGCAGCAAGCAAGGTCTCTGCCTGCTTTCAGGGCAGACTGAAGATGATGGGTGATTTGCCCAAGTTTTATTCTCTGTGTGAGCACATGTGTTAGGAGGATCTCATTAAGTGTCTATGACTTGTTTTTTCCTCTAATATTTCAGTTGTTCTGGGGCCTAGATTAGCCATTTTTGTCTTACAGTCAGCTCAATGCAGAGTAAATAAAATAGAGGTCTTCAAGAATTTCTTTGTACTTCGGTGGTCAAAACACGGGGCTTCCATTCAGAGACCTCGCCACTTTTTTCCAAAGGGGCTTTCTCTCCGACTTCTTCCTTCTTCTCTGTTTCATTTTGAATTCATAAAACAAGGATAGTAATTCTTTGTCATAGGATGACTAGCTTAGATGATATATATTTCACAACAGGAAAGCTTCCAGAGGGAAAGGTATCTTGTTCAGTTACTGTTTGCAGGAACAGAAGATGACCCATTGAGCAGATGCAGTGCTAACTGGTTTCCATGTTGAGCACAGATGGCAGAATTCCCTGCTGTGCAAGGGGTCTGCATGGTTGCTTTGCATCCCTTCAATCCCACTTAAAGGCTATTTACGATGCTTAAGTGGGACTTAAGTAGTGCGGTTCTTGCCGGCACAACAGGAAGGAGGATTATGGGTGAATCTTTCAGAAATGCCAGGAGACAGTAACTTTTGCTTTTATGCTTCTGGTGGATTTATTTCCAGTTTTATGAGATCTTTCTTTCTGTAATGAAAATCGGTGGAATTTTGGCTTCAAAATCACAGTGGTGTGTCTGGAGTGTTTCTATGCCACCTCGTTTCTTTCTCTGTCTTCGTTTAATGTGTCACCACAACCAAGGTTCTAATGGAGGACTAATTAAAGATTATTATTCGGTGGTTTTGGTGACTGGTTTCTCCTTCCTGGATTTAGAACTAAGAAAATAATCCCTCTCTGCATTATCCTCTGATGAATCTTGCCATTGTGACCTTTATAGCAGTTTAAATAGAGATGCACCTGTAAACTTCTGCTTCCATTAAGATACTTTAGAGGCTGAGTTCAGCTACCTGGTTATAAAACTTGAATCCTGAGTTGTTTTCAGGCTCCCAGCCACCTCGTTCTATGAACTTGCAGCATTTAGATGTGCAGATTTCGCCTGTCTTATCGAGCTCTCTTGTTACTTGTTGATTCCATCACGTAGCCTGCATGGCGGGGGGTGGTGGTGGTGAAATCGTGAGCTGTTAAGCGTGCAGTCTTGCAAAAGCTCTTGGTTTGTAGCTTCCTCCCTTCAGTAGCTGTAAAATGCTGCTGACGCGCATACCGTGGATACCTGTCTATCTACTTAAAGCAACCAGATAGTGTGCTTTATGGGTACAAGGGTCAACTGGACAGGTTCATGAAAGAGAAATTAATTGAGGGTGACTAAATAGATAAAAAGAAGTCTGGCACAGGAAGTCCCTGATCCTCAAATGGTTGGCTGCTGGGAGACTGCCAGGGAGGTATCTGTGTGCTCAACCAGTTCTGCTCTTTCTTATATATCTGCTCTCAGCCGCTGTCAGGGGACAGGGTGTTGGCGTAGATGTTTTGTTCTGAGACAGTGTGGTAGTTCTTAAAGGCTTGTGTATAACCTCTTTCTCTGAATTAAAAATGTTACTGTGTGAACACTTGCTTTAAACAGCTGAGACCTTATTACTGTAGAAGGATCAAGAAGCAAATGTGAAGGATCCGATACTGACATGTGCTTTGTTTTAAAGCTTGCTCTCTCTTAAAATAATCAAAGAATTCAGCTTCCCATGGGGCTTGTATGCTCTCTGGTACAGTATGAAAGATGAAATGCTAAAATTGACATAGTCTTGTAGTTGGAGAAATGACTAATTTGAGAATAGAAAATATCTGTCCTTAAATCCCATTCATGTTTCTGGGACTGATATTAGCCTAGCTGTTGCAATCCAGACCTAACTCCTAGCTGGAAGGGTCCTGTAGGAAGTTGCACGTGTCATTTCCCACAGGGTGCCATGTCCAGATACACTGAACTTATGCTTCCTGCTCACTGAGTAGGCCTGACATAAAACCAAGGAACTCGTACAGGTTTCCAGAGATGTAAATAAGCTAACATTGTGGCCCCGGTGTCCCGGTTATAACCTGTTAACAGTCTGTTTCTAGGAATGTATATCCAGGATGTTATGCAGTTACTAGTGACTGCAAGTTCAGCCTGCTAACTGGCAATATTAACATGGCCTGGCATTCTTTCAAATGTCTGTTTAGCTCTCTTACTGTTCGCTGAAGCAAACAGTACTGTTGCATGTTCCCTGTTTTTGTGTTGTGTTATGCAGGCTGGAGGTACTTCTGTAGGGTTAAATCTTTCACTGTGAATTTGCCTTTATTGTGTTAAAATTTTTTGAAGCAGATATATTGTTTGCTTTTACCCTTAAAATTCAAACAGCATTGCACTCTGAACTTAGACTCGATGAACAGTCTGGCTTATGTGAGAGTTACATTTCTGAGGTATTTATAACTGGTTTAATTCTTCCTATGCTGTTTGCTGTGACTCGGAAGTGGAAATGTCCAGTGAACTCATGCTGCCTTTTGAAATCCTGATTTGTTAAGGTACTTAAGTGCTTAATTAACGTAGTAACTAAGTAACTGGGCTGTAAGCAAATTGTGTCTGAGTGGCATCCTATGAGGAACATGAGTGGGCCCTGTTAGTAGCATGGAAAGTGAGAGGTGCTGCTGGATTAGCAATGAGTGAAGCATTTCTGATAGATAGAGGGCTCTCCCTCTGAGTTAATGAAGTATGCAGCGAAGTCAGCAAATTTGGATGCTCGTCTGGCAGCTCCCAAATAGTGAGTGCAGGTAGAGCAGGAGCTGGTGAGCAGGTAAGCGATTACCCAGTCTGCCTCCACACCTGCTACCCGTGCGGCTGAATGAGCCTGGGGTGAACGCGAGCAGCATGCTGCTGTAGCATCTGTGCTAGTGCTCTGCTCTCCAGTTCTTTGGACTCTGGTCCAGATTCCCTCACTGCTGCTGCTGTGCACTTCAGTGGCTACATCCCATGTTATCCTGTTGACTTCGGCAGCTGGAGTTAATGGGGTTGAGCTTTTCTGTGACAGCTCTCCTTGCAGTCTGTTGCTACCTTACTGTGGAGAGCTGTGTTGGAGCTAACCTCAGGTCTGGGAGCCACAGCGCATTGCGCCAGTGCCCTGGTGACCTGTTCCCAGTGCCACACTGGGCAGAACTGGTGCACAGGGGCATGTGTGGGTGTAAGTTCCTTGAAGGTGACAGAAGCATTTGTTTCTCACCAGTTTCTAACTAAGCTGGACACTATATAAAGGCCTCATGTATGTATTTCAAAGGGTCAGCGTGTCAGAATTAAATCATCTTGAAGGAAATTTATCCAGCTGCAGTGCCTACACACTCCTCAAATCTTGTTTAATCCCTTAAATACTTATGCAATGCCTTGGCCGTGTGCTAGCCTTCAGCATAGGGGAGAATTTCACCCAGTGTGAACAGGTCTAGAGGAATGTGACTGATCCTGTGAAGTAGGTAACACACAGGAGTGACTTAATCCCTTGCTGATATACAGCCACAGCAAACACCTTTTGCTTCTAAAAGGAAATGAAGAGGAATATCCAAATATCCACTTGAAAACTGAAGACATGCTTTAAACAAGTGAACTATAATGACCAGAAATGGAATTTCAGCCAGGATACCTGGGCTTAACGATCTAATGCTTCTTTTAAAAACGCCCTAGGATTTTTGCAATCACAAGTGGCTAGGAACTTGTTTTCAAATGTTTGAAAGCCCTAGATTTTGCTCTTATCCTGATATTAAGCCACACAATTAAAGGGAAGTTTTTCTGTCTGTATGCTGTTGTAGCTAACAAGTTTGGCACGGTGTCAGCATATGTTAAAAGCAGACTGGTAGAATCTGTGGTACGATAAAGAAAGATCATTTACTGTGTTTGTTTCTGTAACGGGGACGCCTCCTGTGTCAGAAACATCACCTCTCTCTGTAGCCTTGTGAAAACAGAGGAAAAAAACCACAGTAACGTTATTTTGCAGAAGCCTGCTATGAATATATATGTACATAAAACTGCAGACATGGAAAGATTGAGGTTAGCAGAGAGGATTTCATTATTTTTAATAAAAAAGCTAAAAATAAATTAATTTTTATTGATTTAGTTATGGAGTTTTTTCGTTGTGGTTGTTTGTTTTTTTTAATTCACCCTTTTGCATTGCTTAGTAAATACTGTAATCTCATAGTGCTGTGGGTTACAGACTGACTATCTATGCAGGACTTTGATTTCTTTTACTTTGCATCCATTAGTAATATGACTGTTATCAATGCATTTCATATTAAAGTTTGAGTGTCTGTGAGTGAGGTGAGCTGGTGATGGAAGTCTGTGTTAAAAAAAACACCCAAACAACAACAACAAAAAAGACCCCCCTGCCCCCCAAACCAGAAAAAAAAAACAAAAAATTCCCAAAGCAAATCTAAACCAAAACCAAACTATGCTGTTACATGCTCTTTCACATTGCTTGTCTGGAGCACATCCCTTCACAGGCAGACTACTGATTTGAAAATTTCTTAAAGCAAAGTCTCTCAGGAGGCTGAAATTCTTGTTACTGTAATGTGTTGTTGCCCTGCCTTTGAGGTTTTATGTCAAATAAGAGCTCGTGTGAGGAGACTACATTTGTTGTTCTAATGCACCTTTTCATTCTTCTTAGGTACAGTAGTTATTTCTGTGAGGAGTGATGCCAAATGTAGCACAGTGGTTTGCACCTGTGAACTCTTGTGCAAAGAAGAGTCGCAACGTTTATCACATTCGCGTTAAGATGCAAAGATTTTCTTTGAAAACACAAGCAAGACTTTGTTACAGATGAAGGGGAAATGATGGACAATTTGAGAGGCACCTTCATGGCCCTAACCTATGCTTTTATTTTTTGCCTGTGAGATACGTCCATGCTAGAGATACTGTTGAGGGGTAGAGGTTAGTCAGGCTTTGGATTCCACTCCTTTCTGCTGCTATGGAGTAATGAGGTATTGTGGATAAATCACCCCGTCTCCCTCCCCATTGCTTGGTTTCCCACTCTGCAGTATGTGTGATATTTCTCTCTCTTGCGTGAGGAGTGCAGGATCACTTCAAGATGGCATAGTTGCTCAGCGGGAGAGTTATGTACCACTACATTTCCTGTTCAAATGCATTTCCTCCCTTGTTATTGACTGACAAGAAGAAGGAAGGGAGTTTTTCATAAATGAGCCTTAGGAGACAGCTGCTTTCCAGATTTTAGAGAAAACTTATTTTTTTTCCTCAGAAACATGCGTATTTGCTCACTACCACTGCTGCTTTGCAGTAGGGAATACCCAAATGTGCCAGAAGTTTCTGAGAGGCAAGTGAAGAAAGCAAGTTGGTGCGAGAACTGCCTCAGCTGGAGCTGATGCAGCAAGCAAGGGTTAAAAATTGGCCAGGGAAAGCTGAAGGCACAAAGAATAAGCTGATGCGGTTATGCCACAAGGAACCTACCAGCCCTTATGGCTGGGATGAAACAAAAAACATTTTGTCACTTTTCTCTGTGGCTCCCTGTGGGAGCCGTGGGAGGGCTGAGTAAGGTGAGAAAGAGGACCTTGTTGTTAAGCGTTCTGGGCCACTGGGCTCTGTCTTCAGCGTGGTGTTGTATCATCGTCAGCTCTTGGGGAGGGAGTGTGTTTTCTGGGTATGTGCAAAGGCCATGTCTTGGAAACAGCTGTCTGCTGGACAATGGTGTACTAAGCATGGCAAGCTTGGAAAACAGAAGGGAGTCTTTTGAAACAAATGTGAAAATCCTGCCATCTATGCAAGCGGAGGGAAGAAAGAGAATGTCTTCTGGAAAGGCTAGCAGGGGAGATGAATGTCTAACAGTCCTGCCTCAAATTTCTTTCTTTTTTTTTTTTAAAATTAAAACAAAACAAAAACANGCGAAAAGGAATGAAAAGCGTTAACAGCCTTGGAAGGTCACCGAGACCTGAGCAGAATTATTAACCGGTTCTCTCTCTGTCAGGCACTCTCTGTATTCACTGTATCGCAAGCTTGAAGCCAGACCTTATTTTACTGAGCAAAAAATGGTCCTTTTGTTGCTGCTTTTCCCCTAGTGTCATCTCTCATGGTTGCCAGGGAAACCAGCGTGTATCCTTTCAGCATAGGTTATTGGGCCTCAGGAAGGAAGTGCTCCAGTGCCGGCCTGCTATTTTTATAGAACCGTTACATAATACAATCTATTAAAGCTTCCTCTTGGTGTTTTATTGCACAAAGGGGAAATTAAGTTTGATGACTCCTAAACGTTTGATGGAGGATGTCAGGTGACTTCTGGATTGTTTTGTGCTCGCCGCATAGCAACAATATTTCTGTATGCAATTCAAGAAGAACAAATATACATTAGTGCCATTGGCAATATTTGCCTGCATGCAGATCGCCAGAGGAAATTGAATTCTAAGCAGAGCAAGTACAAACACTGTAAAAGTGCAATGTGCTTTCAGCTGGGGAGGATAAGATGGCAGAGCAGTTGATGTTTTGACAGTATAGGGGGAAGAGGTTTGAAGGCGGATATTTTTTCTTTGCCTTATTCTGTTTGAATGCACAGAAACTAGGAAGCACCATAATGCTCTTGCAATTACCATGTACATCTGTAAGATGTATATGGTAGTAGCTCTTTCTTTACTGACATTGTGATTTCTCTGAATTTAGTAGCATCAGAGAACTTGGATTACAGCTCTGACGTCGCAAGTCTTGATTGTTTAAAGTAAGAGAAAACTTTCTAGGTTTAGCAGCGTTGCCTACACAACACACTTGAACAGCTCTATTCCCATCCTAGGTAGGCTTTGTTTCATATGTATGCTGATTGTTTGGAGATATATTTCAAAATGAATTGTTCTTTTTTTAATACCTGGGCAGGAAGAAATCTGCTTGGAGACTGAGGGTTCACATTTCCCTTGGCTACTTCTTGTCAAAGTCAGATCAACCATATGTCTTGACTGATCAAAAGCTACAAGTGTACAGGCTTAGTGTGCAAATGTATTGCTGTGGAATAACACATTACTGCACATCGTTTGTTCCAGGGGAACTGTCCAT
This sequence comes from Chauna torquata, assembly GCA_013399475.1. Classification (NCBI taxonomy): domain Eukaryota; kingdom Metazoa; phylum Chordata; class Aves; order Anseriformes; family Anhimidae; genus Chauna; species Chauna torquata. Next base: position 511,009 of record VXAL01018742.1, read on the forward strand.
GTACTTGCACTTGGCTTACATAAAATATGAGATAATTCAGGCCAGTTTAGCCCTCAGTGTCTGTTCTTTGTCTGTTGCTACATAGAAATCAATGATCTGCATGACTTTCTAGTGCAAATATGTCAACTCTACCATATTTCAGCCCAAATTTAAGAAGGATCCAGGGTTTGTAGTAAGGATGACATGTAAGTGGAGCTAGCTTTGTGCTGAGTCCTTGCCGTTGTCCTTTAAAGAAGGAAATAATGGGACTGCGAATGGCAAGGTTGCAAGCTTTGCAAAGAGCAGGAAAACATCTTCCTAAAATGCTAAAGCATGGGGGCCAAGACTGCCTTCTGATCTAGAGTGCTCATGCAAAAAAAGTGTCATTTTCACTTGATATTGAAAGCTGCCAAGAGAAAATGACTTAATTTCTATGCAGGCAAAAATTCTGTTAAAGCTGGGAACTGTGATTCAAATATTTGAATTTGCAGGAGTAGTTACAGTGATATTGTGCACTGCATTGGAAGGAGATTCATCGCTGTTTTCAACTGACTGCTTATTTAGAAGATGGCACTGCTCTTCCGAAACAGCAGGGAGCAAGTGAAGAATTTTAGTTGCTTGTAACCCTTCTCAAGTAACAGAAAATCTCATATGCTTGTAAGGTCTTTTCCACACTGTTCAGATAGGGCATCTGAAACGACCTTGCCTGCAGAATAGCTTGGTAGGAGTAGGCAAATACAAAAGAGAAAGTTATGAAGACTTGGGCCTGGATGCTTTGCTACCGATAAAGAACAGGAGTTTGAGTCACACACACACACACACACACAAAAAAAAAGTTCTGCATTTTTGACCAGAAGGTTATATAGGACCCAGAGGATGCAAGATTTTACACGTCCCAGAGGAGGGGTGGAGGAGGAACCAGAGCTCAGTACAGTTTTACTAGGCTCCAGTCAGCATGTGTGGAGTGAAGTGCTGTAAATCTGTGGCCATGATTTAACATGACGATTAGAGTTGGCTAGGAATTTTCCAAGAGAACATTTTTTCATCAGAACTTTTCATGGAAACTTGTCACTTTGGATGAAACTTTTGCGAGGAAAAATTTCTGTGATCTGGCACTGAGTTCCTGTACAAAGCCAGACCAGAGAGCTCAGAATAGCCAACACCCTGGAGGGTAAAGCTTTTCCTGGGAATGCAGGAGATGTGCCTGCCAAACATGAGGTCTTGATTCTCAGGTTCCTGCTCCTTAACTGTTACGAGCTATGACTACTGGGCTTGTGGCTGTTCTGTGTGGATGCCTCTTTTCCTAAGGTGTGGGGGGGAGGTGGGGGAAGAGATCTCTCTCACTCTGTCTCCTCTTTTTTGTCCTGTTGCAGAAGAATTTGTCATCGTAATCCTAAAAACATTAGCAGGACAGGAAACAAACTTCCCACCTTATCCTGATGATGTATTTCCACGTGTTCCCACTGCATGCAATCTCTCTTGTACCGGAGCATCTTTGTAGGCTCCGGGGCAGGTGGGATCTGATCTGCCCAGCCCTGCTCGCCTGCAGTGGTGACTTGGCTGGAGAAGTTGTGTCACTGCCTGGGTTTCCTCTGCGTTGGAGCCAGGCTGTGTCAGGAGGCCGGGACAGTGAGCACAGAGCATGCCTGTGTATCTGACTGGGACGTCCTGGGATGTCCACTGCTGCTATAGGCTGCTATAGGGCTGGGATGTCCACTGCTGCTCATCCGCAGTGGCTCAGAAGGGATTAATGCTGACCCCAAAGGGGCTAGCTACTGTGTTCCCTAAGGTAAATACTCACCACAGGATGTGTCTCTCTGTAGAAATGAAAAAATTTTATGACTTGGGTTATCTGGCGATTAAGAATGAAGGAGGGTATAGCAGCCATATGACTTCCAGCTTCTGCAAGCTGTAAGACTGGCCCAGGACTGCAAGGAATGTTGGAAAGATGGTTGTCTACCCCCAATGCAGGCTGGGGATGATTTTTATTGGCAAGTGGTTTATTTATTCATTAAAAAATTAAATGAGTGCAGTTTTGATTGACCAGGAAATATCTATGTATTGGATTAAGTTCCTAAAATAAGTGTACTTGGTAGAAGAATTAAGGAGAAAAATACCTGGCAGCATCAAAACTACCCATTATGACATTCCCCCTCACCCAAGAATCGCCTCAGAAAATCTTGTATTTTATTGTCATTTCTGATATAGATTGTAAATGATAACTTCTCAATGGAATAGGCTTTGGAAACCTTAGATTACTAGCTTAGATTGACCAGGTGATAGTCTGTCTTGGTCCTCAATAACATTTAATTTAAGTGGAACAACTTAAGGAAGACATGCCGAGGCACCTAGACAGAAAGCCTTTCTAGCCTAGCAGAAGAGCAGATAGGAGACTCGTTTGAAGTGTCATTGAGTTGGGCAAAGAGGAGACAGCAAACTTCATGAATATTCAGAAATGGTTCTTCTCCCACACTTTCCCCTTCCTTTCCCTGAGTCACATCCCCAACTCAAGACAATTTGTTGAAAGCATGACTGCCTTGAAAAGCTTTTGGTATTGATGAAACAGTAATTTCTGAAGGAAACTGAACTCCTGAGTGTATATATTCTAACTCCCCTGGGTTTGTGCTGTCCAGAATGAAAGTGCCTATTGTGTGAGAGAACGAAGCAGCAGGCAAAGTAGAGAAAAGTATGTGTAGGAGACTGAAGAAGATACTTCCTGTGTTTGCTTTGAAAGCCTTGATGTATAAAAATCCTTGTTTGTTTTTACAAGGAGCCTCTGGAGGAAAACCACTGTGGGCAAGAACGTGCAAAATGTAGATCTAGAATTATCTGACTTTGTCCTGTCAAATGTTAAGCCAAACAGGAAGGTTTATTTTTCTCCCTTCTTTTTTCTTTTGGCAACTACTTCCCCAAGCTTCCTATGGGGTGGAAATGGGCAATAAATAGCAGGGTATCTAATGGCATCATTCCAGGCCTCCCAGCTACTGGTGTTGGCAAGGAAATGGCTCTCCTTTTGCTTCCTTCTTATTTTTAGTGCTGAGTTTTCAGGGGGTGGAGGGCAGGTTGGCTATTATCAGTGAGAGAGTCAAACCACAGTGGCTGCCTTCCGCAGAGCTCTTACCACCCTGCCAAACTGGAGGAAGTTGGAGCCGTATAATTCACACCACTAGTGGTTTTGCCTTGTAAGTGAGACTTCCTTTAAATTTTAAAATACATGCACATGCACACAAAACTGAACTGTCCCATTGCTATAGAATCCCTATTTTAAATATATTCACATTTTTGTCTTCTGGCCTCTGCTTTTGCCCCCCCTGTCACTTCTTCAAGTTTAAAAATGTTCACTGGAGAGATGAATTGCAAACAGAACCAATGTTGCTCTTGGAAAAGGTGCTCAAAGTACAAGTCCTGAAGGGCAACAGGATGAAAAAAATCTTCTCTATGATTTGATGATTTCCATATAAAAATGATCTTCTCTGAAATTCTATTTTGAGCTTACTGTATTTGTAGATTCCTTTTAGACTTGTCAGTCACACAAACTGTAGAAAATACAACTGGGTCTAGGCAAAATTGAGAGGGGTTTGCTTGTCATGAGGTAGTAAGAAGAACCAAACAAACCCCAAATGCTTTTTCTTTTTTTCTTTTTTTTCTGTGTAACTTTAAACAAACTATTCTTGGTTTCTGCACAAGGGTGCTTGAATTTCATTGTAAACCTGTAAGCCATCTCAAATCATTCAGAATTCATTCATGCACGATAGGCTTGTATTTCTATTTGGCTGTGGAGCAGAGCTTTAAACCAGAGAAGTTCAGCTTGGTTTTGATTTTGACATGAACATTTCAAGCAGCCCTATTTCAATAAACTTAATGCAAGAACATTCTTCTCTGCTCTTTGTTGCATATCCTGGACCTACAGCAATCGTCGCTGGAACCTTTGGTCTCCAGCAAGTACCCTGGGTTGCTCCTTCCCCAAAGCAGACTCAGCTGTACCAAGTCCTTTGACTGATGTTTGTCTGACCTGCTCTGAAGAGGCTACATTGATGGAGATTCCACATCCTCCTTGGGTAATGGCTTCCAGTTGTTAACTACCATACACATTCCTCTGACAAGAAAATTCAAGCCAATAGTCAATGGTTTGAAGGGCGGGGTGGGGGGGTGGGGTGGGCAGTTTGAAAGCTTTTCTGAGGCTGTTTCCCAGCTGTAGGTCTCAGCTATGGCTTTAGCGTACATCTTCCAGTAGGGGACATTGTAGATAATACAGTGTGCTGGCAGCCTATTGGGTCACAAATATTGGATACAGTCTCAGTACCTCCCCAAGAGAATGTGGGAAATCTCCCAACGACCAGCATGTCAAGATTAAGTTCATTCAAAGTCACTTTCAATGGTAGGTGTTATAGGTGAGGTTGGTAACCCTAAGATTTTCTCTAGTAATATCGTGCACAGCTTTTTATAACTTTGCCAGACATTTCATACTTTGGGATGAAATGTTCAGTTGTTGGATGCCTGTCTCAGACATGACATTTTTTTGGGAAGACTTGAGCCAAAATGTTTTGGCTTGCTCCCTCAAAAAGGCAAGGGGGGTGGGATTTATTTTTAAGGAAGTCTGGTGGTAATATATGGATGCCAGAAACTTTGTGCTTTGGAATGGGATTTTGTAACTTCATTGCAGAAGGTGGCCTCAGTGTCAGACATTCAGAGATCTCTCTGGTCTGGCCTGTTGTGTGCCAGGTTGTATGCAAATATACAGTCTGAAATTTCTTCTAGCAAAGGAAAAATTGGCTCTTAGGCTAGGTTGTTACTTTACCTGGAGTCTTGAGGCAGAAGGCAAGGTATGACACTTTATATCATAGGAACAGCTAAGGAAAGAAATATATGCTTGTACAAGTGTGAATTCTGTTGGTCCAGATTGCACTGTGGAGTTTAATCATGGTAGAGATGCTCAGCTGTGTATCTTTCACTGGTCATTTAAAGGTGGCCTCAGTGGTTTCAGAAGAATAATTTCATATTCATGGAAATGTCTCCAGGTGGCTTGCTAGGTCTGTGCTTAATTGATCTCTCCCCCTTGGGAGACGTGTCAGTCTGGGACTTTGCAAGACCTGTGCTGAAGCACAGATTTTCCAGCCACCCTGTTCTGGCAGAATGGTTCCATGATCCATAATGGCTCATCGTAGTTTCTGGTGCAAAGGCTGAGGAGGACCCTGGGACTGATCCAGCCTTGTAAGGTCATAATGCTGAATGGAAAGTGCATGCTTGGTTTCAGTTATGCTTTGTGTAGAAATGTGGGAATGTAGACTCTAGGCTATGAGGTTTACATCATCTGCACTTGGTCTCCCACAGACATTCATTTCAAACCTGAGTACAGAGATATTTCTGCTTTTGTGTGATGATACGTTTGTACAAGCCTCTACATTCTACTCAATATAAGACTTATTTTACCTTATTTTACCAAAAAATACAACCCTCAGCTGTGAATGAGTAACAATATTGCTACAAGATTATTACTATTCTTAATTTGATGACAAAACTGAACGACTCTCCAAACATAGACTCAAAAATGTGGTTAGCTTGTTTATCCTGAGACCGCTACATATAAGCCTCTAGAAATCTCTGTTGTCTAAGTACCAACTTGATTTCTATGAGAACACAATCTAATTATTCTGTTATTACATTAAAATACTCCTTGGGTGTTTTTTTTTCTTCCTTTGGGTTCCAAATGCACCTTATTTCCAAGCAGAGTTTGATGGTATGAACAGGTAAGCACAACAAATCCATTATAAACTTGCTTTACATTTAACTTAAAATGTTTTGCTCTTTAGACTATGTTAAAGACAGTATTTAATAGTCTTTTGTACTTAACTATCATTCTTATTCACTGTATAATAGTCTTTTGGAGTGTGTAAATTTCTTGTTATTACGGAGTTTTGTGAATTCATAGTGAAATATACTTCTGTCAAAGGCTCATTTACAATTCCAAGTTGCTTATTATAGCAGGTATCGTCTTGCATATCTTTAAAGATTTAAGAGCTCTCTCCACTTCCCTTTTGTTCCCAGGTTTTGAGTCCAGGTTTACTGGGATAAGGTATGGTGTTTCCTGAGTAGTAACATTAAATGTATTATCCACTTGGTGTGCTTGAAGTGGACTTATGACAGAGGAATCGTTTTTGAAGTAAATTTATCATTTTGAGCATGGGCCCTGAGACAAGGAGACTTGGATTGAACCACATTTAGGGATAATGTATCTCTTCAGCTTCCAAGGATACTGTGATACATGACCATTTTGAAATATGGTGCAATCTGTTAAATGATTACTGGGCTTATTTTATGCGAAAAAACACATGCATCTTTTTCAACACAAATTAATAAGATGGGATCTCTTATAGGAACATGTAACTTTCTGTTGAATAACATAAATACAAGGTAATTGTATAAGCACGTATAGCCTAACTGTGGCTTTTGAAATAAGCAATCTGTATATAAAGAGCACTTTAATGATCTTCAGGGTAAAAATATTTACTGTTTAGAAAAAAAACAAGGAAAAAACCATTCTGTTCCCCCCTAACTTCACCCCACAGTTGGGATGACCTGAATGATTTAATAAAACAGTGTTTTACAAAACACATAACTTGGCATGCAAGTGTTAAATCTTTTAAATATATCTTTGGTGCCCTCTATAAAAACTGGAAAAAAAACGGTTTTATGTGTATCTATTACAGCCAATAGTTAAGTTATTTTCCACTTGTATTTTTTGGTCTTCTAACAGGCATGGTGAGACTTTATGGGAAACACTGTGGAAGATGATTTATTTTCACACCATTTAACATCACAGCCCTTCTTATCTTTCCGTAGAAATGGGGTCTGGATTTTCCGTGAGGGAAAATTTTCTACTAAGAGGTGACTCTTACAGTATGGTTAAGAAAGCAGTACAGGAAAGAACATCAAAATATTTCCTTCATAGGTTTTGTGGGATTCAGGAAGAAAACTAATTCTTCAGGGACAAACAAAGTACTACAAAGCAAGGTATTACGTTTCATGCTAGAGTCTCCAAGGTGACTTGTAAAAAGTAGACAGAAAAAACCTCTGGGAGGAACCATTGGGTGTGCTTGCGAGGAGGTGGCTGCTGTTTACAGGGCCACTGGGGTGTGGTGTGCAGGTTATGTGGCAGGGGAACACATGCTCTTGCCATATGACATCTCTCATAAAAGTGCCTAAGAGCTGGTTAGACCGTGGCTCCTGGAGCTGCCGTCTCTGTCCTCCGGCAATTGGACGTGTGTAGAGAACCTGCGGAGGAACTGCATTGCATTGCTGTTCTCCCAGTTCCTAGGCAGGTTACTTTTAGCAAGTAGATTGGAGCTGTTGTTTTCACTGTAGTCATTTTTTGGTCTTGTTCGTTTGTTTTAAGCCAACCTGTCCAAAAGAGGCAGAGAGAATTAAAAAAGCCGCCTTGGGGAGGAAGAAATGGAAACCTGTTGTGCCAGGCCAAATAATCAGTGTTGTATCTCCATTAAATTTAGTGGAATTTGACAATTGAGAATTTCACCCACTGACAGTAAGTCCCTGCCCAGCAAGTGTATGGTCTAAAGATACCATCCTCTTAAGAAGTTGCTGGGCCAAAACATCTGGCTACCTCTAATGGTCTTTACTGCAGCTTGGGATGGCTTAGATGTTCACTTATGAAAAGGGAGGGAGAAGAGGCGGCATTTATCTGCCCACTTTCTTGCTCTGTTTTTTTTTTTTTTTCCTTCTCTTGTTCCCTTTTTCAGTTTGGTAATTTTGAGGGAGGTTCATAGATCAGGGGTTAGTAGCAAAATGGAGATCAAAATTAAACTGGTGAGATCAGTCTTACATCTTAAAATATTAAAACTTGTAGATTTTAATTGAGTGCAATCTTTGACAGTTAATAGTGGATACTAACGGACATTTCTGTCCCTTGAAGGAACACAGATATAATAATAACTTCTGGTAGACAAAGTCTGACTGGCAGTTACCATATTTGCATGCTATACCTGTATTCCTAGTACAGTATGAACACACATTCAACCAAAAAGCAAGCGACATGGTAAACTCTTTTGAGATCTGAGAAAGTTATTCAAATTCAGGATGAGAATTCAGGTTAGTTCAGCTCCTATGTAGCATGACTACCTTTTTTATTTCCAGTTATCTTTCCTCTTCCCCTTCAAGTTCAGAATTTAACTTAACGTACCTGTGGTAAAGATGGGACTATCCAAGGGTTTGGAAACTCTTGTATGCAGCACCTTTGTGGGGATTCTTTTCTTTTTCCCCATAATGAAAAGAAAAAAGACAGCTCTGAGGTGTGTCCAGAGATCTCAGTGACCTGAAAACAGTGCGGATTTATGCTGCTGTAACTTATTTGAAGCCTTGTCATCTGCCTTTAATTTTGCAGTGAGATGCTAATCTTCTCAGATTTTGTGCACTGTTAGCACTTGTAAAAAGCTGTCCAAAATGTTGATATCAGCATTGTTTGATGACATTTACAATGAATGTTTCAAAACATATTTGCACTAGTTTAGAGTAAGTTTTACAAACTGATTTCAACCTTTGCAAATAATACTAGGAAAAAGCCCAGGGTAAACATTCAGATTTTTGATTTTGGATGTGGGCAGTACAGTGTGAACTGAACGTGTAATAGTTAAGTAAGACGGTAGAAGTCCTGTATGTTGAAAGGCATTTTTCCTGCAAGGCTGGTTGGTTAATTTGGTCAAAAGTCTGTGAGATGAGAGAAATAAACTTTCTGATGAAATGAAAAACTTAAATGAAAACTTTTCCTCTTGGGTTGAACTTCTAGGCTGCCTTCAAAAATGCTGAAACTTACTGAAGTGAGAAAAGGCCTCAGTTGCCAAAACCAAGCAAAATTTAACTTTGTATGTAAAATGGAAATTCCAATTAAATTGAAAATTGTTCATTTTCCTAAAATGCTTTTGTGTGGGTTGGGAAATGGTGGTATAATTTCCTGACTAGCTCTTATACAGGCTTGCAGTGCTGCTTCTATTTATACTTGTAAGCAACTGGAACTGGTGACTAAGGTTTCGCTAATATTGCAGATTCTATGAACTGGTTGTTTAAGAGCATGTAGTTGACCTTTGCTGGCAAAGTGATGTGAAGATAAGGAAAGGAAAAGGATATATTTCCATCCACTTATTTTCTCCATCCTGGAGGAGTAAACACCAATGCTGTGTCTTGTTTTAGAAATCCTCTAAGTGCAGTTTGTAGAAATTGTTTAAGTAGCACATAAGGCAATTGTGTCTAACAGTGTCTGCTTAAATGCACAGGTAGGAATCTGAAGTTATTCGGTGAACATCTTCAGTACTGGGAAGACTACTGATATGCAGTGATCTGATAGTAAATGATTTGGTCTCCTATACACAAGCAGTGTCCCTAATCCCTTACCAACCATGGATTCCATAGGATGCTTTTCCTGAGAGGTCTCTGGGAGATGAAAGAAAGAATTCTCACTCCCCACCACATTCTTTTGTGTTCTGTCGGGAAGCTGGATTTCTTCACATGTAGAAAGCATCAATTTGTCAGTGAAAAATGGGGGAAAAAATGACATTTTTTTAAATCAAATGAGGGATGTGTGTGCATGCAACTTTTTTTTTTTTGAACCTAGATTCTGACCATCTTAAATTTGGTCACACCAAGTGAAATATACTATTTTGGGGGGGGTGGAGAGGAAGCCTATTTGAATAGTGTCTCTCACTGGCAATTTCCACATAATTCCTGACTTTGTCCAGTGATTTGATGTAGCTGAATGACACCAAACTTAAGTGTAAAGCTGCCAAACACAGCAGCTGCAAGAGTGCTTTGAACAGTACTAACTTCCAGCCAGGTAGATGTCATTGAGACTGAGAGAAATGCTGATGTTTACAAAGGGGAGGAGAAATAAAGTTAGCCAGAGGAGGGGAGTAAAACTTCTTCTGTAGCCATTTGTCATCTTATATGCTCTAAATATTTCTCAGTTTTGGAGTAGCAAAAGATGCTGCCTTCCTGTAGAATTCTTTCTAAATGCTGCATCCACAGGGCACTGTGTTTAAAGACTCTATGGCTCTAGTGACTGAAGAAAGAGTGCGTGTGTGTGTGTGCATATATGCTTTTTTATCCCTCACTGATATGCCTATTTTCTGCTCAGTTTTGCTGGTCTGGATTTTTTTGGCAAATAGGTTCTGAAGACACTGTGTGTCATACAATGGTGGGGTTGTTTTTCCTTTCATAGCAAAAAAAGATTGAAGCATCTCTTAATCTCTGTCTCTCTCCCTTGGGGTGAGAAGAAGGAAGGACAATTCTGAGGTGCTGGATGTCCTTTGTCTGTGTTGGTGTCACTAGTGGCGATGTCTTCCTTGCACTTGTAGGACTGTGCCTAAAATGCATTTTAATTTCAACATCACCAAGGTCGGAGCTCGGAACAGGCTGTTTTTTTTCTCATTGTGTTTATTCAGCCGTCTCTTGTTTCTGAAGACCGGGTTCAGGAACAAGGTACCGCGCAGTCAGCTTCTCGACTTGCTGATGTTTGCACTCGCCTTCCCCTGTGACTCATTCCAAACACATCTCGTTCATTCAGGAGGGTAATTTTCTATTTCCACTTTGGTGCACTTCTCCTCCTCCTATGCCCCCCTTCTTCCAGATCTAAAATGTCCTGTCAGCTGCTGTTTATCTGATGGTTCAAATGTCCATGCTTGGTTTCTTTTTCCCCATTGCTATGGTTCCTTCTTCCGTTCCAAAGGCTGTTTGAGTTGTCATTTCTATTCCCCCGTCAGCAGCATTCGCCGTCATTTCTGGCTCGGGCAGTCTGTCTACATGGTTTTCTTTAGAGGTGTTTTTGTGCTAAATGAGTGCCTCCTAGGAAGCCCAATGTAGCATAACATAATTAAGTGACAATATATGAGGTGCCAGCCCTTTACCAGGCAGTTAATGACTGGCTGGAAGATTTACAGGCATGGGCTAGAGTCAGAGAAAATTTAGCACACCAGCTTGCAATTAAATGATAGGTAGAGGACATTTGAACACTCCTGTATACCAAACAGGTACTATTTTAGGTTTAGCCAGTGGCACACTTGCTAATTTCCTATATTAAATTGAATGAATGTTAAGCTTATCGAGGTCGGAAGATGTTACATGATACCATCTGCCTTTTCTAGGTTGCCTAGGTGGAGTGGTGGCTGCAGGCTTTGTTTTCCTTCTATATTTTCCAGCTCTTGCATAGCTATGTCCATGAAGCTTTTACTTGGGTTCTTACTGTTTCCCTTCTTTATTACTTTAGTTGTAACGTAGTGTACACTCAGGATCTCCCCAAAATAGCCTGTGTATTTTTTATCCCTTATGCTTACAAGTTCCGCCTTAGCCATATACTCTGGAGGTCGTGCCTTGTGCCTCATGATCTGCATACTGATGACCCAGGCAGGCAAAGAAAAAAGCTGCGGACAGTTTGTCCATGCCTCTGTCTTCTTCAGAGTCCATGCCTTTCTAGACAGAAATTGATCGTCTAGCTCTCTGGCAATCCTTCACAGCTTGCAGAAATGAAGTGCAGGGATGTTGAAAATAACTTTATGCTTTGTTATTTTTAGGTATCTAGATAGACTGTAAATGGATATGTGTCCCATTCCCCATGTGCCCCTTCCACAGCCCAGGTGGAAAGGAATATGAAGATTGTTTACCTTGGTTTGGAACTTTCTTTACATATTTGAAATGTTTCCAACGGGTTCTTTTCTTTTAAACACATTAAATGTGAATTTTCAAGGCCTGGGGGAATTATGGTAGTAGGGCTTGTGGAAAGTGTGTGTGTGTGGCACACAGAGCATAGGCTGAGCTCTATCTGTTCACATTCATCTTTTCAAAAGATGAAGGGGAAAAACAATCTGTTAGAAAAACTGCCTCCAAGGTTTTTCCAGGTAGGGTACCAGATCCTTCTATTTTTGCCGCCTTCTTCTTCCCTTTTTTTTTTTTCCTCCTATTTTCTCATCTGAGCTCACTAATGTTACCACTCATGACTTGTTTTTCCTTCTCATTCCCTATTTTGGTAGCAGATTACTATGGCCACTAAGAGGTACTGTTGATACAGCTCTAGTTACCGCAGTTCAGTTACTGAAATGAAGAGATCTTTTTGTGTCCTCTTTGTATACTTGAACTGCTCTTTCACTGTATTTTTTTTTTTAAACAAGTAGGCTGTTTACATTAGCTAAATATTCACTTAGTTTTATGGTATTCTGCTCTGTGTGCATGTACAAGCCATGTACAAGTCGTATAGGCCAGCATTAGCAATACAGAATGAGTGCCTGGCATTCAGCTCCTTGGTTGCCTCTCCCACATGCCGCAGCTGGAGGTGCCAGATGCGTTGCCTGCTTGTCAACCCATGCTGATAACATGTCCGTTGTGGTGGCTTTTATTATGCCTGAGGGTGATGTGCAGGCACTTTGCACCTGTTTGCAAACATATGCCCCATCCACAGATCACCCTCTGCACCAAAGAACTGCTTGAGCAGCAGCTCCTTCCCCCCAGGCCTTTAGCAAAGGGACACTTTCCCTAGAAATTGTGATGGGATCTTTCTTGGTGCACAGTGTGGTGTTTCTGTGGGGTGGTTTGTTGAGCTAGGTGAGGCTGAGTTGGACCAAGGAAGGAATACTGAGCATCCCAAAGGAAGGGTGCAGGCTCCTCTGGGGCTGCTCATTTCAGGGTTGGGTGCTTTTGGTGGTAGGGGCTGGTATACCCAGATGGTACCCAGTCTTCTAGACTTGCTTCAGAATGACTTCAGCCACTTAGTTTAACTGGTTATGTCTCTGAGGGCTTACTGACCTGGTTAGCAAGCTGGTGGCTTCTTGTTTCTGGACAGGCAGGTATGAGGCAAAGTTACTCTAATCCTATTTTTGCCTGACTTACGTGATCTTCCTATCCTTTGCTGTGGCTCCTTTCAGACAGGAGAATATGGATTTACATTCTGTTTAAGTTTGTATGCAAATTTCTGATTCTTGAGATGAACTCAGCTAGACCACTGTCTTTGAATATTGAAATGTGGGGAGCTTTTTTAAAATTTCCTCCTTCCTGCCTTCCTGCCTGCCTCCCTCCCTCCCTCCATTTCTTCTGTGACATTTTGTTCTCTGCATTTGTTCTGGTTGGTTTGATCTTGCTTTTCCATCTGAAGAGTTGGAAGGAGTGCTAGGTACCATGCTGATATTGCAGTACCATTGCCATTCTGGAGACAGAGCACACCAGGCAGTACCACCTCTGTTAGGTGCTGGTACTACCAGTTGCTGCCCTTGAAAACCGCTCCTGTGTTGTGCTCCATGTTGGCCTGCCTAGCCTGGCCTTGCTCCATGCCCATCTCTGCCTCCCACCTGGTTGCTCTGGCTGCCCAGCTAGCCTTGGTATGAGTTTCTGCTGTGTGAAGTTTCAACTTGTGCTGTACGAGCGTTGCCCTGCTTTGGCAGGAGGCTGCCGAACAGTTGTACAGAACAGATTTGTCTCACGGCCTGCATTTGTTCCAGCAGCGGATGAGCACTCCCACGTGGCGGGTTCTCCTGCCTCCCCCAGTTGTGAAGCTTTACCCTTAGGACGTTTTGTGGGACGTACTGGGCTTCTCTGTGCTTATGAGGGTTCCCCTACAGGCTGGCTGAATACAGAATTTGTTACTAAATGAATATTTCTGCAGATTGCTATTACTTACCCTATGATATGTGTTAAACATCTCTTGATGGTGCTGGTACTGGACACAGAGATGCGTAAATAGCATTTGCTTGGTTTTAGTTTATCTTTACTCCTTTCTGTGTGCACAGTAGTCCACTTTAAATCACAGAATCACAGAATGGGCAGGGTTGGAAGGGACCTCAGAAGATCACCTAGTCCAACCCCCCTTGCCGAGCAGGATCACCTAGAGCACGTTGCGCAGGATGGCAGCCAGGCGGGCTTTGAATATCTCCAGAGAAGGAGACTCCACAACCTCTCTGGGCAACCTGTTCCAGTGCTCTGTCACCCTCACAGTAAAGAAGTGCCCCCTCATGTTGAGCCGGAACCTCACGCTTTTTAGTTTCTGGTCTTTATATTAAGGAGTAATATTTTTATCTAGAATTTTTTTTTCCTGACCTCTGTATAAAAAGGAGGGAAAAAAATCAAATCATAATCCAAATGAATGTCTTTGGGAACTACTTCAGCTATGGGAAGAAGTTTGAATATTTTCCAAAACTATAAGAAAAGATATTCTTGAAAGTTTAGTAAGCAGGGTTTTGGGAGCAAGTCTTCACAGGTTTTCCAATTCTCACTAACTTGCTATTGAAACATGTTCCAGATTCAGATCCATGCTGGTGTTTAAATGCCTAGGTCCTACTGAATCCAGTGACAAAAATATCTTGCAGATTTCAGCTTTGGATACTTTGCAAACCTCCTTCCTGTTCCCTGCTCTTATCATACGTTTGTGGGTGCTTATATTGAAATCAAAATTTGAATTGACAGCTCTTAAAGAAGTGACAAATTGATGCAGATCTCTGCTTGTTCCCAAGCGGAATCTGTTTCTCCCATCTACTTATCCTGTACCTTTTAGAATTGCTTTTCAACCCCAGGCATTTATCCCTCTCATTTAGCACCAAACTACCCGCATTCATTTTGAGTCCTCATCATGAGGTTGCTGTATGCCATGGTGAGATCTCTATGATTTAATTACGTGATCATGAGTAGCATCTGAGTCTCCAGGAGAGTCGTGCACTCAAAGGAAGTGTGTCCAAATGCACGTGTTTAATTGCTAACTGCGTGCATGTGTATATCGCTGCCCTCTCCTGCATAAAATAGGTACTGCTCCAAGATATGCCACAGGCCATTTTACTGAGAAACTAACAGCAGTGTTGTCCTCCTGCTGAAGGAAAAGGGTCTTGTGGTTTTGGCCTGGCAGATGTTCTGTGTGCTGTTTCTGTGAAGCTCACAGTGCCTGTGGTGAGCAGCAATAGGATAATCCTCTGCATCTTCAAAAAGAAAGGGAGAAAAGAGGAGGAGGGCTTACCTGGTTTTACCTCAAAGCAAGTTGGATTGTAACTATTGAGTTGATATGGTTGTATTATTAAAAGTACTGGAACTTGAATGATGTTTCTTTAGTGGTTTTCTTAATGAGCACTGGATAGTTTTTCTTAATGAGCACTGGGAAACACTAATGGGCATTTGTGTAATATCTTCATAACATGGGAAGGGCTATTTGGCTGTTAGATGTAAAATGGGCCCAACTGGCCCAAATCAAATAATCTAAGTTACAGAGTTGGGGTCCGAATCCAAAACTGCTCACAACTGCAGCTACTTGGCTCTAGGATTTTGGAGTGGAACTTAAGAGACAGCATGGCCAGATCTGTAATCCAGAGAAGTTCAGTGCACGCTTCCGTAAAACTAAGTGTCTTCTGAAGTGAGCTCATTTCTAATTGCAGCTGAAAAAGACAATCGTAAATCTGAGTTCTTTGTTACTTTCTGAAAGAACTCTTATCTATTACCATACATCTGCAGGACACTTGAAACAAACTGAATCGTGGTGTCTGTCTGTATCCGTTAGAAGGCATATTGACTAGCAACAGAAAGTTAGAAGTAATCACAGAAGTAGTAGAAATTCAGTATAGTTCCAAGACTGTGAGTACAATAGCTGTGTGAGAGCCACAGGGCAGGGAGCTCCAAGAAGAGAGTGCCAAGTGGGGGACCAGATGCTTTGGAGGACTGGTAATGTAATATGAAGTCATTTGCCTGTAGGTTATGAATTTAAGTACAGCTCAGGCTTTCATCCTGGCTAAAAGTCACGGTTATGTGCAGTGGTACTGAACTGGACTTTGAGGTGCTAGGATATAAAATTAAGCAAAAAAAAAAAAAACCAAAAAACCACATAATGAATGAAGAAGCAAAGATCAGTGTTACAACTGATGTGATGGGCTAGATTTCTGAAAAGTGCTCAGCCCATTTGGTATGGAGTGTTTTGCAAATTGATTTGCTTGTGTAGGTGTTGATGCTAGGCTTCTTTTCAAAAACAAAAAAAAAAAAGAGAGGGGAGGTCCTGATTTACTAGCACTGATGGGTATCTAGCATCCTTTGATTCCTTTGTCAAAAGCTTCACTCAAGACTGAACTGTGTAAGCTGAGTCATTCTCAGCATGGAACGTACTTTCCCTGTCTTTCAGGTTAGAGTTGGATGTGGGAAATGGATATAATCAGGCTCCTAAAATTGAGACAAGTACTTGGTCTACTTATTCTGTGGAAAATTAAACTTCTTATCTGGAGTCAGGAGAGTGGTAGATGTGATCTCTCATTTGGAATAGATAGACATTCATAAATGAAAGGAGGCTTGAAGAGAGTTGTATATTAGCGACTAAATTTTGATTGCAGGGGCTGTTTCCAGAAAGGTTGTATTCACAGAACAAGGAGGGAGGTAGTAGCAACACAGGCAGAGTGAGATGAGAAATGTAACTTTGAATGGTTTATGTGCCAGGTGTGGATTTACTGGGATGGGTAGAGAAAAGGTGTTGTTAATGTCATTCTCCTGCTTCTCAGCTGGGTTGTTAGCAGCTTCCCATTTCATGAATGCTGGACAGTGCTAAGGTGTGTAAGAGATGTGTGACCCTCTCAGGGACACTATGCAAGACTAGAGGCAATCCATAGGGCAAAACGTCACTCGTGGCCCATGGATGTGGAGGTTTGACCTCCACGTTTGCATCTGGGCTGTGCCTGAATGTACAAAATGTTTGAGGAGGCCTTGGCTATTGTCAGTAGTCTCTGGATGAAAGTGGAGAAAGTATGGAAAGATTAGGAACTTGGGACAGTGAGCACATTTTTGGAGAAGATTCAGTTCAGTGAGCTGTTGCCAAGTGGCTCGTACTGTCCAAGATGGACAGACAAGAGGGAGAAGGGTGATGGTTCAAAATGGAAGGGTGACAAAAATGTGGCAAAATGAACAAGCTGCCCTGTACAATTTTAACTACAAAAACAGTCTTTCCCCAGGGATTCTTGCAAACATCTGCCACCAAATTTACATCTACTATGACAGCCAGATGCTGAGGTTTGTAATCACAAACAGTGAGATAAAGCTGCACATCCTGTATCCTATGTTCTTTGCTAGCCAAGTATGACTCAGAGATTCATCGACTAATCTTTAATTATTCTTTATTTTGTGCGTTGGGCTTGTTTTCCACATTCCTGAGCTCAATCTGGCTAACAGCAATCATTTATCCACCTGCTGGAGCTGTGCAACTAGAGTTTTGGGGCAGTGAATGGAGCACAAATATAAGGGAAAAAAAAAATCAGTGGTTCTTTTGACATAGTAAGTTCCAAGCATTTTTCAGCTCAGACTTTTCAGTTTACATAGGAAGATGAACTTGAAATTTTTTTAGCTTTGACCCACAGATTAATCCAGGCATTGCAATGGTGCTTTAATATATTATTAAAATGGTCAGCTGTGAAAGTAAAGCAACTTAGATGAGTTAGTCATGATCTTCAGAAAGGTAGGTCATAGTGATTAAGCATGGCCAAGTTGTAACTGAATAAGATGATGAGATCCGATAACCACTGTGTTCGGTGTCACAGTGTTTTTTGAAATTTTACTGTGGAGATAATGTAAAGACACTGATGTTCTCACATCTGTCTACTGTCTGGTTTCAGTTCTTTGACACGCTTATTCTACAAATGGTGTAGGAAAATAACCTGTTCCATTGCTTTCCATTTGATCTTGCTGTTTTTATGGCTACAGTGCAGGAAACCCTCTTGGGAATGTGAAGGATTCTGTGCGAGGGATGGATTCAGAGAATGTAGGTGTGAAGAGCAAATTACCAATATTTGCTGGATGTGAGGGAGAAGAAGTGTTGAATAACAGCTTTTAATGCCAGTTGACACAAGTCTTTGTGTTGATTAGAAACCATAAAACCGCAAAAGCAGGGTTATTTGGGAATAAAAGACAGATTTCTACTTTTTGTTTTGCTGCCCATTTTGTGTGGTTTACATGTGTCTGTGTATTGCATTGGTGAATATTTCCATGGTTTTTTTTTGTATGACCAAATGTAATTGCATTTCTAGTTATCTGAGATGATAACAACAATTTCCTTTCAGCAACGAGTCTTCATTCTCTGATGCATCAGTGAGCTACATCAAAAATGTGAATGACTTCAAATGAGATGAATAAGAGAACTGAACACAGCATCTCAGGTTCTGAATGCAGAAATAGCAAACAGAGGTGCAATCTGTCATTATGCCTGGATCTTTGGAAAAAGAACATGCCAGAAATATTCTTTGTTTTTGGCTCGGCTAATAAATTGCACTATGAGCCAACATTTCCTTCCATGATGCAAATCTTCGTACAAAGATGGGCTGTGATGCGCTATTCTCATATACGGCTTCCTTGTGAAAAAAGTCTGCTCACAAGTAAGAGCCACAAGAGGGCAATGGGTCTTTTATACAAGCTGGATGAAGCTGAAAAAAAAGATAATTCAAACAGTTAAGTCCTTCAGACAATGGTAGAAGGTAATTTAAGGCAAAACAGTTGGGTGAAAGCAGAGCTGTGTGATGCTAAAGAGCTCTGTTCAGGTCTGCAGACTGACTCACAAATAGAGCTGTGTGTTTATTATTTGCTTAGTGGTTTTAAAAAAGTTGTATGTGCTTACAGTCCACTTCTTAATGGAAGAAGTCTCAGTTCCTGTACGTAGTTCACGTAGTTCTTAAACTCGTGTGCTAGATTTATTATCAAGCTTCTAAAGAATTGGCACTTAGCGTGTATCTGGATGTATTTAGATCCAGATGAGACCTACTTGTGCAGTCTCTCATTTCCACTGGTTTATCCACCTCCTCCTTTTCTTCTTTTTTTTTTTTTCTTTTATGGTATGAGCAAGGTGTTTTGAAAAGGTTTGGAAAATAAAATCTGAAGTTTGGCTTCTGATTGTCAAAGAAAAAAGTGGGGGAGAAAGAGGGAATCTTACACCTTTGTGATTCATATCCCATGATTTGTCAAATAAGTAATTATACTTTTAAACAACAAAAAACTAGTTATAAAAAGATATCAGGGAGTGAGATGTATTACATTTATATTTTTGAATAAGAATAACTGTTTTAGTATTTTTTAAATTACAAAAACTAATAGCAGCTTACAAAATATTTTCAGTTAGGAGTTCAGTAACCAATAAAATGAGATGCATTATTAGGCAATGGTGGAAGTTAGGACTCTGACTAAATTACATGAATTTCCTTTGCCTGCAAAGCTTTTGCCGGAGATGGAGGCAGCGTGAACATTTAAAACTGGGGTGGGATGTGAGCAGGGGATAGTCCTGATGATCCTGCTCTGTCCTGGTGCCCCTCTGTAGTAAGTATTGGAATGGCACAATGACTTATTTTGACATCTACACATGTGTAACATACAAAAAGAAGACAATTCCTCCTCCCCTCCCACCACATTGTTCTTTCAGCAGGTTTTAGGAATGGCAATATGGCAATGCATTTGTGGTATTGCTGACATGGCTGTAACTGAGCAGCGCTGTTGTCGAAGGCCAATCTTCACAGCATCTCTATCATGTTTCAAAACTCATGACAGTTGCTAGTTTTGGAAAACTCAAAGCAAAGCACTTACCAGCTCAGCTGAACTTTGGTTTCGTCTATTAGTAATTTCTTGCAGAAGTTAGTCTGGGTGAGAGAGCAAAACCTCCTCTTCTCCTGAACAGGGCAATGGCTGTGTGAAAAAGGACTCCCTCCTTGGAGATACTCAAAAGCTGTCTGGACATGGTCCTGGGCAACCTGCCTTAGGTGTCCCTGCTTGAGTAGGGGAGTTGGACCTCCAGAGGTCCCTTCCAACCTCAACTATTTGGTGATTCTGTGACTCTCTGCTCTGTTTTATTGCTCCAGGAGGGTACAGTAATATACCTAGCATCCATACAGAAAGGCCACTTGCTCACATGAAGGTTGAGGGCCAGAGGCAATGCACAAGATCTTCAGAGTTAGGGTTCTGCAGTGCCTAGCCTGGGTTACCAGTTGGGCTGGGCTGAGGATATGGTCTGTTCTGCAAGACAAGCTTTGGGTAGTTGGGCTGTCCCACTTCATTCCTTCCACTTGTCTTTATGATCCAATTTCCTACTTCACAGCTAGTTTTATTTTCTCCTTGTATGTCTACTCAGAACAGAATTCCTTCAACTTATTTCTAAAGCTTTCTCTCCATTGATAAGCCTGGAAGGTCCCTGGCAATGTGACAGTTTTCTGTTCTTATTTTTCTGTTACATAAACTTACTCAAGAAATCCTGGGAACCAACTGCTTGAAGTGGCTAGGAGACTGAGGAGGTAAAAAACAAACTTGTGGGGCAATCCCCCTGCTTCAGCTTCTTGACGGCAGCAATGTTGATTGGTTAGGCCTCGCATGGAGTAGTGCAGGTTGAGCTCGTGACACTAGCTCATTAGCACAGTAAGGTCACTTGCCATGTGGGTGAATGCAGATCTTGACCTGCTGACTGGTGCAAAGTGAGTGCGCTGGAAAACTGAAGTTGGCTCAAGACCTGAATGTCCATTTAGATAAAAACATATTTGATAGCGACATGCAACCTTGTTGGGAGGGTCTCTAGCTTTCTGTGCTCACTGATGTGTAGAAAATAATAAAAAAGAGATGGAAAAATGCACAGGAGTCTCTCAGTTATTGAGGTAGAAAGAAATCTTTCTGTAGCTTTCAATGATCTTGTGAGTCTAGCCTCACTCTATTGTAATAAATGAACAAATAAATAAAAAAGTAGGAAGGAAGTGAGCTTTCTTGAGTTGCAGGTTCTTTTTTAAATGACTCAGCGCAGTCTAATCTATACCATGATTAAGTGCCTCTAGCCAGGAGATTTAAAGAAGAAATAACCATAGTTTCATTAGCCCCCTTCCTCCATCCTCCCGTTTTGCCATTTCTATGCCTGTTATTTTTGCAGACTTGACAGACATGCCTCCGTGTGTGGAGAGGCACATGCGCGTGTACACATCCTCACAGGCACACCCATCCTGCTCTGCTTTAATATTGTGTGGTGATGCAGAGCCTCCTGCCTGGCCTTGTCAGAACTTGATAGCTCTCTAAATATTGTATCCCTTGTTGCCATAACACCAGGAGAAATAGTATGGGACAGAGCATTATAAATATAGCTGAGGCCTTGGGGAAAGGGGGCATTCCTAAATGACTTTAACCTATGTCAGAGCATAATTCTTATAAATGAGAGGGAACATGATTACTGAATACTAACTGGATTCTTGCCTGCTGTGGCACTCAACACTGCTAGACAATTATTATACTAAGGATTATCTTTTAACAGAGCACAGTTATCTTCTTTGTTTGTTTTTCTTATTATACTCTTCACATAAGCCAAGAGAAATGAAAAGCATCTTAATCAGTCATGGGTCTTTTTACTGAATTAGCTCTAGCTTCATTTAAAAGGTTTTTATGCAGTCCATTCAGTTTACGTCTGGAGGAGGGTTGAGGTTGAGGAGAGAATTTTACAGGTCTATTTTACAAAGCTACCTCAGTGAGGACTTGAAATGGGAAAACAAACAGATAAACATCATGTTAAACTGAGTTATAAATGAAATATAAATTTGACTGTGGAAACCAAAACACATTCTTCAGCTGTGGAACTATGACACATGGATTGAAATATATTGCCCTGAAGCAATCTTTTTATTTCAGACTTCAAATGTAGTTCTAAAGAAGATAAATTATATAGAAGTATCCCCCCCAATATTGTACATCTTGCTTGCTGAAGCCAGGAATCTAAACTGGCTATGATATTGTGTGTATGATAAAAAAAAAAAATCTTGCTTTGGTGCATCTGTACCATTTTCTAAATTTACTTGCCTGCTATTGTCTCTTTGTACCTAAGAACTTCAGCAACATAGTACAATTTTTTGCAGATGGTAGGTACACTGCCATTTCCTAAAGCTTTCTTGAGAATGGACAGTGCTATACATTACTGGAAGCTGTATGTCCATCTATAGTTTGGACAGTTGAGCTGTAAATATTCGACTGTGAAAATGCTGCCTATGTTATACTGACTGTCTTTTAGCAGTTTAAATTCCAAAATATTTGGAAGGAGGTTTAATAAAAGAACCAAAAGCAACCTGCAGCTTTTTGGTTTCTAGCTTCGGTACGTGCTTAGAGAGGATCTCAAATAGTAAGGATCGCAGTATGGTTTTGGTTCTTTACAGAATTTTTATTATCGCAGTACAGGGTTAAATAAAAATGCATGCTGGGTTTCAGTTTTGTGTTTTGTTTTGCTCACAAGGGCACCAAACCTTGGTTACAGTGCAGTAAAACAGAAGTGATTTCTGATCCAAGTTAATGGTCTGCATCAAGGTGTCTGCCCTTTTCAACGTGTGGAAGACTTAGCGGGTGGAGACCTGTTTGCACCTCTAGACTTTGAAAGCGCCTTATTCAACAAGCATATAGTTCTGTAGTTAATTACACTGCTATGTAATCATGATGTTGGTAAACCTACCAGAATGTGATGTTGATGCCAACTGGATGGCCGTTTATTTCATGTGTTTATTGACCTCTATGTAGGATTCAGGGTAGCCAATTCAAGCAGACTTTATCTCTGTTCTGCCTTACAGTGGAAGCTTGGCAGCTTTGATACACATCAGAGCCCATCAGTCAGTGGCATGGAGGCAATGTCTCTGTGGCTATTGGCTTGCAGCATGTGTGCAGATGAGTCTAGGTAGCATGGACAACAGCAGCAAACATGCAGTGACATTGACTGTTTCTCCAGGTTTGCTGCCTGAGCAAACAGCGTGGCTTTTATAATCTGCCCCAAATCTCGTATTACCATGTCTCTGCTGCTATAAATCTACCATGGCTGTATATGTGGTTTAGTGAGAAGTCAGACTTAAATAAATGAAAGATAACAGGTTTTGTCTTCCCTTTACCTCATGTTTTATGTCAGTCCCAAAAAAGGTATAAATAAAATCAGGCTCCCTCTTTTTCTCTTGAAGGAAGTACCATTAACCTTTTATCCCAGCCTCACCTGCCTCAGCTTGTAAATAAAACAGCTGCAAATAATTTTAAGCATATTCAGTGAGTAACAGTATAGTGATTCAAAATAAAATGCTACTTTATCTTGTTTACTGTCTTTCACATGACCTGTATTTCTAAATGCTTTGCAAGAGCTAAATAACTCCCAACAGTGCATGGTCTAAATTTGAAAAATGGGGGGAAATAGAAGATTGCTGGAAAAAAAAACTGAAGACATCTGAGATCAGTAAGAGATGGCAAGAGAACTTGAAAGGGGAAGGGAAGAAAGGATAGAACTGAAAAATAAGTGGAGAATGGCTAAGGCAGAGGGAATTAGAGAGAAAATTTTGTCTCTGTCAACTCTGCAGACAATAGACTGCTACCAA
Source organism: Chauna torquata (assembly GCA_013399475.1). NCBI lineage: Eukaryota > Metazoa > Chordata > Aves > Anseriformes > Anhimidae > Chauna > Chauna torquata. The sequence goes on from VXAL01018742.1 coordinate 534,318, forward strand.
AAGCAATGAGAAAAGGGGAATAGTCCATGGGGGTTCAGTTCCATCAACCCAGTTCTATCAGCATGTATATCATGCTGTCAAACCCCCTGATCATCTTGGTGGCCTCAGCTGAATTTGGTGAAGTTTATCAACATCCTTCTAGTGCTTGAATTACCAAAACTGGGTGCAGTATTCCAGATACAGTCTAATGAGTGTCAAGCAAAGGGGAATACTAAACTTACTGAAACATTTTGAGAATGGTGTTTTGTTGAGGATAATGGATTATACCTTTTTTTGATGCCGGTGTGAGGGACCAGGAATTATTATTGAGACTGTACCTGACTACCATCCTAGAAACAATTCTTCAGACAGCACTGCTTCCCTGAAAATACGTTACTTAGGAATTTGGAGCCTGTGGAACCATTAGGTTGTATGTCTAATGTCTTGTAAAAATGAAAAAGGATCGCAGACTTGGTCTTGAGAATTTTTTCACTTCTTCATGTGTGCAAAATGATAGCAAAAGCTGTGAAGCAGCATCACAGAAAGTCAGTAAGGACTGATAATGTTATTTCCCCTATAAATGCCATAAGAGCAGTTCTGGAGCAGAAGGAATGGAATGGTGTCAAATTACGGTGGGAGGAAATTTTTCTCCATACTATTGACTTGGTTTCTGAAAACGCTAAGAGCCTTTCCTCACAGTAGCCTTTGCAGTTGCAGGTGAGAACCTGGTGAAAGAATGAGAAGAAGCTGGGGCCAAAGCATATGCTGGTCTAAACTCTATTAAGTCTAGTGAGGTTGTCTTACTTTGCCTTGGAGTCTATCTTTAATGTTGTTTGATTGGTGAGGTATTGCAGAGCAAAATATCAAAGTGTTTTATTTTCAACTCCAAGTGTACTATGCAAGAGAATAGAAAATGCTACAAACTTTACAGCGATGTCTGTGAATCACAGAATTTCTGTGGTGGTTCCAAACAGAGACTGGGATGTGGTAAATGTAGCTGGATTGTTGTTGATATGAGCATCCTACTTCATGCCTTAATTAGGCAAGCAGAACCCTCATCTCCCAGTTTATCAGCTATCCTCAATCTCATCTGCAAATTACATCTGTTTCTTGTTAAGGGAGCCTTAGCTGAAGGAGTTGAAAGGATTTTTTTGACTCAACATGCAGCTTTGACTGAAAAGAAAGGATTTTTTTTTTTTTTTTTTGTGGACTAACCCTAGCATTGTGTAGAGAGGAGGCTTTTTGGCCTTGGTCAGTAGTGAGGTTGAGAAAATAAAGACTTTTTTTAATCAGCAGTTCTTACTGAAAGGGGTGGTATTTTTTCACCCCCTCTCATTTTTAAATGGAGAAGAACCTTGTGCTTCAAAATTAGGAAACTGGGAGGTGTAGAAAATTAGCACCACTAGTAGGTTTAGTTGTGACCATGAAGTGTGTCAGTTGAGGTACGCAGAAACAAAAGAATTGAGTGAAAGCTGTCCACTTGCATTTTGGCTGAAAGATCTCAAGGGACTTTATGATCTTTAGTCTGTCTAGAAAAGGTTATACTGGTATCCCTTCCTATTTGGAGAGCTTGAATAGGAAAAACTAGGCTGATAAGGTTTTAGCAGGGTAGCAGGGCCACCTGGCTACTGTTAAGCATGGTCTGTGCTAACAGGTGTGAGGAGATATTCTTGCCTCCAAAATGAAGGGGCAGCAGGGAACCAAATCAGTCTGTAGTGAAGATGGCAAGAAGTGACTGGCTCACAACGCAGAGCAGTCAGTGGTGAGTGCTGGAAGCTCAAGAAGCTGCGTTTTGAAAGAATTTGATGATCTTTCCTACCTCATGATTTATGAAGCAAATCAAAGCCTGTTAGTTTGTGAAAGCACGCGATTATGCTGGTTTGTTTCCTGTTGTGCTCTGTGGCCTTTGTCATCAGAAAGAAGGAATGGCATTTCAGTAGCTGATGTGCCCTGTGAATGGCTGCATTGTGCCGCACAGCCCTGACCTTTTCAATATTCTGTCGTTTAAATGCCAGCCGCCTCTTCAGAGCTTCAATAGCTCCTGGAAAGTGTGATGCTATGGGGAAATGTAGACCTCTGAAAAGACAGAGTAGCATGATTCATTGTCCTACACCACAAAATATGAAGGATATCATTCTGGTGCAGCTCTCTAAAGAATGAGTGCAATGAAAATGGGCTGAGGGTGAGCAGCTCTGTGCTCCTGGGTTTTCAGTGGTCTTCCATACAGAACAATGTGGTTAGATAGAATAAGTAGAAAAATGGCATTTCTGTGCAGGGGTAAGGTATGGTTCACCTTCAGAAGAAAAAGGTAAGACTGAGGTCCTCTGGTGCTGTGTGCTGCTGGTAGGATGACTGATGTGTACCTCCCTGTCTGTTGTCTGTCTGGTCTACTTGGATTGTAAGCTCTTCAGGGGAAAAAGATGGTCTTGTTTGGTGGGTGCCCAGTAGAATAGGCCCTCCTTGTTCTTTGGCTGTTATTGTAATAAAGAAAGATGATAATAGTTGCACGTGGAAAACATTTATTATTATTATTATTTTTAATTGCTGTATGATTTTGCCAGTAAGTCCCTGTCAGTAATCTATGAAGAAAGCTTGAAAATTATGTAGGGAAGAGAGCTCGCCTAAGTGCTGAGGCCCTATGCCTGTCCAAATCTTTGTCTTGTTATGCCTCCTCATCTAATGCTGTCTGATTATTATTAAAGTTTTTAGCATTCCCTTTGCCAATCCTTGAGATCCTCCTGACCTGTAAAGCCTATTTATTGGGACAGCATATTAGCTTTGTCCCCTAAACCTGGGGAGAGGTTTCAGGGGCATATGGAATAGGATGGCACTAGATACTTGTTTAATGTACTAAGGGTGTATGACCTCCAAAGCAGATGGCCTTTCCAAGCCCTGGATTATCAACACTTCCAGCTGTGGTGGTAGGGTGTCCATAACGGCACTGCAGCATTGCCATAGGTCTGTTCAGAAAATGTCTTGGCAACAGTGTCCTTTAGTATAGTACTGGTAACCCTGGTAGAATTAGTGACTGAGGATTACTGTTGTTATTAAAAGCCAACCTTGAAGAGTTTAGCTGGACATTGTCATCTCAATGAGCATCCTATTCTGGAATAAGTCACTGTGGAGAAAAAAGTGGAATTTTGACATTTATGTGATAACTGGCAAAGCAGTAAATCCCATGTCAGGAGAGCTGGGTGTTTTACCTGCCTTGCTTGCTTGCTTAGTTTGGCTCTGACCTCAGTCAGCTCACTTCACCTCTGCATATCAATTTTCCAAACGGTAGAATGGGGTTAATAATCTATTACCAAACTGCACTTGTTTTTCTTGATAGGTGTAGACAGAGGAAGTCATGTTATAATTAAATAATTTAGAATTATGTTGAAAAATGCTAGAACCTGGGGAATAAGCATGTTTTCTCCTTCTGTGTTCTTGCTCGCAAACAGTATAGAACCTTAGAGTACTTAATTCTGCAACAAGTTACAAAATGCCAAGTTGTTAGCCCATACTTTTCTTCTACAAATTCCTTAATTCCTGCATCATACAGAACATCAGTGCTTTTTGAATTTTATATTTTGTTGTTGTTGTTGTTGTTCAAAACACGTCCTGTGACTCATTCACTGTATTTTTCAAACCCTGCTTTGAATGCTAACTTCTTAATTTTCTCCTTGTTTTTTTTCCATGGTACTTATTACTGCAGAAACCATGCTGGGAACCAGTATTTGAATTTTGTGGTAGTTTGGAAACTCAAAAAATGTTTTTGTTCCAAGGCAGTGTTTTCTATAGAACAAAATTCAGAACTTATATGTTGGAAGAACAAGTGGAGGGGTATGTGTGTTTGTGTATGTAAATACACACACACAGTAAACGTGTGTAAATATAAAACTCTTAATTAAAAGTGCTTAGCTTTGTGTCTGGTTTCAATTTGCATTACAAAGTTGAAATATTTTTACTTCTCAAAAGTCAAGATACAGTAGTAGTCTAAATTTTTAGACTTATTGCATTGAATGTTGGTAATTTGATTTGGTAATTAACATGTTTGCATTTGGTCTTTAAAAAGAGCAGAAAGAGTTACATATATTGTGCTGTAATATTAAGACCCTGACCTTGCCTGGAGAATTTGGGAACCTACCATGCATGTAGCCAGAGAACTTAAGGAATTTAGTAGCTAAGACTGGAGGTAACTCCGTTTACTTGGTTTCTGTTGAAAGGTTCAGAGGAGTTAATGGTACTGCAGCGTTTGTCCATTCCACCGAATCACAGTATTCTGACTATAATTGACTAACTATATGCATACTCTTGCATATTCTTCTTCTTCTTTTTTTTTTTTTCCTCCCAATGATTCCTTCTGTTGAAGTCAAAAGTGTTGGCAGTGCAGTCTAAGATGTTGAAGAGAACTCTTTGACAATAGTGTTGCAGGTTAGTGTGTGGCCTCCTTCTGTACATGCCATCTCTGTAGTACGACCACATACCTGTTTGACACATGCCTGATTGCTTTAACAGTGAAAGTCAGTGAGGTTACTTGCACAACAACTTTGCTCCAGTGGCTTTGCTCTGTGTAGTACAGAGCAGCTGGGAAGCTGCCTTAATGAAAGAAGGGAAGATTTATATTGACTTAAAGGGAGCTTGTGATGTCTGTCACTGCATTACTGGAAGGAAGAAGGGTGGGCGTGGGAGGAGTGCTCTGTGGTTATGTGTTATCCAGGGGCTGCATTTACCTCTTATTGGCCCAGAATTAGGTAGCAACAGAGAGAAGATGATAATGCAGAACAGCTTAGAAACCCTATTTCTCTGTCCAGCCTCTGGAGCAGGGAATTCAGTCCTTCGGGAATACTTGTGTTAATCTTGCTGTTTCATCTTGAAGCTTGCATGTGTGTGCGTGTCTTTTAAATCTAAGCATGTCTGTAAGAAGGACTCTTGGGACATGAATGGCTTCAATTGCTGGAAATCCATGTAGTTTACTTTGGTTTATCTTCAGTCTTCATCTTTTCTTTTTGCTTAACATTAATGCTTCTAAATACCTTTCACCCTTAAACTTATTCCTGTCCGGTTTTTACTGACAGAACAGGGAGAGGGAACATTTGTACTTGAACCTGTACAGGGTTTTATCTTTTTTTTTTT